>CAJHNH020005290.1:473250-792390 GCA_905116865.2 Candidula unifasciata
CGCGGCCCATAGGTTGAGAACACCTGTTAATAGTGCAGCGGGGTTTCATCGCCCTGTTGTGTAATATAACTGTTTGATTTGTTGTGAGCATAGCTTGTGGATATCGTAACACAAGATGGGGACATAACGACGCACTAGATCTCTTTTGTAACGTAAAGAATCAGTTGGAAAATACTCACAAGAATGATTCCACACTAGTGAGTTTGTACTTGGAATATTTCCAAAAATCTCCACCATAGATTACCACTATCGATTTTTTAAGACTCTTAATTTACAGAAAAGGTATAGAGACCAAAAGACTTTATGTCTCTCTGTCTGCCTCTCTCTCTCTCTCTCTCTCTCTCTCTCTCTCTCTCTCTCTCTCTCTATCTATCTATATATCTATATATCTCTATCTCTCTCAGTCAGACAGTCAGAAAGACAGACAGACGGATGGACAGACGGACGGGCGGACGGACGGACAGTGCGTGTTACCATTTTATGTCTATTTTTTTAATATCATTCTGCAGCACGAACATTTGTTCCGTAAATATCTCCATCATTTGATTTTGACCCAGTTAATTTGCACTATTCTATTTTAATAACGGGGGTTATTTCTCCGTTTCTTACCCGTTAATTGTTTTTTGCTTGTAAACGAAATGTGAGACGTTCCCAAGATGTGTCCAGTTCTCCTGGTACAATCTGTCAATCAGTAACTTCTTTATCTTTGTTCACCATTATTTTTGAATTCTATTATATTATGTATACCTTTCGTTGTCTTTTCCACTTTCATCCACCTACTTCTCCGTTGGGGTTCCAGTGCCCCATTTTAGGGTTTAAAAAAGTTTAGGCCCTCTGCCCCAACCAAGCATGCGTAAAAGGCAAAGATTTTATGTATTTCCTTTGAAGTAGGATTGCATTTTCCTGAGAGGCAATGAATCCATAGCTTGCATACAAACAAGACAGATCTGTAAAACAGTTGTGCACTCAAGTTCTAGAACAAGACCAAAATCTAGAAGTGAGCAAACAACCAAAACTTTCCACCAGAGTTTACAGCCGGTAAACGAGAAGAAGGAGAAGAACAACAAAAAAATCCCGGATATGTATATGTGAAAACAATGCTCCTGAACAAATGGGAAATCCAGCAATGATTGCGCGAAGCCAGGAATAGTATTAATATTAACGAAAGCTAGACGATAGTGCCAACAGGCCCATGGGATAACAAACAAATAGGGAGAAACTGAAAGAATCATTATGGCCGCCCTTGTAGAGATAGTTTGACATTAAAATGCAATTATGTCATCGTGCGAGGAACACAGACCAATGATTGCATAAATGGCTCCAAACTGTAGCGTGCTGCACACTTTGATATAACTCACACCGAGCCACCTGCTGCAAACTGCGGCAGATAACGCTTACTAGCACAGGGGAGATAACGCGGGGTTGGGGGGGGGGGGGGCGTTTATATTACTTTTTGTTCTCTCTTTGAATTGAACCTGTTCAACATGTATTTGAAAAATTATAATTAGGGTGTTTGATTTTGTTTCTGACTGTTTGAAAGTTGCGTTTCGTTCGGCGCGTCTTTTAACTTATTTCTTTCTTCTAGAATAGTTGCTGATGTCGGGCTAGGTTCTCGGGTGTCTGCTTCTATTTCGTCTGCTGCTGGAGGGTTGTTTCGTGTTGCTTTCTTTGGCGCCTCCCCGATAAGGGCTTAGTCCTGATGAGAGCTACGCCGGCATCTTCTGTTGCGTTTTGTCCTTTGGCTTGTTTTCCATGGGGTTTGGTTGGTAGGCGGTATCTTGGGTCTGGCCGGGCTGCCTTCTTCGGGGCTGCTGTAGCATGCAGTAGTCGCCCTTTGTTTGCCTGAGCTTCTCTCCTCGTCGATATCGTCTTCCTGTATCTCTGAGTCATCAACTGCAGTCTGCATTTTATCCTATTTTTCGTCTGAAGTTGTTGCTTGTTGTCAGTTTTCTTCATTGTAGCGTTGCACTCTCTGCGGATTCTCTAAAGTTGTTTCTGTGTCTCTCTGGACGAGGCCTGCAACTCTTTCAGGTCAGCAATCTTCTTGTCTACATCATCGGTGACCTTTTGTTGTTGTTGTTGTTACTTTCACCGTCTATGTAGCCTGCGATTTGTGCTGCTGCTTTGGTTTCTAAATCCCGGTGCCTTTTCCCCTGTCTGTGTTCTGCATCTCCCTGAGCTCAGTTACTGTGTTCTTGTCTGCCGTGCTTACTTTCTGTATAGGCCGTAAGTTGCTTAGCTGCTTCTTCGGTTCCTTGATCTCTGTTTGAAGTCGCCTTCTTTCGATGGCTGACATACATCGGACTGCTTCGCTTCTCCTTCTTGCGACATTTTCAGGAATTTTGTCGACTACTACCGTCTTTATTGTCTTCATGCATTCTTCGATATACGGGCAGACGAGATATCTTGATCCGTTGTTCCCGAAGCAGTTAGCGCATTGTCTATTAATGTTTAGCTTTCTATAATCCTTGCCTTTCTTTGCTAGGATGCACTCGCTGTAAGGATGTGTGCCGGAACAGTGCAAATTTCCAGTTGGCTGTGGCAACTGCTTCTGGTGTGAAAGGCCTTTTGGCAAAAAGAGCACTGAAGTAATTTTGGGATGTAGTGTTCTGTTGCTTTCCCAACAAGCCTTCAATCATGTTTATTATCACCATGGCTGACAGGGCTATCAACTTAGCTGGTCTGCTTCAGTTTTATTGAAGCCGGAAAAGCGTCGTCCTCTTGCTGTATTGCTCTGGTGGATGCCTGATGTAGCTGTCTACTTTTCCCCTCGGATGAGAAGGCATCTCTCTCTTTCTCTCTCTCTCTCTCTGCGTCTCTATGCTGGTTCCTTTCTTCGAAGGTTTCTGCCTGGAAATTTATCTGTCGGTCGCCATTTGCTGCTTGTCTGATTTTTCCTGTTTAAATTACGATGTAGTTGATAAATTTATCAGTCAGTGTGTGTGAGCCATGGGGTAGAACTGAGAAATTTTCAGTGAATGAAGAGGTGTGTGTGTGTGTGTGTGTGTGTGTGTGTGTGTGTGGAAGGGGTTGGGGAGAGAACGCATGCGGTGGATCGGACACACGTTGAGAAAACATGAGAACAATTTAGCTAAAATGTTTTCAAACGCATAACTCAGAGAAAGAAAAGGGAAAACAAGAGAGGAAAAAAAAACTGATAAGAATACAACCTAAAACAGAAATCAAACGAAAGACACATTGGATAGCTGCGATAGGTATTGAGAGAGGGCCGAAAGGGTATTATCGACATTTTTGTTTTGTCCTAATTCCGTGTTTGGAAGGAAGGAAGCAAGGTCTTCAAAAAACATACGAGAATGTTTTGCACCTATCAATATTGATAGGAAGATCTGACGATCTCTCTGCAAACCTCTAAACCCCAAGATAGAAGAGGATTGACTAAGTACGTAAAATATGTTTTGCACAAACATAACCAAGTTAAGCGCTGAAATGGAACAACATCACATCTGACACTTATTAGAACAGTCACCATTTATAGCCTGTAATATTTGCTGATACTTATCTCACCAATCAGCAAGTACTTTACAGAACGTCGCTCTCTTCACTGCCCTCCTGAAAGTCTCCATTTCCCTAGCCAGCTCTCCAGCCCCATGTGCTTTCTGTGTCAAAGCATCTTTAGTGTCCTGTATTCATCCTGCAGAGGACGACCCCTGCCTCGCCTTCCACAAACTGCACTCTCCATCACCGTCTTTTCCAAGCCACCATGACGTTTGATGAGGCCAAAATACTTCAACTTTAGGGACAGGATGCTGTTTATGAACCAATTCTCCTTGATGTTTAACTCGTGTAGAATGTTGACGTTTTTTCTCTTCTCTGTCCATGGTATACTGATAATTTTTCTTTCCAGAACATTTGCTGTACCAAATTTGGTCGACTTAGAAAACACGTGTGTCCATTTAAATAACATCTCACTTTTGTCAGGGATTTTAACAAACGACACATCGGTTGGATTTAGATTGTTTTACTTTGTGTTAAGACACATATCCATTGTTTTTATTCCTTAAAAGACGTCATTGAAACTTTGGTGGTTTGTTCATGTCCTTTTTTTGATTGTCACACTTCCTGTGCACTTTAACAAAACACAAACCACTTGTATCCGCCATATAAGGCAGTGGTCCACGCTTAGTCTAAAAATAACCTCTGTAACGTAATCAATTTCGAAAGTTACGCTCAAAGTAAACAGAGGAATATGTATTAATTTTAATTTTCAGCATAATTTTTTTCTCTAATTTTATAATATACTATTAAAATTGTACGAAAGAATAAAAAATAATTATAATTTGTGGTATTGTTGATAAACATGATGGGAAACCACGTGAGCGGGCACATGTCGGTCGAGGTTTGGGTCTGTTTGCCAGGGCTGGATGTGGGAACTGTGTTGCTGACAGTCAACTGTTCTAGCTGTAGTTATTGTGTTTTGAAGCCATGAGTGACGAAGACAGAGATATTGACATCGAAAGTGATGCCGTAAGTTGAAAAAAAAGCTATTAGGAGGCCGTTGTGTGTGTCTTCATAGTTTGTAAACACGGAGAAAAGTGTGAGCAGGGAACATGTCGTCGTGGTTGGCGATCGTCATGGGTGTGCGCCAAGAGAACAGCTGACATCACTCAATCGTTGCCTATCCTGAAGAGATAATACTCTGTCATTTCCCTTCCTAAACTAGATAATAAAAATGATATACAGTCAGTTTTCTTCTACCCACCAATAACAATGTCATTTAAAATAATAGACACAACGAAAAAGTTCATTGATGTTTCAATAATTAATAAAATAACAAATAATATATATATCAGATTTTTTAATGATGCCAAAGCCCAAGCGGCATTTTAAAATGTAAATTACTGTTAGGGTTTTGCAAAACTACAGTTAACTAAATAGTAATGCTTTTTTTTTAGTTAATCAGTATTTAATTTTTAAAATAATGTTTTACAACTGTATTATATTAAAACAGGTACTGATTATTTATTTATTGTCCAAATAAATAGTCATTATTATATACTTAGACTTATGGATTTGTTCTATGAATGGTGGATGAATCCAGAAGTTATCAACAGGCACTTTCACTTCACATAATGCTAATTCATAAATGGCTGTAAAGGTAAAGCAATAGTTATAGAATGAATAAATGACATTGCTATGAGGCACCCGCTACATTTGGTTAATGCACAAGGGAATAGGATATTATTGAATTAAGTCTTTACTTTGACTTTGTGCGTATTGATTGCCTCCTCCCTTTTTTTGTCCAGAAAAAAATATGTATAAATAAAAATTTTTTTAGTAGTCTGCATAAATTATAAATAATTTAGTTAATCAATTTTTTTTTAAAGCGAAATCCCGGGTTCACGACCCCATATTTTTGTTTTTCAGATGATTGGGTTAAAATTGCATAAAGTATTTCTGTTACTTATTAGTTGTTCACATAACATGAGTGAAGAATGCTGCTTCTACTTCATTCAGTACTACTACAGTCACTGAATGTATGAGTATGAACATGTATTTACAATATTAATAGAGCTCTGTCATTTCAGTCTGAGTATCATCATCCAATAATGTGTCCCATAATGCTCAGCCTATTCTTCCATACCATTCATTCCTACAGTATATATATTAATTTTGTGGACTTTGAGAAAGCTTTTAACAGCGTCCAAAGAGACAGTCTATGGCAAATTTTACGACATGGAATTCAAGAAAAAATAAGTCAACATAATTGCTCTCTTCTATGAAGACTTTTCTTGCAGTATAAAAAATTACATCTTTCCCACTTAAGACAGGTGTAAGACAGGGATATGTTATGTCATCTCTCCTCTTCAACCTTGTGATTGATTGGATACTAAAGAACACAGTAGACAGAACATTGAGAGGCGTACGGTGGACCACGCTTGAGGACCTTGATCTTGCAGATGATATAGCACTCCTATCACATAAACATGAACATATACCAGAAAAAAGTAACAGTCTACACAGCACAGCAGAAATGGTGGGACTGAGAATAAATACAAAGAAAACTAAGATCATGACAAGCAGTCCAAACCAACAACCAGTGACCATAAATAACCAAACTCTTGAAAATGTAGAACATTTCACATATCGTGGCAGTGTGGTGTCCCTGTGGGGAGGTACCGAAGAGGACATACAGTCACGTCTGAACAAAGCTAGAGCTGCTTTTGGAAGGATGAGGCAAATCTGGAAATCCAACAATTACTGCAGAGGAACAAAACTCCGTCTCTACAAGAGCATCATTTTGCCAGTTCTTCTTTATGGAGCGAAATGCTGGAGAATAACCAAAAAAAAAAAAAAATGCACACAAGTTGTCCACCTTCCACCACACATGTCTACGTAGAATTATCAAAATTTTCTGGCCAGATACAATCTCAAACACTAAACCACTTCAAGTCACAAACCAAAAAAACTTAAGACAATATAACCAAGAGAAGATGGAAATGGCTTGGCCACGTTATGAGAATGAATCCTGATATACCTGCCAAAACAGCTCTCACATGGACACCAGAGGGAAAGAGAAAACAGGGACGCCCAAAAACAACATGGAGACGAATGGCGGAAAGTGACCTGAGTGCGGCATCTTTGACATGGAAAACTGCACTGGAGATTGCACAGGGCAGGAAAGCATGGAAAGTCCTCTCTGAAGCCTCATGTGCCACTAGGCATAACAAGAACTGATGATTCATTCCTACAGTCTTTTTTATCATGGATGTAGTACAGTCCAGCATCTTTATTTAACGTTTATCTTCTCTTATTTCAGATATAAATATTCTTTCTTTTTTTTCCTACTCCTTTTTGCCCCGTACTCATCTTTAAAGAAGGGTTTTTTTTTTTCAGATTTCGTTTTAAAAAAATGAATCCTTATAATTTTCTAAAACCCTAACCCTAAAATACTAAAAGAGAACAAGAAATTTTGAACCCTGGGCAGTTTTGATAAATATCCAGGGACCGAACCCTTAGACCGCTGAGTGGGCATGTAGTCCTCTGCTTCTTCCATTTAACATCATTTCCCAGTCACTGTCTATAGCAGTTACCAAATACAGAGCAAAGAATTAACAGATTTCCTTTCCTTTTGAACCGTCTAGTATGGTTTTGGTCACTTTGCTAAGAGCAGTGTGATGCAAATTTCAAATTGTAAATCAGAGTGAAGAAAGTCAGCGAAACAATTTTTTGTTTGTAATTGGTTTCTGTCACAGTAATATATAATTTCAAGCTTGCATCACATTGTTCTTTGGAAAGTGACCAACATCACATTGTTCTTTGGAAAGTGACCAAAACCATTATGTTGATGGTTAAAGGGGAGGAAATCTGCATCAGGCTAAAAGAAAAAGATTGATTTGGGCTCACCCAGGTTGACAAAACCTGAAATGCGTACCAAAAGTGTTCTTGTAAGTCAAGATGGCTAGCCTGATGTTGACCCTGTCACATTGCCGACTGTGTCGTCGATAAAATTTTAGTCTAGTATCATCTGCCTGATGGGTCACAGGTTGAACATAGCCCTGTGTATGTTAGATTCATGTCGTACAGTGCAACTTATTAGAGATGTTGCCTTCTAAGATGCTGCTGTCTAAGTTTACAGCCAGTGAACGCTGAGAAGATTGAGAAAATCAGTGATATAATTTCATCGGCTATCCTCCGACAAACGGTCGGCAAAGATAGCGGCTGCAAAATATCCAGCTGAGCCGCGGTCACAGGTCATTGCGCGCTTCCGGCTACTTAATTTGCGGTCTTCCGGCGGGTTTCTGCCAACAACCGCTACCGCCATGGGGCTAAACTAGATGGCTAGTACTCACAAGCATCAGCTTCTGCATCTCCTGCAGCTTTGCTTGTGAGTCCTATCCATCTAGTTTAGCCTCAATCCACGCCGCGTTAGCGGCGCGGGGGGGGGGGGCCACGTGGCGGTAGCCATTGTCGCCGAAAGCGCGCAATTGACCCGTGACCCCAAGCGCGCAATGACCCGTGACCGCGGCTCGGCTGGATATTTTGTCGGCGCCACCTTTGCCGACCGTTTGTCGGAGGATAGCCATTTCATCTTATGAGCACATCCCTGAATTTAACACTGACCGATGAACTCGTATGATAAAATGGACTTTTAGTAGAGTTTTATTTTAGTCTCATAAACTTGTGAGTTTGTTGGTAAGGGCCAGTATACACCCCTTAGCCGGCTGCACATTTTTAGCTGGATTGACATACAAGCCCTGGTTGGTGAAACAGTAATCATGCCTATATGTGAACTGGAACATGACAGCTGTGCTATCAAAGCTCCCTACTTCCAACAAAAGAGAGCTCAGAATCTGAAATCTCCACTAACTCTTTTTCTGTAAAACATATCATCACCAGCAGTGTTAGAATCAGTGACAGCACTTCTTGCTTGTACTGTTACAATTCTTGCCAGAATTAACCATGTTTTATATTAGTCAAACAAATAGGAAGTGTAGTAATGCAGAAAGAGTGCACTATATTTCATAGTAAACTGATTTAACATGTTTTATTTCCAGGACGATGAGGAAGGCCCTCATGCATACAGCTCTGTAAGTTTTATTTTCTTATTGCATTTTTAATCTTGCCCTGTTTTTAGTATTCTTTATGATGCAATATAAATAGATTTAAAAACAAAAAAGGATTATTAACTATGTAAAGGAGCAGACAACAGTGAACATCACAGTAAACAGAGAGGAACTAGAACAGGTAGCCAGTTTTTCCAGTCAACAGTAAACAGAGGAACTAGAACAGGTAGCCAGTTTCTCCAGTCAGCAGTGAACATCACAGTAAACAGAGAGAAACTAGAACAGGTAGCCAGTTTTTCCAGTCAACAGTAAACAGAGGAACTAGAACAGGTAGCAGATTGTTCCAGTCAACAGTGAACATCACAGTAAACAGAGAAACTAGAACAGGTATCAAATTGCTCCAGTCAACAGTGAACATCACAGTAAACAGAGAGAAACTACAACAGGTAACAAATTGCTCCAGTCAACAGTGAACATCACAGTAAACAGAGGATCTAGAACAGGTAGCAAATTGCTCCAGTCAGCAGTGAATATCACAGTAAACAGAGGATCTAGAACAGGTAGCAAATTGCTCCAATCATGGATATGAAATAACATGGCAGGCGTGTCACTGAAATTAAAAGAGAATATACATGGCTAAAATGTCTTCAATAAGATTATTGACAATACTATAAAAATGAGACTTGTCAAATATTGTGTATTCTCAGCCCTACGGTACGATACAGCAACCTCAGCAATGAACATACAAGTAACTAGAAAATTGATTCTGCCAAAAACCAAAATGCTATGCTCAAATGATGATTGTTTCTGAAAAAAACGTAGCATTTGTTTTTGTGACAGATTATGGTTGTTTCTCTGACAAATTATTATTTATCTGACACTGATTTTTATCTAACTTTAGTGACTACGACACTGGGCTACAAACCTGGTAAAAATGTAACGAAAAAAGAAGACGACGATTTATGACTTGTTTCTGTGACAGTTAAAGTCTTGTTTCTGTGACAGTTTATGGTAACCATAAGATTGAAAAGAAACAGTGATGCCGTCTCTTTTGCTTACGTGTTTGACAATGTTTTTTCCAGGATGACAAAAGAGCACATCACAATGCCCTGGAGCGAAAGCGTCGCGATCACATCAAGGATAGCTTTCACAGCCTGCGGGATTGTGTTCCCCATGATGATAAGGTTATTATTGAGCACTGCTAGCATTCTTGTGTCATTATTTGGTGAACACTTGAGGTCGCCAAGGTTTTTATGAATATTTGTATTCCCCATGTGAGTTCCGGGGCCCTATGTGGGGGAAACTAGAGTAGACTCAGTGCATCCCCAACAAGCATGTCATAGAAGTCGACTGATTGGGGGTTTCCTTCGAAGTCAGAGTACATCTGCCTGAGAAGCAAGGAACCAGCAATCTGCATACAAATAAATTTGTTGAAAGGATGTGCCAGCAACACTCAGGTTCTGGAACAAGAGGTAGACAAACAACCAGAACTTTCCACTGGAGTTTACAGCTGGTAAACGTGAAGAAAAAGAGGAATACTTTATAATTATAAATAATCTGATAATATATTACAATTGCACAAATTATTGTCTGGCATTGTTCGCTTTATCTCGTCAGGTGCCGTACTATAGAGTTAAATCAACACATAATGGAGCATAAAAAATTAATCCTTTTTCGCTGAAATACAAAATCACATAGACCTGACAACTAAGCTTTGGGGAAACCTAAAATCCTTGAGATGAGATCCCATGTTATGGACGTAGTGGATTATGCGCATGGCCAGAGATCGCTGAAGAAGAAGAAGAAACATGACTCCTAGGTGGCTCCAGACTCAAAATAGGTGCCGGGCAAAGTCCTGCAAGGTAAAGATGACCGATGCGAGGTTGACAACATCGCCCGTCGAGGACCAGTTGGTCTATCACAATATGAGTAGCCTCATGTGGCACTGGCATGTAAAGAGACCTTGACTTGATTTATTGACAGAAACATGTGCTCACCACTCCACGTTCACAACCTGTGGTCACTGGACATTCACAGTTCCTGACCACTAGACATTCACAACTACTGACCACCAGACATTCACAGTTCCTGACCACTACACATTCACAGTTCCTGACCACTACACATTCACAACTACTGACCACCAGACATTCACTGCTACTGACCACTAGACATTCACTGCTACTGATCACTAGACATTCACAACTGCTGACCACTAAACATTCACTGCTACTGACCACCAGACATTCACAACTACTGACCACCAGACATTCACAGTTCCTGACCACTACACATTCACAACTACTGACCACCAGACATTCACAACTACTGACCACCAGACATTCACTGCTACTGACCACCAGACATTCACTGCTACTGACCACTAGATATTCACTGCTACTGATCACTAGACATTCATAACTGCTGACCACTAGACATTCACTGCTACTTATCACTAGACATTCACTGCTGCTGACTACTAGACATTTACAGTTCCTGACCACTACACATTCACAACTACTGACCACCAGACATTCACAACTGCTGACCACCAGACATTCACTGCTACTGACCACCAGACATTCGTAACTACTGACCACCAGACATTTATTGCTGCTGACTAGACATTCACTGCTACTGATTACCAGACATTCACTGCTGCTGACCACTAGACATTCACTGCTGCTGACCACTAGACATTCACTGCTGCTGACCACTAGACATTCACTGCTGCTGACCACTAGACATTCACTGCTGCTGACCACTAGACATTCACTGCTGCTGATTACCAGACATTCACTGCTACTGATTACCAGACATTCACTGCTGCTGACCACTAGACATTCACTGCTGCTGACCACCAGACATTCGTAACTACTGACCACCAGACATTTATTGCTGCTGACCACTAGACATTCACTGCTGCTGACCACTAGACATTCACTGCTGCTGACCACTAGACATTCACTGCTGCTGACCACTAGACATTCACTGCTGCTGACCACTAGACATTCACAGCTGCTGATCACTAGACATTCACAACTGCTGATCACTAGACATTCACAACTGCTGACCACTAGACATTCATAAACCCTGCTATTACATTATAATGTTTCTATAGAATTTCCACTTGTCTGATGTTTCTTTTCACATTTTGCTTTCAGTCAAACACATCAAGCAAGGTAAGA
Organism: Candidula unifasciata; assembly: GCA_905116865.2. Lineage (NCBI taxonomy): Eukaryota > Metazoa > Mollusca > Gastropoda > Stylommatophora > Geomitridae > Candidula > Candidula unifasciata. The sequence goes on from CAJHNH020005290.1 coordinate 484,964, forward strand.
TTATCTGTTTCTGTTATAGAAAATATAGTGCCTTCTTATATATAATCTTTATCTATGTTTGTGAATGCATCACATTTGTTTAAGGCAGGGATTTTTTTTTTTAAAGAAAGAAAACAGATTTGATTTGATTCAAGAACCTACATCATAGCACTCAGGGCATTCCCATAAGCAAAAAGAAAAAAGATGGTTCTCACTAAATAATTTTTTAAACAGGTGCTGGTACCCATCACAAATTGTCTATTACTGTAACGCTGGAAAAAAAATGCCTTTAAAAAGCTGGCAGTATTGCATATTGCCAGGAAAGAAACCCTGATTTTGGGGTGATTTTTTAACTGCATGCTGGCTCCAGCTTTTATAGTTTTTAGCTGCTGGACTTAGCTTTTATAGTTTTCAGCTCCTACTTCCAGCTTTTATAGTTTTCAGCTCCTGCTTCCAGCTTTTATAGTTTTCAGCTCCTGCTTCCAGCTTTTATAGTTTTCAGCTCCTGCTTCCAGCTTTTATAGTTTTCAGCTCCTGCTTCCAGCTTTTATAGTTTTCAGCTCCTGCTTCCAGCTTTTATAGTTTTCAGCTCCTGCTTCCAGCTTTTAAAGTTTTCAGCTCCTGCTTCCAGCTTTTATAGTTTTCAGCTCCTACTTCCAGCTTTTATAGTTTTCAGCTCCTGCTTCCAGCTTTTATAGTTTTCAGCTGCTGGACCCAGCTTTTATGGTTTTCAGTTGCATCCTAAGACGAACGTGGTTGAGAGGCTCAGGATGTGAAAAAAGATTGCAGAGGGTAGAGTTGAACTAAAGACTGTAAGCCATGTGTGAAATATATAGACACAACAAGATGAAGATGAGGAAAAGAGGCTAGCATAAGTTAGTTTGTTACGTATCCTTTACAGGATGTTGCAGAACCAACCCCAGCATTTTTTTACTTGTGGTTTTTCTAGGCAAATTTTGTGTTCAGTAGTTTGCCATTGCTTACTGTACTGTCAGCTCTCGGTACCATTGTCAAAACACACGCAAGACAAATTGTCTGCAACAGGGATCAAACAGAACAGCTGAACAAAATCTTTGGAGAGACAGGCACCTACCCTATTTGACAAGACAAATGATATCTTATACAAGACATAGTGGTTTCTTATTCCAGGGTTTTGAACATTTATTATCCCCTTGTGGGTTCCAAGGCTACATTCTAGGATTTAAAAAAAAGTATAGACCTGCAGACTCCTTAACGATAAGATTACTAATTAGGGAAGTTTCCTTTGAAATCAGAGTGCATCTGCCTGAGAGACAGTGAAGCAACCTTCTTCAGATCTGTAAAAATGGATGTGCACGCAAGTTCTGGAACAAGACCAAAGTCCAGAAATGGATGAACAATCAGAACTTTTCGCCAGATTTTTCAGCTGGTGAACGCAGAGAGAAAGAACTACTTTTATTGTTCTTGGTGATATTGCCTTAGTCCCAAAAGTTTTAGTTCATTTTGGTGTAGAAAAGAAAGCTGGCTATGCTACTTATATGAATATTACAAGTGTAGCCTTGAAAAGTTACTGGTATATAGGTTTGTACTTATGAAGTTAATTATTTGATTTCTGCAGACTTCTCGAGCACAGATCTTGAGGCAAGCTGCACTTTATATTGCTACAATGAGAGATAAGACTACAGAGAATGATCGGCATATAAATATTCTCAAACATCAAAATGAGGAACTGCAAGCTCAGAGTAAGTATAACCTCTTCAAGAAGCCACCTGGCTATCTAAATGAATTGTTACAAATTCTGTACAAATTGTGAATGTTTGTGTGTAGAGGTTTCTAAACTAAACATTTTATGAAACAGGCTTTTTTATCTATCACTTTGGGATGTTTCTGAGAAAAAAGTTATCAAGTTGTTTGTCTTGGACTTTGAAGATCACTTTTCTCCCCTGCCTCTTCGCTGTTTCATCTGAGAGCAGCTTGGCAATTTATGTGTCTTATTTGTCATGGTAGAACAGCTGATATATTCCTATGCTTTCACTTTGTCATGATTTAGCTGTTGTATCCCTCTAAACACAACATATCTGCTGATAATGTTACCTACTACACTACATCAAGAGGCAACAGATCAAGTGGTTTGGACATGTATCAGGACTTTCTCAGACAGTACACCACAGAGAGCCCTTAGTCATAATGGAAACAGAGCCAGAAGTTGATCACAAGTAATGGATAAGTGGAATAACGCTGGCCATAAATACCAGCAACTATGTAACACATACCAAGGTTCGCACGCGATGCCTCTTCAAAACCTGACGCTGAGAGGCAGAACAGTACCAGAGAAGACCTGCCTACTCTGACGAAACATTAAAGACCAGGTAAAAATATGCCCCCCCCCCCCCCCCCCCCTCCATAGTCATAGGGCAGTGTAGCATCATGTTGGTAGAGTTCTGCCTTTCTCTGGAGGCAAAAAAAGTGTGACATCTACTTGAGGAGAGTCCTCTCTCTTACTCACGGTTATTAGTAGACATATTTCTACGACACCAGAGATGTTTTTTATTCCAAATTTCTGCAATATCGATTGTCATGGTTCGAATCAACAGCAATCTCTGTTCATGTGCTCAGCCCACTGTGGATCATAAACTGGAATGTCAGCTCAAGATCTTCTAAGCTTAGTTGTAAGGTCTGTGGGTGTGGCCACAAGCTGTTTCGCAGCTTCTCCAGGAGAGGACAGTCTTGCAGCACATTTTCAGAAGTCTGTTCAGCACAATGCCACTGGCAATGGGCTGTTTGGCTCCTAACGGATTTATATCAGTGTTTGTTGAATCTGCGATGTCTACTGTGAAAGATGACGAGTTATAATTTACCTTGTATATTTCTTCTTCTGTGTTCATCTGAAGATGTAAATATGTTTTGCCTGTTTACCATCTAGCTGTGATATTTGCACCTACAGATACACCCTGCCTTTGTTGCCCAGATTGGTCTTCCCTATTAGTTTCACGGGACATTCCTTGTATATTTAATAACATCATAAACAATTCTTCATTACTGTGTTTCAGTCAAGGCACTTCAGAAGTCTCAGGCATTTGTAACCCAGATTGGTCCTTTCTCTTAGTTTCGTGGCACATTCCTTGTACATTTAATAACATCATAAACAATTCTTCATTACTGTGTTTCAGTCAAGGCACTTCAGAAGTCTCAGGCATTTGTAAACCAAAATTGGACCTTTCTCCTAGTTTCGTGGCGCATTCCTTGTACATTTAATAACATCATAAATAATTCTTCATTACTGTGTTTCAGTCAAGGCACTTCAGAAGTCTCAGGCAGTTGGGAAATCCTTGTTGCCCGCCAATTTTTTGTTGACCGACAGAGATGATGATGATGAATATGAGAGCTACGAGGAAAGCCATGTGTCTTCACCACCATCTAAACGTAAGAAAGCCAAGTTATCAAAAAGCTGAGAGAAATTCACCAGACTCCATTTTTCCTGCATTTTCTTTTTTTCATTTGAGCTATTGCAATGTTGGTGAATGATGTATGATTTGTGTGCAGTACTTCTGCTTGTTGAATGCACTCAGTACTATTGTATGGCTTGCCTTTTATGGATCATGTATGTATTTTGATGTTCATGGTTAAATGTAATTTACCAGCCATTAAAACCAGCAGCTATTAAATGATTTGTGGTCTATAAAATTATAACACCTCATGTACCAAGTGAGATGTTGGGCATAGAAAAGACTTACACCATTTTTGCTCTAAAGATGTCAATATTCAGTCTGTGAAAACAGTTCAATTCTGTCGATTCTAGTGATGTGTTTTGTTAACTTTTTTCGAAATACTTATTGAATTTATGAAATGAACGAGGATGTGTCATTTATTTTTTTTTATTTTTTTTGTTAATTCCAACCATCACATGATGCGTTATTTTACTTCTTACACTTGGTCACAGCATGCTCAGGAGATCTGGCATCACCATTAGTTACTTCCATTGTTTTTTTTTTTTTTTTTTTTAAAGAATATGACCAAGTTGCCATTTTCTTGTTTGTGAATCTCCTGACAAATTTTCTGGTCTTGAAGGGGTGAAACTAATATCCCCCCCCCCCCTGTCTGAAGTTGTTCATTAGACTGTAACAAAAAAAAAAGACATTTGAGGTATGATTGATTCATGTTGTAGCTGTGGATTTCATGGGAAATATCCCCCCCCCCTTTTTTTTTCTTGTGTGGGACAGTTAGTGTTGGCACATCCAGCAGCTGCCTTATGTATTTTTATTTTGCATGTTCAGGCTTCAAGATTATTTTTAGCTGACATTGTTTTAACCGAAAGACATGTCTGTAATATTAGTGGATTTTTTTTTTTATTTTAATTTTCGGCAGTTTATTTATAAAAATTAGGATAAGTTAAAGGTTGATTGGCTCTAGTTTCATGTGCATATAGTAGTAGTTAAGGAGATACACTGAAACATGGATAACACTTTCATTGAAACATTTTTTTGGGGTCCCAAAGTGTGCCTTGTTGAGCGTAAATGTTTATTATGTTGTTGAAGTAGTACCCCAGCGAGTATCTGGGGAAATATTGTAGTGTGAGTATCTGTAGGAAGTACTGTAGTGTGGGTATCTGTGAGAAGTACTGTAGTGTGGGTATCTGTGAGAAGTACTGTAGTGTGGGTATCTGTGGGTGCCTTCATTTTGTAGGCCATATATAACAATTTGATTACCCATTTCATTTGACTGGTTCTAATAAACATGTGAAAACTGACTAGGATTTGCATTCTTGTAGTTCATTTTTCCTATAACGTTTTTCTTGAAAATAAGATCAAGTTTTATATTAACTATTGCTCCAAAGCTAATTTTCGGGGCATTTTCACGTAAAAAAGGCAAATTTTTTTTAAGTACAAAATTATACATAAATTCAAGTACAAAAATCTTCTTCAGCCCTTGAGGTTCACTGCTGCAGATATCACCAGCCTCCATTCATCTCTCTGGTTGGCCTTTCTCATTTCAGTTGGTAACACCAAGTGTTTGTAGGTCTGTCTGGATAGTATCTCTCCATCGTCTTCTTGGTCTGCCTCATGGTCTACAACCATTCAACACCCTGGTGTATACAGTTTTTACCTCTCTTACCTACATTTATTAAAAGCAATAATGTGAATAATATTTATTTATTTTTATACATTCATTACTTTTTCATTTAGTACATACAAAGATCACACCGGGTCGAGATTTTGTCCCGGCTCAAGTTTATGCCGTGGCAGTTCCACAAGCTGTCCTATGTTGTATTGGTGTTAGGATATGCATTCCTTTTCTGTGCCTTTCCTGCACATCTCTTATTTTTTTGTTTCTCCATATTAAAGACTTCAGCATTGTGCCCATCTGATGTTGTTTGATGAGATCCTTCACATGCTGAATGTTTCTCTTCCCTGGTCATATTGATCTTCAGTCTAGATTGCATGCGTTCCAGCTATTGATGTCCATGTTTCCACTGGTCTCTCAGAGAGCTTCCATATCAGCTCAGTCTATTAATTGACCCTCTTATATAGTGGCATTGCTGGCCAGATTTTTAACTCCTTCGTGCTTTTTTACTAATTTTTATGTCCTGAATTTACAAATTGTGGACCTCAGTAGTCCTTTGAGGACGGGCTGGCTGAACGATTACACTGCTGGGCTTGCAAGTGGGATACCCGGGTTCAAATCCTTGGTAAAGAAGTAAAAATAAAATCCCCACCTGCACAGTCATGGCGACAGCACTAGCCATGTGGCCATAAATCCTCAAGCTCAAAGAGCCCCCTGCCTACACCACAAAAGTGATATAATAAAGGGAGTAGTTGGCCGTTGGCAGTAGTCCTTTACATAGCTGGGTGATCAGGAGTGTCATGATTGGAGAACCAACAGTCAGAATCCCCCACTGCCATCTTTCTGCAAAAACATGCACATGTATGAAAGTACTACATCCTATCCACTCTTTAACAATACCAATTCAGGATTTTCTGTTTTCTTCTCATTTGCCCTCATTGTTTCGTGAATATTGCCTTTGAAAGGGTCATTTGTCTCATTTTGCCATCTATAACTTCTTCTGCGTTCATCCGAAGATGTAATTGCGTTGTGTCCATTTACAGCATGGCTGTGATATTTGCACCTTTCGGCCAACACATCCGACTTCTACGGGCATTTGTTGACCAGGTTAGCCTTCCCGGTATACAACTCATTCAGGGATTTTTGTGTTGCAGCAGAATTATATTATGCTCTAAAGGTCATAGGTTAATTTCAGGGCTGCTTTATTCAGTTCATGAGTACAATTTTTACAGAGATTCCTGGGGATCATCACCGGTGCCACGGTATTTGTGCTTTGTTTTTGCTCTTTGTAGGTGGCTCGTCATTCTGCAAAGGGAGACTGAGCCATATGGGAGAAAACCTGGTGCAATAAGTCAATCCTCTCGACCTTAACACAAGCGACATTGTTGTGATAAGTCAGGGTTCTTCTTTGTCTTGTTCAAGGTGGTTATATTAGTGACTGGATTGATGGTTCAGTACGGCTTAACTTTTTTTCCCATCACCCTTCATCAAGTTTTTTGCCTAGCATCTTTACTGTCAGCAGAAACCAGCTAGAAAAACTGGATCAGGTAGAAAATGAGGTGCTCATATTCGGCTGTATAAAAAACATCTCCTGTCATGCAGTCTGTCTTGGGTTTGCCGACAATGGCTAACAGACACAAAGCTGCACAGATCAAGGCGTACATAAGGGTGATGGCAGACACTAATCGCCTACTGCAGAAAGCTATACATGACCACAAGGAATGTGTCTCAAAAGAGGTTGCTCCTGGATGGCCAAGGCTGAAAATTTTATCCAGCAGGTATATGAACTAGATCCATCACGGAAAAGAATGGACAATACACCAGTAGACATGTATGGCATCTTCGAGTTGGTCATCACACAGGAGAGGAACTGCATCCTTCATCATCACTGAGTGCCTTGCCAACTGCCGTAAGCATTCAAGCCACTCCACAACTTCAGACCTCCAACAGCAATATACAAGTGTAAGTACTGACACCCCTTCTAGCCACACAATTATTTAGAATCTGCTCACATTTTCTTCCTTTATTTCTCTTTCCATAAATCTTCCAGTCGCCAACAACATGTGACCCTTATAGTTAAACAAAATTACCAGTTGTAACTGTCTAAACGTATTATCATTTAGTGTTATATTCTCATGTCAAAACTTCTTTGCATTCACCGACGAAAACTCCTAGTTCTTTGTCCGCAATAGTCTTGTTCTAAGAACTGAGCTCTGCATTCACATCCATTTGATAAATCTGGCTTATGTGTGTGCAGATTGTTAGTTCATCCAGTCTCAAGCAGATGCATTCTGATTTTGAAGGAAATAATGATTCCACCTTAGTTGGTCAGGCATCTGGCTGTAAACCTTTTTTTTTCTTTTACGATGACACAGAGGTGTAAAAATGGCTGTTGACCAGTATGAGTGGCGGTCCAGCACCATCACATGAGGTTCAGCAGCTCTGCGTCCCTTATATCAAACCAATACTCAACTGAATCAATTCAGCAACTAAACACATGTCACATAACACAAATCACATGATATAGGAACTATTTATTTTCTTTCTTGCAGTGATTAAACAACTGAATACAGGTAATAATCATCTCATGTTTAAATTTCACACAAAATATGTAATAATCATCTTTCAGCTGATTGTAAGTCAGAAAATAAGCGTAAATTCTTGTTTCACTCAACATTTGACTGGTTTGGAATACAAGGAGTCAAAAAAGTTCATGAAATAACAGTGAATTTTCATTTCAGTCTGAGCCTGAAATGGTTTCCTAATGCAAAGATTCAAGCAATCAAAGATGTAATAAATCAAGCAAGTTTTTAGTAAAATCCCATTATTCAGAACACTGAGAAATTAGAAGTTGAACTGCCCAACAAGTTTAGATAAACCTCTAGAGAAATGGTTTCTGAAGCTATACAAGACAAATCTATATACAGTTATGTCACTGTAGTTTCTGTTAAAGGAAGGAAAAAGTTAACAAAAACAGTGAACATTAAAACACTAAACACAATGATAACTAATCACATGCAAATATCAAATAAAACACATGCAGACCACATAGATTTGATCTCATTACATTTAAATTGGGGAAAAGGTAGGTTAAATATAACGACATTTAACTGCATTTTGCCCCTCCTGGTCAATGCAATATATTTTACACAACAAATAACATGGTTTGAAAATGGTCATGAGTTAACTGGAAGTCATGTGTAGACACTGACAAAATAACATTAAAAGTTACCAAAATTCAAGTGTTAAAACGAGGGAATTAATCAAGTTTGTCTCCAACATGTTAAGAACAAAAATCTGACATTAAAAATAGGACATCCAATTAGCATTATTATTGAAAAGTCTCACTCCTCCTCCCCCCCCCCCCCCCCCCCCCCCCCCCCACTGAAAGAGACAGAATGAGTTGATAAAGATAAAGAATACCCAGTCAATCAGGACTACATGAAAATATGAAGAGGACCTGGACAGAATTATAGGAGATATTAAATGAAAGAATGTCTTGGTAAGAGAGAACCATCAGAGTGAAGATGAGAAGACCAGTAAATGAAAGAATGTCTTGGTAAGAGAGAACCATCAGTGTGAAGAAGATGAGAAGACCAGTAAATGAAAGAATGTCTTGGCAAGAGAGAACCATCAGTGTGAAGATGAGAAGACCAGTAAATGAAAGAATGTCTTGGTAAGAGAGAACCATCAATGTGAAGATGAGAAGACCAGTAAATGAAAGAATGTCTTGGTAAGAGAGAACCATCAATGTGAAGATGAGAAGACCAGTAAATGAAAGAATGTCTTGGTAAGAGAGAACCATCAGTGTGAAGAAGATGAGAAGACCAGTAAATGAAAGAATGTCTTGGTAAGAGAGAACCATCAGTGTGAAGAAGATGAGAAGACCAGTAAATGAAAGAATGTCTTGGTAAGAGAGAACCATCAGTGTGAAGAAGATGAGAAGACTAGTAAATGAAAGAATGTCTTGGTAAGAGAGAACCATCAGTGTGAAGAAGATGAGAAGACCAGTAAATGAAAGAATGTCTTGGTAAGAGAGAACCATCAGTGTGAAGAAGATGAGAAGACTAGTAAATGAAAGAATGTCTTGGTAAGAGAGAACCATCAGTGTGAAGAAGATGAGAAGACCAGTAAATGAAAGAATATCTTGGTAAGAAAGAACCATCAGTGTGAAGATAAGAAGACCAGTAAATGAAAGAATGTCTTGGTAAGAGAGAACCATCAGTGTGAAGAAGATGAGAAGACCAGTAAATGAAAGAATGTCTTGGTAAGAGAGAACCATCAGTGTGAAGAAGATGAGAAGACCAGTAAATGAAAGAATGTCTTGGTAAGAGAGAACCATCAGTGTGAAGAAGATGAGAAGACCAGTAAATGAAAGAATGTCTTGGTAAGAGAGAACCATCAGTGTGAAGAAGATGAGAAGACCAGTAAATGAAAGAATGTCTTGGTAAGAGAGAACCATCAGTGTGAAGAAGATGAGAAGACCAGTAAATGAAAGAATGTCTTGGTAAGAGAGAACCATCAGTGTGAAGAAGATGAGAAGACCAGTAAATGAAAGAATGTCTTGGTAAGAGAGAACCATCAGTGTGAAGAAGATGAGAAGACCAGTAAATGAAAGAATGTCTTGGTAAGAGAGAACCATCAGTGTGAAGAAGATGAGAAGACCAGTAAATGAAAGAATGTCTTGGTAAGAGAGAACCATCAGTGTGAAGAAGATGAGAAGACCAGTAAATGAAAGAATGTCTTGGCAAGAGAGAACCATGCACACACTTGATGATGAAGATGAGAAGTGACAGCCCATGTTCTGCTTGACTGATTCGTCTGTGCTCCTGTTTCACCTCAGGGTACACAGCAGCGATCATCAAGCAGTGCAGCACAAACACCTGCTGTTGTGATCAGATTTGTAGACAGTACATCAAGTTAAGAACTTACATATCTTGCTAATTACTGTCTTTATTTTACCACTCCTGAGGTGTAGCCGGGGGGGGGGGGGGGGGGGGGGGTGTCTTTTAGCCTGATGATTTACGGCCGCATGGCTAGTGCTGTCGCCACAACTATGCAGATAAGAATTTTATTTTGCCTCCGACAGAAAAAAATCCCCAGCCTTACCGAGGATTTGGGTCTTCGGCTTGAGAGCCCATCATTTTAACCGTTCGGCCAGTCGCTCCTTACTTACATAGTGATACACTGTAGAAACATTCAAGCATAAATACTAGCTTTTTAAATCTTTGGGTATTGCTATAGGATTTTAGCAACGGAAAATTTCAGATACATTTCTTCAGACATATGTAGTCAAAACAAAAACAGGATTAGAGAAGATGATGAAATGTAGAAATTCCTCTAGACAACTGTGTTTAAGTCCTGACAATGAAATACGTGAGGTTAAGAGCTGGAAAAAAACTCCGACAAGTGGCAGTCTAGCCAGTTCCAGTACTAACTTGACAGTTTTTTTGTTTACCATTTTGCTATTGTTATCAGGGAGTAAACTATTGAAGACAACTGAATTAAATGTGTGCCACTGTTGATGATTAAGGATAAAGCCAGTCAGACTTCTGTGATCTTAATACAGTAGAATAGCACCATTTTCACCACCAAATAAACTCTGCATTCACATTAGGAATGAACTTATGTCAGTGTAGAAATCAACAGATCAAATGGTTTGGTCATGTGTCAAGACCACCTCACACCAGACAGTCCACTGCAGAGAGCCCTGTCATTTAGAGATAATGTAAGCAGACCTAGAGGTCAACCATGCAAGCGATGGGCCAATGGCTGTATATACCGGTGTCTATGCAGCACATACCGAGGCCCGCAGAAAGGCAGAACAGGACTAGAGATGATGAACAAATGTAGAAATCCCGCTGGACACTGTGTTAATGTCCTGACATAGAAATACCTCAGAGCTGTGGAGGAAACACTGACAAGTCTCAGTCTAGGCAATTCCAGTACCTTCTTTCAAATATTCTGCATACAGTCCTTATGTAAACATTCGTTCGTTGAAGGATATGGTGTACAACCAATATAAACAAATTTAAAAAAAGAATGTGTTAACAAAGCCAGTTTGAAACAGAATGTAAAAAAGCCAGTATGTGAAACAGAATGTGTAAAACAGCCAGTATGTGAAACATAATGTGTAACAAAGCCAGTATGTGAAACAGAATGTGTAACATAGCCAGCATCTGAAACAGAAAGTGCAAAACAACGAGTATGAGAAACAGAATGCGCAACACAGTCAGTATGTGAAATAGAATGTGCAAAACAGAATGTGTAACAAAGCCAATATGTGAAACAGAAAGTAACTTAGCCACTGTGTGAAATAGAATGTGTAACATGGCCAATGTTTGAAACAGAATGTTTAACATAGGGTGTTTCAATTAAACAGAATGTGTAACAGATCCATTATGTGAAACAGAATGTGTAACAGATCCATTAGGTGAAACAGAATGTGTAACAGATCCATTAGGTGAAACAGAATATGTAATGTGTAACAGATCCATTAGGTGAAACAGAATGTGTAACAGATCCATTAGGTGAAACAGAATATGTAACATAGCCAGTGTCCGAAAGAGAATGCTTTGAACAATGAGTAAGTCCCTACAACAAACAGTTGAGCTGATCTCTATGATCCGCCAGGAGCTGAGGACTCTTCCTGTGCTCTCCCAGCGGGCGGCATCATTGCATTGAAGTGCTGCTGTGCCATGATGACAGAATCAATGCTCAGGTTGTACACCGGCTGCACTGGCCTCTGAAATTTGTCAATACCACAAGTCAGAAACATTTACCTCTGGACATAATGAAACTGAAACCTGACCAACTACTGACTACAGGATAAAATTAAGAAAAACTATCTACATATAGGTTAGTTGCGCATCCTTTACAGGGCTTTGCAGAACCAACCCCAACAGCTGTTGTGTGGTTTTTCTAGGCAAATTTATGTCCAATAGTTTGCCACTGCTTTCTAGATGGTCGGCTTTCTTGATACCACTGTCGAAACCAACGCAAGGCACATGGCCCGCAGCTGACTGGGATCGAACCCGGCATCCCGGTATTACGAAGTGTTCGCATCGACTTAGCCACAGAGCCGACATCTATATATTAGTGAAGTATAAAAAAGGGCCCTTGTGTGGTCAACATGATTCTGGGCCCCCTTCACAGCTCAGGATGTTACCAGGTGACCATTTTAGGCTGGGCTGACCTGGAATCGTTGTCTTTGCACTTCATCGACTGTAAACTCCCATGGGAAGTTCTGGTTGTTTATCAACTTCTGGGACTTCAAGTCTTCTTCCAGAATTGGAGTTATGCTAACACATCCACTTTTCACATAGGGCTTATTTGTATGTAGACTGCTGGTTCCTTGCTGCTCAGGCAGATGTACTCTGACTTCAAAGGAAACACCTTTTACAACCTGCCTGTCAGGGGAGGGGACTCGGTCTATGGTTTTCCCCCCAAAATGGGCCCTAGACCCACACAGGAAGATCTAGGAACCAATGTCATTTTAAAGAGAATCTGACTTGATGCGGATGCGAACCTAAGAACTTTGGTCTGGCAAGCTAGAGTCTAGCCCTACACCACTGCGGCTCACCAATCTATATAGTGAGCCAGGAAAGAGCAAGAAAACTGTGGACAGACAACTCTGTGGGAGAGTCAAACATATACAGCAGGACATCACTCATCGAGCATTGATCTTCTGAAAGCTACTTCAGTGAAGTCACTCATCGAGCATTGATCTTCTGAAAGCTACTTCAGTGAAGTCACTCATCGAGCATTGATCTTCTGAAAGCTACTTCAGTGAAGTCACTCATCGAGCACTGATCTTCTGAAAGCTACTTCAGTGAAGTCACTCATCGAGCATTGATCTCCTGAAAGCTACTTCAGTGAAGTCACTCATCGAGCACTGATCTTCTGAAAGCTACGTCAGTGAAGTCACTCATCGAGCATTGATCTCCTGAAAGCTACTTCAGTGAAGTCACTCATCGAGCATTGATCTCCTGAAAGCTACTTCAGTGAAGTCACTCATCGAGCACTGATCTTCTTAAAGCTACTTCAGTGAAGTCACTCATCGAGCACTGATCTTCTGAAAGCTACTTCAGTGAAGTCACTCATCGAGCACTGATCTTATGAAAGCTACTTCAGTGAAGTCACTCATCGAGCAATGATCTTCTGAAAGCTACTTCAGTGAAGTCACTCATTGAGCATTGATCTTCTGAAAGCTACTTCAGTGAAGTCACTCATCGAGCACTGATCTTCTGAAAGCTACTTCAGTGAAGTCACTCATCGAGCAATGATCTTCTGAAAGCTACTTCAGTGAAGTCACTCATCGAGCACTGATCTTCTGAAAGCTACTTCAGTGAAGTCACTCATCGAGCAATGATCTTCTGAAAGCTACTTCAGTGAAGTCACTCATCGAGCAATGATCTTCTGAAAGCTACTTCAGTGAAGTCACTCATCGAGCAATGATCTTCTGAAAGCTACTTCAGTGAAGTCACTCATCGAGCAATGATCTTCTGAAAGCTACTTCAGTGAAGTCACTCATCGAGCAATGATCTTCTGAAAGCTACTTCAGTGAAGTCACTCATCGAGCAATGATCTTCTGAAAGCTACTTCAGTGAAGTCACTCATCGAGCAATGATCTTCTGAAAGCTACTTCAGTGAAGTCACTCATCGAGCACTGATCTTCTGAAAGCTACTTCAGTGAAGTCACTCATCGAGCATTGATCTTCTGAAAGCTACTTCAGTGAAGTCACTCATCGAGCAATGATCTTCTGAAAGCTACTTCAGTGAAGTCACTCATCGAGCAATGATCTTCTGAAAGCTACTTCAGTGAAGTCACTCATCCAGCACTGATCTTCTGAAAGCTACTTCAGTGAACTGCTGGAAGAGATGGTAGGGTTTACTGTGTGCTATTGGGTCGTAATTTCTATTTAAAAAAAAACAAAACACAAAAAAAAAAAAAAAAATTGGGGGTAGCGGTGTCTTTGCGGCAGAGTGGACAAGCCGTCTTCTTGCGCTCTTGAGGTCATGGGTTTGTTTCAAGGCTGCATCATCGGTTAATGAGATCTAATATTTACAGACTCCTGGAGACCACTGTCAGAGCAACAGTTTTTTATGCGTTGTGCGATGCTTTCGTCAGCGGCTAGCCATTCTATGGTGAGAGACTGAGCCACACCGGAGAAAACCCTCTGAAATGAAGCGGATCCTCTTGACTCAACCTTCTCTAATGTTTTTTTGAACACAGTTGCTCCAAAACATACTTTGGGCATATACACGAGGCAAGAGAACTTGTTACACACACTTTGAACTTTCAATGAGCTGTCTGGAACATGACAACTGACCTATTAAAGAAAATCCAAAAACTGACAAAAGCAGGGACGACTGCAGTTAAGCTTATACCAAGAAATTAATTCACTGAACTGTTACTATGAAGCTTAATTAATGAATGGAGCCTCTTGGCCACCGTTCGTTCAGTGAATTAATTACCTGATAATGATCTTGAGAATGTGTATGGTTTTAATTGTGACTCAATAAAGTGCTTACTATTGCCTGTGTTTAAAACTTTTGTGGTGTAGGCACAGGGATCTTTGAGCCTAAGGATTTAGGGCCGGATGGTTAGGGCTGTCGCCATAGATTCTGCAGGTTAGGATTTTATTCCCCCCCCCCCCGAATAAAAAAAAATGCATGACCTTACCAAAAGGATTCAAACCCAGGTCTCCCATATGAGTGTACAGCTGCTCCTCATTGGAGGCTCAATAAAATTAAAATAGAATTTCTCTATCAAGTGCTTTGTCAGAAAGGGATATCTATGATCATCCCTGTTCAATACTTTCTGTCATTTGATATTAGGATAAGGTGGATATTTCTAAGAACATTACAACATACAAAAACAAAAAGGATGATCCCATTCAGTACTAATAAATACAGTGACTAAAAACACTTACCAATCTATTCTGTGGGTTTCCGATGACAATATCATTGCTGAGAAGTCCACCCAAGAAGTGCTGAGCCACAGATAAGCCACTCAGACAGTAGCAGGTGTGGTAATGATCTCTTGCTCTGAAAAAAAAAAAACCCCCACAAGTGCAAGGTCTGAATTCAACTGCAACTATCTATTGTTTGGGGTGAAAACATGAGACAAGCACAACTAGAGTGTCGTTTCAGCAGAACCCACAGGGCTAAAGGAAAAAAGGACAGACCCAAAACACATGAAGGAGTGAACTTGTGTCAAAACCCATTTTGATTTTAGTATTACCGGGATGAAAGTGTTAAGAACCAATGATAATTAATCAGCAGAAGATGAAACAGATCAAGAAAGCTTACGCTTTTTGGTTTAATATGGTGGAATGGAGGAATATCATTAACAGGAAACAGAATTAACCTTGAAGACATGGGACCACAGTCTGGGGAGAAGAATGAATGCCTACACCTCTAGCAATGACAACGATTTTAAACAATGCTGCAGGTTTGCACTTTTTAAAATCATTTCTCCACTGCTGTAACCATCAGTTAAACATCCTAAGATCAATAACAATGTTAGCATGTAGCGAGTTCTTGTGGGAAACTGATCTTTTAACTGACCACTGGAAAGCCTCTCATGCCCATATCATTTCACCACTCGCATGTATTTACCTGCCTCAGGTTTCCCAGTATCCTTCTTCATGTTGATTCACCCATGACCTTCTTCCAGAAACCATATTTTTCATTACAATGTTAAAAAATCAGGACATTCCCATAAGCGCTCTGTTCCATTCTTCAGCAGCAAAGTGCAGAGTTACAATTCTAATGTAACAGTCTGACTGTATATCTATCCCACCTTTCCCTTGAGTGCTGAGCATCAGCCAGATCCATTGGTTGCTCCTTGCAGCACTATTCTGGTCAATACCACCGTGCATGACCAAAGAGGCACAAATTACACAATGGATCTAGAGGGGGCAATCTCGATTAAAAACCCCAAGCCTAAGATGTACCTACGTGCTAATGGACTGAATGACTGTGGGGTATGCAGTCACAAGCATGGAACATCTGGTTAGTGGAAGGGACAGCACCAGGTGTATGGAATCCTTCAGGACACCTCCTGTCTATTCCCTAGCAAGCAGGCGATATTAAGGTGTGCATTTACTTCCTGCAGTAAAAGCATTAGTTCTATGGATTTGGTAACTTTTGCTGCAATTATGTCTCGGCCACCGTAGCATTCAGTAAAGCTAATGTACTGCAGGTGACAAGACACAATGCTGATTATCTGCTGTTTTTCTTCATAAAATATTGCAGAATATCTATATATCTTATTCCTGATCCATAACATTCTAAGAATTTTTCTGCTAACTTTTTAAAAAGTTCACACATAAGCAACACCATAGGGCAGGTATTTTTTCCATCAACGAAGCAGCTGGAAAGTCCGCCTCATAAATATTCATGCTTAGGGTGTCCTTAATATCCGGTGTCCACCATCGTGCTGGTCTACTGCTGCCTTTTCTTCCAGAAAACATACCTTCCATTCCTGTTCTGCCAAGATCATTATTAGTTTAATATGGCTGAGATTTTTCAACTTCTAGGAACTGATACTGTCGGTAAGCAAGACTACCTCTATGTCCAGATCTCACAGCCTGTCAGCAACTTTCTTCTTCTGGATCCATGATTCTTTAAGAATCTTCCTGACATTAAAGTTAACCCTCTCACCCTAGGAACACTTAAAAAAAAAAAAAAGGCCACCATCCTGCTGGCAACAGGTCAATTTGTAACTAATTTATTTATCTATTTTTTCTTTATTTTGTCCATCAAAATATATAAAGCAATAAACAATTTTTTTTTTAATAAAAAAAAAATATGAACAAGGTGAAGGATCAAATGGAATACATTCCTCAGCGCCTATAAAAACTAATTTATCGGATGGCCATGTCATGACCCTGCGACCTCTATCACTTAGACTTACAGGAAAATTTAGCCTCAACTTGGCTTTAAAAAAAAAAAACTGACTCAAAGGACCCACCCCCACCCCTTTCCAAGCCATTTTAAGTTTACGAGTTTGAACTATGCATCTCGTAAACAGGCCACGACTGAAAATTCAGAAAAGTTACATTTATGGGGAATTGGTCCCAACCAGAAGTGTCGGTTTTGTGGATTTTTGTGGTGAAAAGTTACAAAGTCTACAGAAAAACAAAATAAAAGGATTAACAATGAAAGCTTGAAACATGTGAACTGACTTGCCAGGTTTGTCTATCAGTCCTCCATAAGAGTGCTGGCAACAGATGAGAATATATTCTTGCAGAGCTTCCTGATGAAACATCCAGCGAGTGGCACTCAAATTCTGGTCATCATCTAGGATACAGAACATGTTCATCTGTGTGATTTCTAATACAGAACATGTTCATCTGTGTGATTTCTAATACAGAACATGTTCATCTGTGTGATTTCGGATACAGAACATGTTCATCTGTGTGATTTCTAATAAAGAACATGTTCATCTGTGTGATTTCTAATAAAGAACATGTTTATCTGTGTGATTTCTAATACAGAACATGTTTATCTGTGTGATTTCTAATTAAGAACATGTTCATCTGTGTGATTTCTGATACAGAAAGTGTTCATCTGTGTGATTTCTGATACTGAAAGTGTTCATCTATGTGATTTCTAATGAATATGTTCATATTTTCATTAAAAAAAAAATGTAAATTAATTCATAATATAGAAAGTGTATATTTTATGTTATTTATGAAAATAGAACGTCTTCATTTGTTCGATGTATGATGTACTGACGCTAGAATTTAGCATACATAAATGATGATGATGCAAATGGAATAAAACCCAGTGTAATGAAGTCGACCCTCTTGACTCTAACCTTTAACCTTTAAAAATGATGCTGTAAAGGAGTGAGGCAAGTCTTAGATGGCATTGACTTTAAAATCAACTCCACAGGTTGACAATATTTAAGCACATTCGTTCGCATGGCATGGTTGATTCAGGTCAGCCATGAACAACATAATGGTACTGCTCCTGTAATTCTTAGAAAGCAACTGACAGAGTGCTGCCAAGCAGGCATAGAATTATAACTGCAACAACTGACAGATTGCTGCCAAGCAGGCATAGAAATATAACTGCAACAACTGACAGAGTGCTGCCAAGCAGGCATAGAATTATAACTGCAACAACTGACAGAGTGCTGCCAAGCAGGCATAGAATTATAACTGCAACAACTGACAGAGTGCTGCCAAGCAGGCATAGAATTATAACTGCAACAACTGACAGAGTGCTGCCAAGCAGGCAGAGAATTATAACTGCAACAACTGACAGAGTGCTGCCAAGCAGGCATAGAATTATAACTGCAACAACTGATGGAAGACAATTCTGGATAGCTGTTTTTTTTTTTTGCAGCAAGCAGCCAGACTGATTTTCTCAGAATCTGGCCAGAGATGACTACCACTTACTTGACCCGCATGGATAGGTCATCATTCTACGCCTCAGGACAGGGCATAACAATCTTATCAAGTATGTGCAGAGTGAGGTGGTGAATATGTAATGAATGTATTAAGTACGAGATATAGTTTCTTGTTTTAAAAAAAAAATCCCTTTCACTGCGTATATGTATTTCCGCAAGTTATCTACCTTTTCCTACAGATCAAATAAAGGGAATCTTAGCACAGGTCACAAACTCTATAGCAGGAGCAAGATCTATACGTGTGAATACAAGAACCATAATAATATTTTACCGTGAGCTTCTCTCACGTAATAAATTACGTGCTGACACTGCTGGAAGATCACAAAATGTGGTGAAGTACAAATGTCTATGCTAACTCGCAAAATACTTGATGCCTATTTCTGTTGTTTTAAAATAATTAACATTAAGGATATATTATAGTAATAATTAGGGCTGTACCGAATATTCGCTTCGCATTCGCTTCGGGGCTGAATATTGGACCCAATAACTATTCAGTATTCGGCCGAATAGTTGCGGTCGGGCCAAATACGAATAGTGGTTACAACAGTTTCTGGACTGGTGGAAAAAAACATCAAGATTTCCCAACTTGGTTTATACTGTGAAGCGTTATCTTTGTGCACCACCTACGAGCGTACCAAGTGCCCCTTTATTTCCATCATGTTTGTGTTGCGAGTACAGTGTTTTTAGGTGTGTTGCTGTAGAAACAAAATGCAACACTTAAAAATGTAAGAGGGGCAGAAAAGCAAGTGTTCTAGTGTTGTCGGCTTGATTTCTTTGAGTGGAGAGTCCTCTTCGTTGATTGTTTGAAGTAACGGGAGTTCGTCATCATTTATGGGTGTCGTAACTGTTCTTTCGTCGTCTGGTGGAAACGGCAGCGGCTGAATGTTTTGATCGACGTTCGGTTTCTTCGCTGTCTTTGTTGTTTGATCTTCTGGCGTTGGCCGCTCGCCGTCTGGATTTTTCGTCTGCAATTATTTTTTCGTTATTTGATCTTCAGGTCTTGACTCTCTGTATTTGTCGTATTTTCCTGTTTAGTACAGCTGGAAATATCTTCAGTGAGAAAAAAAAGCTGCCCTAATGCTGACAACATGGAACGAAGGTTTTTCATGGAGGTGTGTCAGCACACGAACTAATACGTGCTACAGGAGATCGCAGATTGTGGCGAGGCATAATCGCCCATGCCAGCCGGCAAAGCACATGATGATGATGATTCACTATTTGTATTCGTATTCGGCCGAATAGTTGGTCCAGCTATTCGTATTCGGCCGAATAGTGAAAATCACTATTCGGTACAGCCCTAGTAATAATACATAATTATTATGTATGTTAATGTAAGGATCTATTGACAATGCTGAATGTAAAACCGGAAAATATGAAGAGATTACATGATTAAAAATTGTTGTAATTTGTGATTTAGAAAAATGTGACCTCAGGATGACCTGGAAAAAAAAAGGCCCCTCCACATGGGATATTGAAGTTCAGAGACAAAGGCAGCTTAGGCTCAACATGTGACATGTAAATGTCAGAAAGAAAAGAAGTTTAACAAGGCCCCTCAACATGGGATATTGAAGTTCAGAGACAAAGGCAGCTAAGGCTCAACATGTGACATGTAAGTGTCAGAAAAAAAAGAAGTTTAACAAGGCCCCTCAACATGGGATATTGAAGTTCAGAGACAAAGGCAGCTTAGGCTCAACATGTGACATGTAAGTGTCAGAAAGAAAGGAAGTTTAACAAGGTCCCTCAACATGGTATATTGAAGTTCAGAGACAAAGGCAGCTTAGGCTCAACATGTGACATGGAAGTGTCAGAAAGAAAAGAAGTTTAACAAGGTCCCTCAACATGGTATATTGAAGTTC
Source organism: Candidula unifasciata (assembly GCA_905116865.2). Lineage (NCBI taxonomy): Eukaryota > Metazoa > Mollusca > Gastropoda > Stylommatophora > Geomitridae > Candidula > Candidula unifasciata. The sequence continues at coordinate 505,265 of CAJHNH020005290.1, forward strand.
AGAGACAAAGGCAGCTTAGGCTCAACATGTGACATGTAAGTGTCAGAAAGAAAGGAAGTTTAACAAGGTCCCTCAACATGGTATATTGAAGTTCAGAGACAAAGGCAGCTTAGGCTCAACATGTGACATGGAAGTGTCAGAAAGAAAGGAAGTTTAACAAGGTCCCTCAACATGGTATATTGAAGTTCAGAGACAAAGGCAGCTTAGGCTCAACATGTGACATGGAAGTGTCAGAAAGAAAAGAAGTTTAACAAGGCCCCTCAACATGGGATATTGAAGTTCAGAGACAAAGCAGCTTAGACTTAACATGTGACATGTAAGTGTCAGAAAGGAAGTTTAACATGGGATCCGAAAGTGCTGGAGAGAAAGGCAGTTGGACTTTGGGGTTTGTATGTAACATATGAAATAAGAAACATTTGTTTACCATCGGTACAACTGATCATGTGGATGATAGGAAACGTAGCTCCCTGCCAAAATGAGTAGCAGCCATCAACGAGTTTGTTTGTACGACCTTGAAAGCCGCCCTCAAGTTGTGTTTGCCTATTTGCAGTCCAACGCTGAAAGAATCAATAAAACATACATTTTTGCAACAGCACTAATGGCAAAACTGTCTAACCACACAAACTACATGTAAGAAGTTATGGGAAAAAAACTAACTGCCATCAAGAGTGTGGATAACCAAAAATCAAAAAATAAGGCAACAAATGGTCTCATCATAGCCAGTCAACTTCAACTAATTGTGATGAAGTGTCTTAGTCTTGTTTGATTGTGGTATATACACACAGTGGATTAGGAATTTGATTGTGGTATATACACACAGTGGATTAGGAATTTGATTGTGGTATATACACACAGTGGATTAGGAATTTGATTGTGGTATATACACACAGTGGATTAGGAATTTGATTGTGGTATATACACACAGTGGATTAGGAATTTGATTGTGGTATATACACACAGTGGATTAGGAAGGAATACATCCTCAACTTGAAGCTGAACAACAGAAAAACCATAAGAAAGCGGGAGAATGTGAACAGGAAGATGAAGCATTAACACACTCTGATGAAGGAAAAAAAAAGGGGGGGGGGGGGGGGGCATTCAGTCTATCAGAAGTGAACAGAAGAATCTGGTCAATGATGACCACCACTTACTTGACCAGCAGGGACAGCTAATCTTTCTGCGTCTCAGGACAAGACATAACAAACTTAACAAGCACATATACAGGCTTTGTTTAAGTAGTTCACCACTTGTGTGTTATGAGATATGATTTGTGTTATCTTCATGGCACTCGGGACACATCCACACCTGCTCAGATTCCCCTTTCAACATATACATCAGAGTCCCGCGGTCGATAGTCTCAGTCCTATGTTAACAGACAAGACTTCTGGTGCGTCCGGTGTGCTTCTCGTGCCTGGCTGTGCCGATCTTTACTCCTAATTCACCACTGTGCCTGTGTGTGTGCAGTCTACAAAATATGTCCTGCAAGAGTGTCTCTTGTACAGCATATTAACCCACTGACTACCAGCGTCGCAAGTAATGCGACGAGGCGACGTTTACTTCCTTCTGCCAACGCCGCACCCTTTGCGATTTTAGCTTTGGACGCTCGCCGTCATGTTAAAATCGCGATTTTTATGATGGATTTAGTTGAAACCTCTAGCTTATTCATTTCTGTATAGTTAATTAAGGGAAATAACTTCGTAGTGCTTGAAGTAAATATTTGACTAATTTATTTAGTTAGCTCCCATGACGGTGAGACATTGACGAAAAATTCATCACAGCGTCAAATTATCGGAACCATCGTGGTGGCCATATCTCTCCTAATTTTGCTAATGATGCATTCGATTTTCTTGATTTTGCTTCAAAAAGTGAATTTGAAGACACTTCTGAACAGTTTGATGGCTATGACTATAATAAATTTAACGAAGTGCCATTCAAAACACCGTCGACTGTAAAACGACAGCATGAAGCTTCGAAGTCAAGTCTGACAAAGACAGTCACAGTGTTGTCGGCTGCAAGTACTGGTGCCACAGTTTATGATGCTGATAGTTCTTGTAAGAGTATTCAGTCAAAGCCCACAGATTATAAAGATTTTGTGCGTGAGTCTGCACATGACAATTCAGAATCATCATCATCTGACGAGTCTGGGGAAGATGTGCCACGCCCCTTCCCCCCCCCCCCCTATGGTTGATGACTAGCATTGTGATTTAGAAGGCTTTCCTGGAGTACCCCCATTTACTGGCACTTTTGGTTTATTTCTGCCAGCAGGAACAAATGAACCACTGAATATTTTCTTCAGTAAAGAAATTCTGGCTGTGTTTGCTAAAGAAACAAACCGTCATGCTGAGGCAAAAATTGGTGCGAAACCAGACACCTGTTTTCCCAGACTACCGGAGTCTATATCCATCTATCCACTCATCATTTGCTGCCACCATCACGTCACGGGGGCGTTTTCTATATATTGCTGTCAGATAACAGATTTGTCTGTTGCCTTTTCAGCACCATATCTACAGCCACATGATGATGATATAAAACAGTAAATCTACATATGTCTTGATATTTGTTATCTATTTAATTTGGTGCAAACAATATCAGATAGGATAAGTGATATTGAACAGTTGTAAAGCTGTGACATTTTTTGGGAGTCTGAATTATTGTCAGATAAAGGATTTTTCAGTTGCCTTTCTTGCAACAATCTACAGCCACATGATGATGATGATTATGGCAGAAAAAAGTAAACCCCATTTTTTGGTCTTCACATTGTTCTCGGTTCAATTTTGTGCAAAAATACAAAATGTACTATATGTTTGTTGAATATTTTTGAAAAAAAATCATCACTATCAGTCTTTATTGTTGTCAGATAAAAGATTTCCAGTTGCCTTTTTTGCAACAATCTACAGCCACATGATGATGATGACTATGTCAGAGTAAACCTTATTTTTGTTTTCTTTAAATGGGTTCTTGGTTTAATTTTGTGCAAAAAAATACAAAATTTTTCTTGAAATTTGTTCTTCATTCAGTTTGGTCCAAAAATACAAAATATTGTGAGATTATATCAAATAGTTGTGAAGCTATGGCATTTTTAGTACACACTAAAATACGTGGTATCTGGGGATTTGCAAGGGTTAATGTGCTCAGTAGTCAGTGGGTTAAGAATACTGGCTCAATGAGTCAACACCATACTATAAGTTATATGGAACTAAAAGCGAACTCCTAAAAACAGTTCATTTTATCACAAGAACTCGCCTGAAGGTGTACATCAGACAGCGATCACAAGAAGAATAAAAATAAGAAAGACCAACAGAAAGCAACAATAGCCACGTGCAATAGGTAACAAAACCAAACAACATGAATAAACAAAAGCTAAAACAATCAGACAGTCTTCAGTACAAAATCATAAACCATATCAGAATATATACATTAAAAAGTATGCAATTTAGTTTCATAAGTTTAGGACCACCTTAACTCACCAGCAGGGATCTGAGATCACAACGTTCAGTATGACCCAAAAGAACCAGCGCTGCAATCCCACAGAAAGTGTAACCTCCGTGGGCTTCCAGTCCAGGGTATCCGGCAAATCCTCCTTCATAAGTCTGGCACCTGGGTTCAATGGACAACAAAACCTTCATGTATGTATCGAGGTAATAAGACAGCCATCAGAAGCGCCAACACAAAGAGTGCAACACTAGAAATGTAGTCCATCACAGATGGAAACAGCAGTTAAACAGATTAGTAGATGCATACGCAATTACTATGGCCTGGAGAGAACGATGTACCTGGGTGTAACCAGAAGGTCTGACCGGCTCACTAAACTGAGAAGAAAGGCAAAACGGACATATAACCAGATTACAACTGGTACCATTAGTATTGGAACTCTGTGCTGGCTGCTGAAGATGAGGATAGAGAATGCATGGGAATGCCCTGAGTGCTGTGATATCAATTCGTGACTCAACTCAACACACAATTAATCACATAATGCACCACCTGTTCTGCAACAACAGGCCACTTGCCATTTTCTGAATCTACAGTTTACAACATAAACCATGGTGGGTACAGCTGAAATGAAATATGCAGCTCACAGTGTCATGCCCTTCACTCAACTCAGTAGGTGGCCGACAAAACTATATCCATTCAGTTGACACATGAAGGAAATATAATGAACAAATTATTGACAGAAGCAAAAACTTGCCACGACTAAAAACACTAAACTTGTCTATTCTCCAAATTGACTGTAAATTCAAAAGCAAGTCAGCAAACATGGTAACGCAAAGAGATGTAAATGAGCTTTTTAATGCCAGCAGCACATCAGGCATACAGTACTAGATATTTATGGTGAGAGGTTAACATTAGTCCGGCCAACTTTACCTTCTAGGACATTACCTCGTATTCGTTTTAGGTTGGGCCAGTCTGGAAGTTAGAGTCAGTAGACCTCCATCAGGCTGGCAGATGAGCATGTGCAACTACACCACTGCGGGTCACAAGGTAAATGTATCCCACAGTAAATATACTGATAAGGTGATCTTTGCCCCTAAATGAAGAGAGGTGGCCAGTTTGATTCACCTCTCCAAAATGTTGTTGTACAATAATCAAAAACAGAAAACACTCTTTTTCTTATTCTTTTTCATGTGTCACAATTTCCTGTACGCAGAGGATTGTAAAACATTCCTCATAATTCAGGTGTTCTAAAGAATGTTGCTCTCATCACTGCACACCTAAAAGTGTCTTTTTCTCTAACAAATTTTCTAGCCCTATGTGCTTTCACAGCCAATGCATCCTTAATGTCCTGTGTCCACGTTCACCTCTGCCTGATTTTCTAGAAACTTCATAATTCCATCACCGCTCTGTCCAGGTCAAAATATCTTGGCTGTGAGGACAGGCTGCTGTTTATGAGTCAATTCTCCTCTATGCTGACATCATGTAGGACGTAGGTAAACCCATACTTAGTTATATTCATCATGCACATGAAGAGTGCTTGCATAGAAAGACAGTAGCCTGAGTTCAATCTCACGCTAAAGCAGAATTATTCCCACTGTTATGCCTTTCTTAAACTGCATGTGTACATACACTACACATGTCTAAGTGTGTACATACACTACACATATCTGCATGTGTACATACACTACACATGTCTAAGTGTGTACATACACTACACATGTCTGCATGTGTACATACACTACACATGTCTAAGTGTGTACATACACTACACATGTCTGCATGTGTACATACACTACACATGTCTAAGTGTGTACATACACTACACATGTCTAAGTGTGTACATACACTACACATGTCTAAGTGTGATATATAAGAGAACAAATTCTGCTATTTTCCAACACAAACATACATGCATGCATACATAAGCACATTTTATATGTATTTATTGACTGATAAATGTGTTACTACCACATCACCATCAGATACACAGGGCTAGGGCTTTTTTCTGGCAATATGCAACAGTGTGCAGCACTAGCAACTTTTTTAGGCATCATGTTTTTCAGCATTACCAACAGATACTTAGTGCTAAGTAGTGGAACTTGTTTTGAGAGGCTTTATGGCGAGTACCAGCACTTTTTTCTTAAAGGAAAACAAAAGCTATGCATATGTTGCACGCCTCAAAGAAATACAGTCTATAAAACATCATAGATGAACGTGTTGCAGGAGTTTGCCAAACATCACTGCCTTGTCAACCCCCCAGAAAGACAATCTGTCCATTGCCAAATTTCCTGCCTCACGTACCCAAGTTATCTCCCATATACTGTGTCCATCCTATGCTGATGACTAACTGCCACTTTTATCTTCCAACTGCCACGCCCTATAAATTACGACCGCATTTCACATTTGCTAAAGCACCAGATTTGTCCACATGTAAGATGGTCCCTACTTTTTAAGCCTAAAATTAAGACACAAATATTTTAAACACTAATCAGAATAATTTGACGTATCATTAAATATTCAAAACACAGGTCTATTTAGTATTGCAGAAAAATAAGGTAGTTTAATTTCAGAGACATGATGCGATTTATCAGCCAGTAAACATCACTTTTCTCGCCTTGAAGTAAAATTGTATTTAAAAATCCATAGATTTCTAAGACTTTTTCCGCAACGTGATAAAGTCTCAGCTTTTGCCTTTGTTGTGTACACAAGGTCCATGATTTACACACGTATGCTTCTATAGGACAGATACAAAATGGTTAGTTAAAATAACACAAACCTCAGGGAAATACAGGCTACAAGAAATCACAAGGGACCCTAATGAAATCTCAGTGTTTCTTATTCTTACCTGATTATAAAATCAGAAACACCTTCCAAGAGCTCTTTTGTCAGAATGTTGGTCAGACGGGCAACGCTGAGGGCACAGTAGACTCCCCTTGTAGGAAAAAGCATGGCAAAAATATGGTCTATATTCTCACTGTTTACAAGCAATAATGAAGAATAACATAGAAGCAGATGTACAAAACAAACTGGGTATTTTATGAATGAAAATAATACATGAAAAGCTTCTTAACAAAACAGAATGAGTTCATGCTGGAAATCAGAGATTATACTTGAAACCACAAAAATTACACAAACAAGTACAATTTTTTTTTTTTTTCAATGTCGTCATTACTCTCTATGTGACAGTTGCAGAGCCTCATGTTAAAGAGCCTGTCTCTGTGACACTTCCAGATCCCCATGATTAGGCCTAAGCTGCTTTTATTTCTAAACTTCCAGATCCCTTGTTAAATATCCTTTTCTCAGGTTTATCATAATGATCTCACATTTTTATAAACAAAAACAAAAAAATTAAAAACTTGCTAATCTCTATTTTACATGTAACACTGTCTACAGATTCTGACCTTATATTTAATGCTCTCTAGCAATTCTGAATCTATCACCGTTATCTTCAGCTAGATAACATATTCCTGCTTAAAATCTCTCAGTCTCTTTCAACAGGGCAAAAGTAGTTATATTCATGTGGAAGTACAAAATAATTGATAACTACCTGATATCTACTTCCCCTCCATCATGCATTTGAAAAGCTCCGTCTCTTGTCTTCATCCTCATCAGAAAATTATACAGCTTTTCTCTAATACAGTAAAACAGAATACAATAAAATCTGAATGTTATGTATCAATCACATCACATACATTAGGTGTAAAAGATGCTTAACAAATTATGTTTTCCCTGAGTGGGTTCTAGGGCAGCAATTAGAGGGGGGTGGGGGGGGGGTGGGGGGGAGGGGAACACATACTGCCTCCCAACAAGCATGTTGTAGAAGAAGTTTGCTGACACCGAATGTGTTGGGCGGAAAGGGCAAATACTGCAGCCTCACTGTTTTTAAGTTTAGTTGCGTAGCCTTTACAGGATGTTGCAGAACCAACCCCAACAGCCCCTGGCTGTTGTGTGGTTTTTCTAGGCAAATTTACGTCCAGTTGTTTGCCATTGCTTTCTGGACGGTCGGCTTTCTTAATACCACTGTCGAAACCAACGCAAGGCGCATGGCCCGCAGCTGGGATTGAACCCGACATTACGAAGCGCTTCGCATCAACTTAGCCACAGAGCCGACAGCCTCACTGTAAATCATTATATTATGTGAGAAGGTTAGTTATTACAGTAAATTACCCAAAAGATCAAATTATAAAATGGTATTAAAACATGTTAGCCTCACACAGGTACCTACTAAACTAAACATCAGCTTCTCTATGCATAAATTCACAAGATACTGTCACAATTATGTGACGTACAAACTGACCTGTTTGAGCACATTGAAGACCCTGTCTGTAATGTTGGAGAGAATACACAAGGAGTTGACGGCCGCATATGTTGGGGCCAGGTGTGGGTACTGCATTGGTCCACCTGAAGCAAGTGAAGCCATTATAACAATTAAACATCTATGCTGATTTTGCTGCACAGAATTCAAAATGATTTGACCAAGATTACCCACAATACAACACAAATTAAATATTGAGAGACTAAAAAAAACTCTTCACTTCGAAACATGCCTCAAGCCAGTTATGGTTGAGATTTTAGGCTAAACATACCCCCCCCCCCCCCAGGAACTCAATTTTGCCGTCTTTCCTCTTCTACCCTGGCGAGTGTAGATATCCCAGGATAGTGTCAATTTTTCCAACAAAACTGCATATAATGTCTTGAATCCCTGAATCAAGATGAGCAGGACGCCACATGTGGCATCATACCTACATGAAAAAAAAAGGTGGGTGCATGCCTGCTTTATTTAGTACAGTGGTACAGAGTGTGACATAAGCTACCACATGAAATAACTAAAGGTTTAACGTTATATGCTACAAAATTGTAATACTGTACACAGATACAACGTAAGGTAAAACTGAAAAGCCCTCTTTCACCCTGTGTTAGCGTAGCATAGAGCGCTAGATCTGTATTTTTGTTTACAGATCAATAGACACTCAACGGGTGACGTGGTCAACATTATGCTCGCCACCTTTACTTTCTAGCAGACGCCTGCTACCCATTTTTGACTGAGTCGACTTGGGAGCAGAAACCAAGGGGGGAAAAACATCTATTGATGTGGCTTGTAACCCTTTTTTTTGGGGGGGGGGGGGGGGGGGGGGGGGGCACAGGAGCGTGCAGCTTCCAAAGTTCCTGACACAAAACTACAATGTTATACACTTACATAAAACTGTAAAGTGAAAACATACAAACTTATGACTGCAAACTAATTTAAAATTGTAAATTAAAATGACAGTTCAAATATGAAAGCAGTAACAATAAAAGTAATGTTTACCTCCAAAACCTCCATCGCGGTGTTGACAACGACCTAGGAATTCTGCAATTCTGGGAAAGCATACAAGCAATAATTTATAAACAACAGCTCAGCTTTTCTAGTACAACGAGCTATCTAGGAGTCAGGTCCTTCACGACGGATTATACAGGCAAAGTATTTGTATGTTTTTATGCTCAACAAAAATCTACAAGTTCTTAATGTTCTCTGAACTTAAGTAGGGCAGAATTAGACATAAAAATACACATTTTTAAATGTGGTTTATGTTTGTGTAAAATACTTTGGTTCTGCAACGTCCTGTAAAGGATATGCAATTAACCAAAAAACCAAAAACAAATATATATGTGTGTGTGTACATACATATATTTTTTTAAACATATATTTCTGTCATTCTGTCACACCTCCAGTGATGACAACCAGGAAGGGGAAAAGGGGGAGGGGGGTTGCAGCACTATCTTCCTACCCCCTTTCCTTTTTGTGTTATGAACTGTCTGTAACATCAGTTGTAGTTCTTGCTTATTCTTCAATCGACCCCCATCAGTTTCCATATTAGTATAAGGAAAAGACATCAGAACAAACAAAAAAGTGGAACCAGTCAGCTTCACATCCCCACAAACATAAACAAGCAAATGTTGCAGCTAGAAAGCCTTCATTAGCAGATTACATTACCAGACAATGCCACAAATACAAACAAGAATATAAGTTTGATAAAAGCCATATGTAAGTTCTAACTGGCAGCTGCGGTAGCATAATAACTGACAGAGGCCTGGGTGCAAATTGTTTTGAAGATTACATTGGCTCCCAGGCTGATCCAGCCATAAATGGCTGCCATGTCATGTCCTGGGAAGTTTGTTTTAGTATTCAGAAGCCATGTGTTGTTAACCCTTAGGCTCGGTATTATGAATATCGCAACCTTTCGGCCTTGATTCCATTGTAAATACCGTAAATCTAGGAGAAAATGTAGCTTTTCTGCCTACCCCCAGGAGTGAACCCGGACCACAAGGAGTTCGTCACCCGGTCTCCGCGCAATCCGGTTTAGCCAACTACGCTAGAGAACCGGGCGTCCTGGGAAGTAAAGGCAGCTGGCATGATGATGATCACATCACCCATTAAGCGCTGACTGATCTACAAAATTGTAGGTTTAACAAACAATGTTGAATGTTGAATTAAGAATCGACACCACAGCACTCGGGACACCCCAATAAGTGCTCAGTTCCCATCTTCAGCAGCAAGCGAAGAGTTCCAATTCCGATGGTACCAGTAACCGTCTGATTGATTATCCGTCTCATCCTTCCCCCGAGTGTTGAGCGTCAGCCAGATCCATTAGTAACTCCTCGCTGTGCCATTCTTCTCAGATGTTCCTGCGCTTCGGCAATGTTCACCCATTCCCAAAGAGCCTTCACAATATCTAACCTGTTTAACAGTCATAAAACCGGTTTAACAGTCATAAAAAAGGTTTAACAGTCATAAAACAGATCTTTTAATATTATACAAATTATGTATTATCTATTTCGTTTCTAATTTTCTTTCATTATGTAAGCTTTGTGTGAAACAGTGCATCAGAAAAGTTAAAGAAATGCAGCTACATTTACTTGCTTTACAGCAACTGCACAGATGAGCATCACACTTAACTGATAAAGAGACATGGTCACGCATGCCAGCAAGGCATTTGATGATGACAATCCACACAAATGTATACCAACAAACATTGATAAAAAGTCACACAACACTAGCAGAACATACTGTAGAGCCTTATCTTCAGTGATGGGTGCTTCCAACAGCTCCAGACTGTGTAGGATCCAGTAGCACAGCCAGGGGCGACTTGAGTCCAAGCACTAGGGAGAGAACATCTCTTTTTGTGAGCAGTCATTATAACTCTCTGTACAGCTAGCATTTAGCACATTTAGGATGGTGTATAATGCAGAGATCAGGTGACTCTATTTTGTTGTTGTTGAGTATTCCAGAAACCATGAGTTGTTAACCCTTTGGCTCGGTACTATGGATATCACAACTCTTCGGTCTTGATTTCATGATAGATACCATAAATCTGGGAGGAATGTGGCTTTTCTGCCAACCCCTCAGCGTGAACCTGGACCACGAGGAGTTCGTCATTCAGTCTGGTTTAGCCAACTATGCTAGCGAGCCGGCAAACCTCTATTCATCTCTGGATTTGTCCTCTTTTCCCAAATGGTGACTCCAAGTGTTTGCAAGTCTGTCTGTATATTATCTCTCCCCCGTCTTCATTGTCTCCTGGTGGTCTATGGCCATTTGATGCTTTTGTGTACCCAGATGTTACGTCTCTGTCATGTAACATTCTCTTAACATGCCTCAGCCAATTCTGTCTATTAGTCTTCATGATGCCAGTGATTTAGAACAGAATATAAATTGTGTTGTTGCTTCTCACTCTTACTCCCCACCGTTTACATCAGTGATGGGTCCAAAGAATCTTTGTAAGACTGTTAACTGTGCAGGTTAAGATTCTTATTTTTGCTCCAAGAGGAAAAAACTCCATCCCTTATAGAGGACCAATATGATCTTCCATTTTAAAAGACATCAGTCTCAACATTCGGCCAGTGGCTTCTCTAACGTATACCTACACTTGCCCATGTGGGTTCCTGAGCCGCCATTCCAGACCCACTGATTCCCTAACAAGCCTGTCACACAAGGCAACTAATTAAGAGAGTTTCCTCCAAAGTTAGAGTACATCCACCTGAGAGGTGAGGAATCAGGTCTGCATACAAATAAGCCAGATCTTTAAAATGGATGTGCACTCAAAGAATGTGACAGGAAGTAATGCTTGCCTTGTGGATGACATTGTGATAAGTTCCTCTCCATTCACTGTTGCTTGTACAGTTATCCCATGGAGATGTGCAACAGTAAACATGTCACACAACAGGAAAATTATTTAAAAAATATGATTTACCTCATAAGATGATGACAGCTGTTTGAGTCCCTTGAGTAAGAATTCAACATGGCTCTCTCTCTCAAGGAAGGGAACACTTGGGATAAACAAGCATAACAGGAAAATGATAAGTAGAAATCCTTATATGGGTTTCAGGGTAGGGGGGGGGGGAGAGGGGGGGGGGGGTGCACTTTTTCCATCAAGCATGACATAATTAGGGATTTGCTGAAATTTGATGTGTTGAGACTAAAGGTCCAGCATCACAGCCTAGCTGTAAACCACAACAGCTAGCCACTCTTTTAAGGGTAAATGCAGGCAACGAAGATAAGCAGAATTTATCTTTAGCCTTAGGTAACTGGGTTTTTATGTCAGTTTTTCCGTTTGATTCCAAAGAATCAGAAACCTCGTCATGGTGGCTTAAGAAACCTCGTCATGGTGGCTTAAGAAACCTCATCATGGTGGCTTCAGAAACCTCGTCATGGTGGCTTAAGAAACCTCATCATGGTGGCTTAAGAAACCTCATCATGGTGGCTTCAGAAACCTCGTCATGGTGGCTTCAGAAACCTCGTCATGGTGGCTTCAGAAACCTCATCATGGTGGCTTAAGAAACCTCGTCATGGTGGCTTCAGAAACCTCATCATGGTGGCTTCAGAAACCTCGTCATGGTGGCTTCAGAAACCTCGTCATGGTAGCTTCAGAAACCTCATCATGGTGGCTTCAGAAACCTCATCATGGTGGCTTCAGAAACCTCATCATGGTGGCTTCAGAAACCTCATCATGGTGGCGACAGTGATAGACGGTGCAGTCTGAGAAAGGTGAAGCAGGGGTCGACCACTGCAAAGATGGACACAAGACACTGAAGAAACATTGGCACTGAAAGCACAATGGGCTGGAGAGCTGGCTAGGGAAAGGAATACTTTCAGGTATGCCGTGAAAAAAGTGACGTTCTGCAAAGGACTTGCTGATTGATGATGACGATTCCAAAGATAGCAATAGTTACAAAATCTGCAACACAAGTTACTCAGTCTACAGATAGTAATAGTTCAACAATTCTATAACCATTTTAATAGTTTAATAGCTCTACTTCATCCCCAGATAATAAATCAAATTTAACTTCAACAGACTTTACTGATGTCTAAAAATTACAGGTCAACCAGCATAAATTTAAAAAAAATTTGTTTAACCAAACAAAACCTTATCTCTGGTGGATGTATTCCAAAGAACATTATGGGCAACTGAAAAAAAAAAGGGGGGGGGGGGGGGGAAACGACAGTCACAGCTACAAATCGAAGATTTGTTCAAATGAGATATGAAAATGCAGGGGAAAAGACACAGCAACCAAGGAACTGATCAAGCTAGGGTTATTCGGCAGACTGAATCCAGCCTGCACAGGCCTAACAAGTTTCCTGTGGGTTATTGCCAACTGTAGTGTACTAAGGATTTCTCAACGATTGTTCAATGTTTTGGCCCCTGCATAACCTTAAGGGAATAGTCCTGTCATATGCAATCATCTTGCATTTGGTGTAAGAAGACCCCTTTAATAACAAGGGAAAAGGATAAACAAATATTCCTTAAAGCTGAGAGGGTCAATTTCATAGCCCCAAGTTATTATATATGGTGTGGTCTCTGTAGAATTGCTAGCCAACTGCTGAGAGTTCGCACAAAACACAGACTCCATAGCTCCGGTGATGACCCCATGAGGTCTCCACAAAAACTGCACTTAAGACCATATGCATGAGCTCCCCAGGTTTTCGGCGCCCCTGAGGAGCAGCAGGTGGTTCAGCTGGCTGCTTCCTGTCTACAGGACTTATCAACAAATATCGTTACAATTATTGAAACATTTTGCTGCAACTTTACAGATTAATTTTAATGCAGAAATGTGAGGATATCAGAATTTGGCTATCTTCCGAATAACGGTTCCAAATTATCGAGGCCGAAAATATACCCTAACAGGGTCTTGGTCACATGTAAATTGCGGGCTTCCGGCGGCTTAAATTGCACACTTCCGGTGACTACCGCCACCGCTAAGAGTATCTGACATGCCGCTACGTAGCAGCAGCTACCGCATCTCCTGCAGCTTCCTTCATTTTATTTGCTCGTGAGTCCCAGCCATCTAGTTTAGCACCATACGTAGCGGCGTGGGAGATACTCTTGGCAGTGGCAGGAGTGCGCAATTTACATGTGACTGAGGCCCTGTTAGGGTATATTTTCAGCCTCGGTAATTTGGGACTGTTATTTCGAAGATAGCCCAGAATTCCCTATTTGTCCGAACTCTGTGCAAATTATTTTCTTTGCTGGAAATATCTTTTCAAAGTTGGCACTATTAACTAGTGTTCAAGGGAGCAATACCTCACAAAGTAAATATATATTTACAAGGAAGTACTGCAACACTCTGAAAAAGCTTATGTTATGGCTAATTTTAAAAAATAAACTGCCATAAAAGTAAGGTTACATCTTAAGCACTGGCTCATATACTAAAAGCTAGATTAAACAAAAGCACCATATGTTTTTAATACTAAACATGACTAGCATAAATACATTTTAATGAAATAAATAAAACAAAAAGGTACTTACTCAGGGTAAATATCTAATGATGTTATAAAACTTCTGTAACATTTCAAAATGCTGTCTTCAACTTGTTTCTGTAACAAAACAAACAAAAGAGGACGGAAAACAGAAATTACTATTCGTCAACATTACAGAGTAATCAAGAGATCACAAAGTGGGAAAATCATAACTGTACAACAAATATATAAAGGCCTGCAAAACAAACAAAAGATGAGTAAAATCTTTTTAAAAAAAAGGACCCAAATAACCAGGCCGATGCACACGCAACACTCAGGTTCTGAAACAGGACTGGAGTCCAGAAGTGGATGAACAACCAGAACTTTCCGCCAGAGTTTACTTTACAGCCAGTGAACGTGTATAAGAAGAAAAAACCAGAGAAATTAGTATACTGACAAACAGCTGCACTTTGCAGCTGTTTGTTTCTGTCAACAGTAAAAAATTTTTTAAATTAAAAAAAAAAAATAATAATGTAACATGATGATAGTTATAAATAAACGCATGTATGAATATATTTCACACTAAATAATTTACTAGGCAAACAAAGCATTACAAAAGACTACAACTGTAGCAATGCTCATACTACAGCAGCTGCTAATGAAGCTACGCATTTATACGTTCGTAGTTGTCTTGATATCTGTCGGCTGCTGTCACGACAATAATAATAAACAATTATTTCTGCATAAATTTGCTTGAAGTTTGCATTCATTTACGGTTAACTCTTCACAGTTAAAACGAAATTACCTGTTCGTGAGATGTTCTGGTTGGTAAACCTTCATCATTAAATTTAAACTGCTCGAAACCAGGAGCTAGACAACGAAATCGCGACGTGTCTTGATCAGCTTGATTCGGATCAGAGGCCATTCTTGTTATTTGCGTTCTTAAAATGATTCGTTTCTCCGAGATTCTAGAATAGCTCTTTTTACTGACTTCCGCCAGGGGCGGAAACTCTTCTCAAGATGGATCTTGTTTGACGACGTAACTGACCACAACAACAGTTAGACTTGCAGCTGCAATTTTCTCATTGATGTCCAAGGGAAGAACGAATAACTACTGTTCATTATGACTGTCGATGCAGCAGGGAAAGGCTTTATGCTTCCTTCAGGGCCTGCTTCCTTATGCTTCGATAAAGATGAGTTTATGAAGGTGAAAATGATTGGATGTGAAAAAATAAAAATAACAAATAAATAACATTTAATATTTATACTAGGGATGCTAGTGAAGTCTTATATTTTAGGTTTTTACTTATGAAACCATCATAGGTAGATAGAGATTAAAATTAAAAATCCAACGATACCCCAGTGAAGCCTGTAAGTCGATTCTAAGCCGAGATATTAACATTTTATGTTTTTGTTATGTCTAACCAAGGACTTCTACACAAGATTCAATCTAGATTTCCTTGATTTGATCCCAGCAGATTTCATTGTTTATTTCAGCTTACTACTGTAGCAACTTTGGTCAAATTTTCAAAATCGTTTTATCTTCATAAAACAAGTACAGCTGTATCGGTATTGAAAAACCCTTTCCAACGGTGCCTCTTTCATGCCTCTATGTCAAGTCTAAGCAGAGTTATTGAAGTTTTTGTGGAAAAAGTTAACAAAGAAGAAAATATAAAAGTGAGCTGAAACTTGCTGCCCAGAAATCAGAAGTTTTAGAGCAGTGTTTAAAAACTGCTTTAACGTATAAAGTATTTAAAAAAGACCCTAGAAACTATATATTTTTGGATTCAGGGCAACAAGCTTTAACCGAATAAACATAAAATTTTTAGTAGTTACGCAATATCGACTAATAATTATTCAAAATGGCCGCCATTTATCATAATCATCAGTCGATATGTTCTCGTAAACTTTATAACGGTCTTTTAAAGTATTAAAAATAGACCAAAGATAACAGATACTGTTGTGTTCAGGGCAGCAATGTCTAACTGAATAACTGAAAATTTTTAGGTATTACATCATATCGACTAATATTATTTAAAAATGGCCGCCAATTATCATGAAAAAATATTTTAATTTAAAAAAATTTTGATGTTTTTTTTTTTTGTTATATGGGAAAACTATTTGCTGTGGGTATATTATATATATCCAGAGCAAATTTTTACTTTACTTCTTTCTTTACTTCTACCCTTAGAAGCCTGTATCATCCCTGACGCTGTTCTGAAATAATACTAGACAATGTGCTTTATTAAATTGTTAAACAATGCAAGATAAAAGAGAGTGTTACATGACTTTTTTATTACTCTAACATACAAATGCTTAATTTATTTCTATTGCTTTGTTTTATGTATATGACATTCAGTTTAACAAAATGTCAAATCTCCAGTGGCGAAGTCAGCTAGAAACTGTTTCATTGTCAAGGTGAAGGAGGTCTCTGCTGCTTGTTCCTCGTGCTCCTTCCAAGAACAAAGTTCGATTTCCGTGTTGAGAGGACTTTTCTTTGTGTCCACATTTCTTATCATCTCGAAGTAAACACAGTCCTTTTCTCCATCATTCCAGATGTGCCGCAAGTAACACACCTGACAGAGCATTAGTGTCACTAAAAAAATTCCTTAACATATCTTTTGACTCCTCAGCTACACTTTTAAACAAATCTATCTCAAGTATTGCAAACATGGACCTGGATTTTTAAAATTCTGCTGTCAGATCTCTCTCACATTTATCCCTAAGTGCCTTGTCCAACTTCTCTAATTTTTCCTGCTGACATTTCTTCTGTACCTCAGACTGCTGCTGCCTCACCTTAGCTCCACGACGAACTGCAAAGTCTATCAGGTACTTTTGGAAGTCGTCATCAAATGTCTGCAGCCATTGCAATGTTTTGTTTTGGGCAGCCTTCACCTTTGCGTCAATGAACCCCATGGTGGCATTGGGAGCTTTTTGCATCACTGAATCCACCCTTGCAAGATTTCTCTCAGCCCCTATGTTATGTAATTCTGCAGATGATGTCTTTTTAATCAATTCAGGAGACGGATTAGATAAGGGCCCATCTAAATAAGGTTTAAACTGCCTATTAAGTGTTTGAATAAAAGCATCCGCTAAATTTTTGGATACTAAGTTAAAATTTTCACATGGAAACTGAGGTTGGTTCAATGCTGTCTTACGCAAATCCCTACCAAAAGCATTGCGTTCCGTTTCTATAAGGTATTCTGGTTTCGCTGCAACTATCTTCAAGCCTTCGAGACAATCCTTCACCTTACTTACTGCTTCTAAATGACCAATTTCACTGTTGTCTGTATATAACAGCTGCATCCAAGGCCCTGTGACAAAACGTGAATATAATCCCAGCACCTGCAAGTGAAGCAGGACTCTCTCGTCTGTCAAGTTTTCATGTATTTTAACACAAAGTAATTATGGCCGTTTGTGCTCGACAAACTGTGTCAATAAATCTCTGTGCAAATAAATGACCGCTGCCATATGGAACATGACATTCAAACGATTCCCGACATAGCGCTTGAAGATGCTGGGATTGATATTTTGCCAGATGCGCTCTCATATCGCTAGCGGTTTTATTTGCCATTGTGAGACAGTGATCTGTGCACACAAAAAAATTATTCGTTATGATGTTATGTTGTGGCAATGACAATGATTGAAAATGATATTTCCTGTTTTTATATATATATATTATATATAATGTGTGTGTATAAAAAATAATGTAATTACAGATATATAAGAGATCAGTGAGTCTAATTAGTAAAGAAAAAATACAGTATTGAACTGTATTGTATTACTACTATTACATAATTTTATTTTTATAATTTATAATATTAGAATAAACACAAATTAATTGATTATTAATTAAAACAATTTAAATATAAGTAATTTCCACTCTAATAATTCTAAATGTTTGTAATACTAACTGAAAACTGTTGAGAGAGAGTAGAGAAACAGGTACTTTTTAGCAAATGTTTATTATAGTTAAAGTAATGAATTATGAAGCGTTGCACTGTTGCTATGGCAACGTGCTTTTGGCAGACTGACCACGCATTCGTTTTTTAACACACATCTTATTAAAATCGCAATTTAGAAATCGCTCCAACCATTATAAGAGGTGCAATTTTCCAGAGAATTGTAAAAATGGATAGAGATTTCAAAAATAACTACAATAGTTCTGCAAGTCAGCATATAACCGTAATATAAATCAAATAAATAAATGAAATTTTTCAAAATGCTAGTTCACACTAGTTATTGGCGCCCCTATGAAAAAACCAACCACATCAATAAATAATACCAAACTTCCATTTAAAATACTGAAATAATTTGCAGGCTTCAAACAGTGTTGTTAAAATGTGACATAATGTACGAAAAAGTAATTAAATATGCACTTTAGCTAGGTAGAGTCTGGTGACTATTAAGAGGATTATCGATTTATTCAAAATGGAGGATGGCATGCCACTAGAATTGGACTTTCAATTGATGAACTTCTAAACTGCACTGTGAATTCTACCAATCATTTAGAGTTATGAAATTTTACACACTAATATATAAATGGCTGATGAATCTAATTATCACTAGTAAATTTATGCAATCTATCTCAAAGCTTTATTCTGATATGGTGAACGTAGCTATATATTCACAAGAGAACAACGAAAACAGACCGCCAACCACAAACTCCACTCACCATGTGCTGTCTAACTGAATGTAACATCTGACGTTCGGGCTATTTATAGCTAGGGAAACCCCGTGATTTGGCGTGCTTTTCAAAAGAATTTAGGGCACCCCGAATCCCGCTGATGTTTTCCGTACGCAAATTTTTGCTAGATCGGTGACGTCATCGTTATTCGGACGTCACGTAACGGAGGCGCGTCCGTAGTCGCTAACTACTGCAACACCCGGCACTTATTAGAGACTGCAAGTGAAAATTGTTCCTCAACTTCTTTATCCCTGAGATAATCTACATACTTGTTTCTATGAACTTCTACCCCATATTATGGCAGCCAAACAAATACCCTGACAGGGCCTCAGTCGTGTGTAAAATGTGGACTTCCTCCGATGAGCGTTTCTGCAGACAATACTAGCAGACGATGCTAACGACCATTGACAATTTCGAGACATGCAATATTACAGACGATAATAGCTACATGGTGGGGAGACCACGTGCTCCGACGCAGATTAGCGATAGTGTTCTTCCGATTAAACTCACTGCCGAGTGTCTCCCCTGCGCCGCTACATGCCTAGGACTCACGAGCAAACAAATTAGAAGTTGCAGTCCCAGCTATCTATTTTAGCTCCCCATCCGCACCGCGCATAGCGGCACGTTGGATACTGTCGGCATTGCGGCATAGTCACAGAAACAGGTCCGCAATTAACACATCGCTGAAACCCTGTTAGAGCATTTGTTTCGTTATTCATAGCGGATCCTAGTTTCTCTGCATTTTGCATAGGACTGAGGCCCTGTTAGGGTATTTGTTTGGCCACCATAATATGGGGTAGAAGTTTGAAGGAGAGCTGATGTTATATCTTTTAAGTCTCAACTTGATTTTACTTACCAACAGAAAATGGTCAGTAAATACATCGACACCTCTGAAAGTCCTAAATTCATAAAAAGATCTAAATTTGTTGTTAAAACATATGTGATCTGTTTGGTTGGTTATGTATTCTTTTATGGGGAAGAATGCTTCCACCAAAAACATACTGGTTTCCTGCACAAAAATTAGTAAATAATTCTCTGGTTTTATTCATTACTTCTAATCCATGTTTTCCCATAATCTCTTCATAACCTGTGTTATCTGATTCTATCTTAACATTCAAGTCACTCTTCATAACTGTTATACTGCCCTTTCACAGATTCTACCATTTGCTAAATTACATGGACTATGATTGGATTTTTGATTAACTGTTTTGTCTCCTGTGATGTTTTCACTTCTGTTACACATGATTTTAGTTTTGAAGTCAACAGTTTGCTATGTTAGAAGAGCCATCAGGCATTGTACTAAATTCCACCTTTCTTTTTTTTTCTTCCCATTTTGTGTAGAAAGACTTTGAAGTTGATAAGTTCATTGTTGAATGCCGCAAGAAGGTCCCACTCGAAACACTGCGGGATGACCTGGATCTATACCTCAAGGTTGTCAGAAGTGCCATGATTGAACTTATCAACAAGGACTATGCAGATTTTGTCAACTTGTCAACAAACTTGGTTTGTATCAGAAATATATATATTCTTCTTCTTCCTCGGGTTCACCAGCTGTAAACTCTGGCCGAAAGTTCTTGTTGTTCATCCACTTCCGGACTGCAGTCCTGCTCCAGAACCTGAGTGTTGCGTGTGCATCAGTTTTACAGATCTTATTCACTTGAATGCAGACTGTTAGTTCCTTGCCTCTCAGGCAGATGCACTCCAATTTCAAAGGAAGCTCCCAATTAGTCGACTCTTATGACATGCTTTTGGGGAGGCAGTGGGTCTATTCTTGTTTTCCCCACAATGGGGCCCCGGAACTCTATGTCTGTCTGTCTGTATAGATGCATGTATGCATATATACC
The DNA here is from genome assembly GCA_905116865.2 of Candidula unifasciata. NCBI lineage: Eukaryota > Metazoa > Mollusca > Gastropoda > Stylommatophora > Geomitridae > Candidula > Candidula unifasciata. The sequence goes on from CAJHNH020005290.1 coordinate 525,939, forward strand.
ACCCATGCCTTTTGTGTATTTTTACTTGATATTTAAATTATGTATATTTTTATGTGTCCAATTTGCAACCCTTTAAAAATGAAGTTCATTTGCTCTCTCTCTCTCTCTCTCTCTCTTTCTCTTTCTTTCTCTGATGAACGGTTGGCATGGTTGTAATCCTTTGAAAATATGTTAGTTAGTTCATTCTCTCTCCCTGTCTCTCTCACCATCACATGTTCTAGACCACGATATGCAGGATGTGGTAGCCAGTTTGCTTCCACATTTTAAGATGCTGCGTTGACCCCACAGTAATACATGTCAGGGGAAAAAAATCATTATGTCTTTGCTTGGGAGTGAACTCAGACTACTCACTTGTGGGTTCCGCAGCCCCAGTTTTTGTGTGGTGGGGGTGGGGAGGGGGGATAGACCCACTGCCTTCCCTAACAAGCATGGACAGAGCAGATATCGTCAACGCTGTACAAACTGGGCTAGTGGAGAATGAGGAATCCCTGACACTAACACGATTGCGTTACATGGGAGTTAAGCATGGTGATGCACGTCTTTGCCGTCTTCGGGGCCGAGAAAGGAGACGATATAACCAGCTTCTCATGGGGACAATTAGTAGAAGTACTTTGGAGTGGCTGCTGCTTCAGAGAACTGATCACGCATGGGTATGCCCAATGTGCAGTGACATCAAGTGTGATAACAAAACATAAAATAACATCTTGTAGGGAGCCGGCAGTCCGAAACCCAAGTTCAAGGTGTCTCCTTCGTGCCAAAGAACTGCATGGCTGTTGGGTGAACAGTCGTTAACGAAGGCAGGCAGGTCGTTGTAGGGGCGACGCCTGCTGGTGGATGTAATGTCTTAAGTCCCTTCCCCAGCTAATAATGAGGTTACTGCTGGGGTGACTGTTTATTAACACTCATATAATGCTTCAGGTCAAAATGGACGCTAGGCACTGCCACCTTTTTTTTTTCTGCCAGACGGTGGCCATTGCATTTTTGCTCCATTTGTAGACTGGAAGGATATAGTTTCGTCCCCCAGCTTCTGAGTTGAGTGCATGGCGTGACACTGTGAGCTACGTGTGTTTTTCGTTGGCACAGGAGCGGAGCAACTATGGGGTGACCCGTTTGCTATGAAGCTGAAACTAGGATTACCAGATTACCTAACAAGCATGTCGCAAAAGTAGACTAATTAAGAGTGTTTCCTTCGATCCATTGTGACTTGGGGCCAAGAACAGAAATCATGTCTAGCATTGCCCGGACAAAATCGGTCCTTGTCAAGCAGCAAACATTATGGAGATCAAAAAATATTTCATTCAAAACTAAGATTTGATTGCTCAGAGCTCTGGCTATTAGTGCATTTATACATGGTTGTGAAACGTGGACCTTAACAGCTGAACTTGAAAGAAAGATACAAGCATTAGAAATGCGATGTTTCAGAAAAATTCTTGGCATTTCATACAGAGACCGCATTACAAACAAAGAGGGTCGCCATAAAATTATACAGCACATTGGCTACAATGAGTCTCTACAGTGAAGAGGTGAAAAATGCAATGGTATGGACATGTAATAAGAGCTAACAGCTTCTTAAAAACAATACTACAGGGCTTAATAGAGGGAAAGAGGAGAAGAGGCAGACCAAGAAACACCTGGTTACAGAACCTGACTGACTGGACAGGCCTCAGGCATGCAACCATGAAGTCCATCACAACTGACCGCCAAAGGTGGTGAGAGCTGATCAGTCAGCAGAAACTGCTGATCCAACGAAAGGTTTAGTTATGGGATGATGATGATGATGACTGCGAGTTCTGAACTAATTGGTATTGTTGTTGCAGCCATACCAGTTGATTAACAAGTATATTTGATGTCATTGTTTAGCTGTACCAATTCTATTTCTGTTTAGGTTGGAATGGATAAGGCAATTGCTAATCTCACAGTTCCCCTGGGCCAACTGAAGGAGGAAGTTCTTGTAAGTATTGGGTCTCTCATTATATACAGTCATCTTTTCAGTAAGTTGTTATTGAGACCCCATCTCTTTATGAAGGATACAGGTGAAATGATTATAATACATACATTTACAAGCGGCTAAACTATTGTTTCTTCAAGAAAAAATTTTGAGACAAAATTCCACTCAGATGCACTTGGCTGTCATGTCTTGAACACAAGAACCACTTTCATAGATAATAGCAGTGTGAATATCCTACAAGGAGCCTTGAGAAGACATTGTAACAGGGCTCAAACTTTTGAGGTCTGAAGAGTGTCCGGAAAACTGCTGTTTTAATTTAGTTTGAGCATTGAAGAAGAACTAGAGGAGGATTACATGTTGTACGACAGAGAAGCTATAAAACAAGTATTTTTTACTCATAAGATGAAGACAGATGTTTGAGTCCCTTGGGTAAGAACTCATTAAGACACTCTCTCTGAAGAGAAGGAACCCTTGGGATTAACAATGACAGGAGGAAAATGATAAACATAAATCCAAGTATGGGTTGCGGGGCAAGAGCAACAAATCTGGGATTGGGGAGAATAGATGCGCTGCCCCCATCAAGTTTGTTGTAAAAGACAAATAATTACTGATTTGCAACAATCAGATGTGTTGAGTCTAAAGGTGTAGTATTATGGCCTTGCTGTAAACCACAACATAATGTGCCAGCTACCCTTTTCAGGGTGAAGGCAGACAGAGAAGTAGAACTTACAGTTCTCTTTATGTAACTAGCTTTTTATGTTTCTCTTTGCCTTCTTATTTGAGTCTGAAGATAAGTAATGGAACAGAAGTGGAATTATTATTTTACTGAGCTGCATGTCAGCATTACATGGAAAATATTGGTAACTGCATAAACTAGATAAAAGCAGAAAATATTGAACCTCAGCAACAACAACATAAAAGAAACACACAGATAGAAACTAAAGTCTTTTCAACAAATAAATCAAAAATCTTACATCACAAACCATTTTAAACTTAATTTATAATTGTTTTGAAATAATTTGTTATTAGTATTTACTTCTTAAACCATACAATTTGTTGAACCTTTTGTGTCCCATGCAGCGCACAGTGTAATCTCTCAATGTGTGAAGCAGTGTATGAATTATTTTAAACACATGTGGTCTGATCATACTGAAAGAAAAATCTCCTTTTTATTTTAGCACACGGTACAGCATGTTTTGTGCAAGGTCTACGTATGTTGCCTCTTTCAGAGTAATGACTTGTCAGTTTTTCATCTTCATTGTTGCAACTCGATTGTCTCCTGTAAACTGAGACTGAGAAAGTTAAAATCTTTCCTTTAATAAACAGAGTGTCCAGACAGCTATGGATGAGGCTGTTGAAGCTGTTCAAGGAAAGATCAAACAGCAGCAAGAGATACGTCACAAAAAGGTATATATGGTTATGTTATATATGAAGCTTTACATATAATGCAAAATACCATTATTATGGGTTCTCATGTGCACTTTCAGATTATGTGAAATAGATTATTATGTTAGTATTAAGGGCAATGTGTTGTCTTTCATTAACATAAATTTGGAAAGCTGGCTTGAAAACTAGTTTTACACACATCATAATTTTGAGTGACTCATAGAACATGTTAAGAAAAGTGAAGACATGTATGCAGAATGGCATAACTTTAAGGGTTCCAGATAGTTATGTCCTTTAGATATTTAGATATGGTGGTGTGTTGGCAAACGATCATGCAGGTAGATTGGCTGGCTCTGCACCACTTAGTGGTGAATTGATGCATGACAAACTAAAGGTTTTAATGGTCCCTAAGGAGTAAGTGAACAGTGATGAGGCACAGACAGATTATCACAGTCTGAGGAGAATGGGGCAGTGATGAGTGAGCAGGTGATCTGACCAGTGGTCACCACTCAAGTGAGATGGGTATACAGTTAGGCTGCTGCTGATACTATCGGAACTGGAGCTCTTTGCTTGCTGCTGCAGATGGGTAAGAAGTGCCTGTGGGAATCTCCCAAGTGCAGTGATATCGAATCCTAATTTAACTTTCAAATTTGAAAAGCTAGACAAAAAAGGTTACATATACGATTGTGAAATAACTGTCATTAAAACGCATCCGACGTCTATCATGAAGTTTTATGGGTTGAATAAAATATTTACCCCTCTCCCATTTTGGGGGAAGGGCACCTAATTGTTTGATGAGGAGATATTTTGAGGATGGCACCTGATTGATTAAGGAGGAGGTGTTATGAGGCTGGCACCTAATTGATTGAGGAGGAGGTGTTATGAGGCTGGCACCTAATTGATTTAGGAGGAGGTGTTATGAGGCTGGCACCTAATTGTTTGATGAGGAGATATTATGAGGTTGGCACCTGATTGATTGAGGAGGAGGTGTTATGAGGCTGGCATAAAAAAAATTGCAAAACCCAACTAATTATTAAGTCCTAAAATTGATTGATGAAGCTCTTTGGTGGTAGAGGTTATGAAGCTTGCATAACTACCTGATTGATTGATACTGAGGATTCTTGTTAAGTGTCTTGAGGCTGGCACTTGATTTATTGATTGCTGAGGAGGTGTCGTGAGGCTGACACCTAATTGATTAATTAATGGAGGAGGAGGTGTTATGAGGCTGGCTACGTCACTGCATTAAAAAAAAACTAGCTGCAAAACCCAACTAATTATTAAGTCCTAAATTGTATAGAATGAGTTGATTGATGCTCTTTGTTCCATTTAGAGTAAAAATCAGAAGAAAAAGGAGAACAGCACAAAAAAATTCTCATTACCATGGTTTTGCAGCCACAAGAATAGTAAATATCAAATTTGAGAACAAAACTTCGAAGTTTGTTCAATTTCCTAACATATTCTAAAGTTATAATAACTTTCTGGGTTAGTTTATCACTCAGGGGCTCTTAGTTCCCACCGAGTGCTAAGCAAAATATCAGAGAAAAAATGGCAGAAAAATGAGCCATAACACACACACTATTTACTATTCACTTTGTACAGTTATTTACAGACTGTAGCTGTGATGATTTCAATGTAGCTTAGCCATAGTATAGTACTATCTCTTTGTTTAGAGCACTTTCCTTCTCTTACACCATAAATACGGTAGTATGGGACATTGTCTGTGTAATAAACTCGTCAGAATCGCTAGATTCCGAACAGCTGATCGCTCAGCTTCACTGGTGAAAATTCACTGTCTGAATCACTTTCCGAAAAATCTAAATTTTTATTATCATTTTCACAATTAAAAACATCTGACTGAAACAATTTCAGAGCTTCGGCCACAGAAAGACGCATTCTGCGACCTGTTCTTGTGGTTAGAACATTGGTATTCCGTGCACTCAAAAACGAACTTAGAAAATAAACTGTTAAAAAAGTTTTGATGTTTTTTTCTCTCAAATTATCCACGTGTGGTTTAGTCCAAGAAGTGAAACTAAAAGGATTTCAGCAGAGTGACTTTCCCTGAATAGGTTATTCGTACCTCCAAACAATAGAAACTAGTACGAACGCACATGCGAAGCAAAATGTAAGAGATACACAATTAACGATGACACCGTTGTTTGGGCAGAACGGAACTTCTCAAACTACGCTCACAACGTTGTTTGGGCCTTAAAGAGTTAAGTCTCTCGCCAGCTTTCCCATCTCATGCACTTTACTTTTTAAGGTGTCGCTTATCTCCTGTGTCCATCTTCTTGCTGATCGACCCCTCTCTATCCTCATATAATGCCTTTTGCTATTATTTTCTTCAGTCCACCTAGGTGCTTGATATGGCTAAAATATTATGTTTCTGAGACAAGATGATGTCTACTTTTCAGATCATATAGGATATCAGTATTTCATTTCTTTGTATATTTCTGTTTTTCAGGTTATTTGCAGAAAGTCACTTTCATCACTGTTTTCTGGAAAGCCACTCAGGCCTTTCCAACTGTCCTGCCTGCTTAATCCTGTCCTGATTAATTTGTTGAAAGAGTGTGTATGTGTGCATATAGTATTCTTTGAAACTGTACAGTTGGTAGTGAATCTTATGTAGAATTTAACTGTACAGAAAGTATTCCTAGAGATGGTAGAATGAGTGGTACTTATCTTGAACCTGCCCGCACAAAAAGAGTTCCTTCCCTTCCCATTCATGTCGCAGTAGGTCGCACGGCCTGTCCTGTGTTGCAGGGGTGTCAAGTATTCCTTATTTTCCATGTTTAACCATTGTTTTTTCTATGGTGTTGTCACCGCTCTTGCGTGATTATTTCCATGTTGTGCTACTTGCCCGATGGTTTGGGAGTATGGAAACTGGGATGTTTTTGTTGTCCTACGTTCCTTGTCAGTGTTTTGCTTTTTTTTCTGGGGGGGGGGGGGGGGGGGGGACACCAGCAAGGAACGTAGGAATACAAAAACATCCCAGTTTTAATACTCATGAACAGTCACGCCTTCGGCGCTCCCCCCTGAAGTACTTCTTACTTGTACACAGGCGCCTGCAGCCCCTCAAAGAGACTCACGATAACTCAGCCTCCCACAAACATTATATATCACGAGTGAACGCCCAACGGAGCCATTTCATAACACCCCCACAACATAGGACAGACTGTGCGACCTGCTGCCTCATAAATAGGAAGGGAAGGAACTCTCGTGTGGGCGAGTTCATGATAAGTACTGAATAAGTGTAATGTGCTCATCTAGGGGCATGTATTGTTTACATTGCTTTCAGACGAACAGTGAGTTGAAACGACACAGCATGAACGAATAATGAGTTCTTTGCTTTTATTCGTTGAATCGCCAGTTATCGCAAACATACATTCATGCTTCCTCGTGCTCGACTTGCTTGGCTGAATCTAGCGACCGGGACGGACTTCCCACACACTCAGGAATTTATCAGCGTCTCTCGAACCATCCATCTATACTTCATGGACTCTGATCTCTGACATTCGACGTATGGAAAAAACATTCAGTCCTCCTATTGAAATATAACGTTCACTTCACAAATCATTTATTCTTCTCAGGCGTTCATTCACGCGTCCTCTCTCAGTCAGGGCAGAACTTCAACTGTCTTACTTCAGTCTCTCGGTTCACGTCTTCCGTTCACGTCTCATGCTTTTCTTGTGTCTCTCACTTCGTTTACCATGAGACACACGAGACTCACTTCTCCCGTTTTCTCTTCTCTCACGGGTCCTCCGACCTTTTTCTCCCCATCGGGAACTCTCTGGGGTTTCCCCGGGAATTCACAACATTACAATCTCCCCCTCCCTTCTAGTAAAAAAAAATTTAACCTTAAATTTTTTTTTTCTATTACTTTGTCTTTAGGTTATAATTTTAAAGGTTTGGGAATACTTTAATGTAATGATGTGGATTACCTAATAATCATTTTTGGGTTTTAATGGTTACTTCCCTTTTGATAGGTTTTACATTATTTCCCTTTGTCACATTACCAGTTATAAGTACAAATAAGTACCAAGTGGCTTAATGGGAAACAACCATTCAGGCACTCTCTTCCAAGTGCGGTAGTCCATATAGGCTCTGCGTATTAACCCCATGCCATCCCACAGTCTGTATAAAACAGAACAACAATTCTGGTACTCTCTTTCAAGTACTGAAGTCCATATCGGCTATGGAACAGAAATGTAGAAAACCCGCAAAGTCCCACCCTCACCGTTGGACTCATGGCTACTGTCACTGGTTTACGTTTCAATTAGAAACATATGTTTCCCTATTTAGGATTTCGAACTCAATCCCTTGGATTATGTGGTGTAAATTACCCATTACTTTTCCGAAAAAAGTATTATTATTCCCTTTCTATATCATAGTAATTACCCTATTACGTGTTATACAACCTATATTTTCACCAATAAATTTATCTAAACAACATATGCAATCATTATTAAACCTTATTTCACCATGTTGTAACATCTTCATTGTCATAATCATCATCATTATTGTCATCATCATCATCGTTATCATCATCATCATCATCATCATCATCATCATTGTTGTTGTCGTTATCAGCATTATTGTCATCATATTCATCTCATCGTCATCATCATTCTCCTCATTATAGTCACCATTGTCACACGTATATTGTTACTTACTTACAAATGTAACATACATAAAAATCATCAGTTAAGCTATGTTTACATATTTCATTCATTCAACCCTACTCTTTCCTGTAATTCATGATTTCCCCAGGTAATACATACAATACAAAATTGAATCTATGTTTATAATCTGGACATCACGTCGGGTAGATGGTTTTCAATGCCCTTAATGTGTTCTATCTTGAACTGAAATTGTGATAATAATAACGCCCATCTGTATACTCTTGCGTTATTTGTTGCATCCATTGTTAACAATTTTGTCAGGCCTAAGTTATCAGTCAGAATAATGAATTCCTTTCCTATCAAGAATTTTTGGAATTTTTTAAGGCTGATAACAAGAGCGAGAGCCTCTTTTTCAAAAGTACTGTATTTCTGTTGGGTGGAATTAAGTTTCTGTGAAAGATATAGAACCGGAAGAAGAGTACCGGAATGCCTTTGAGCCAACATCGCGGCTATGGTATGACCACTAGCGTCAGTTTGTAGGTAGAAAGTTTTAGATGGGTCCGGTTGTCTTAGTATTGGTGGAGTAGCAAATGAAGACTTGATTTTTTGTATGATTTTGTCATGAGTTTCTGTCCAAGTTCCGATAGAGGGGCTGTTAGTTCTGCTAACTTAGGGATGAATTTGCCGTAATAATTTACAAGTCCTAATAGTGCCTGTAGTTGTTTCTTGGTCTTTGGTCTTTCAATTTTTAAAATTTTAGAAACAATTGTCTCGTCAGTCTGAATGCTACCCTGGAACACTGTATGTCCTAAAAACTGGATTTGTGTGAAACAAATCTCTGATTTCGCTGGATTAACAGTCAGATTTGCCTTTTGAATGTTGCTGAACACTTCTTTTAAGGTGTCTATGTGTTCCGGCAAAGTTTTTGTGTGTATGCAAATATCATCCATGTATGCTGTTACATTATTAATACCTGTTAATATCTTTCTTATGAGTTTTGTGAATATTTTTGCTGCGTTTATCAACCCAAATGGTAAACGTAACCACTGTTTTAAACCGAGTGGGGTTTGGAAGCTAGTATACCTGCTGGCTTTCTGTGTCAATGGAATTTGCCAGTACCCTTTACAAAGATCTAATTTCGTAAAGAATTTTGAATTGTATAAATTCTGGATTATGTCCTCTATTGAAGGAATGGGTTCTGATTCCAAATGAGTGATAGCATTTAGTTTTCTGTAATCTACACATAATCTCAAACTGCCATCTTTCTTTTTTACAATTACCATTGGTGAGCTGTATTCTGACGTTGAGTCTTCGATTATGCCGTCCGCTTGTAATTGTTTCAGTTCCTCTACGACTTTTTCAGTATAATGAATGGGAATAGCATAGTTTCTGGCTTTCACTGGAATGGTTGAGTTCAACTGGATGTCGAAATGAATTATATCGGTTTTCCCAGGTTTGTTGGTAAAAAATAGTTTTATATTTTTCGATTACCCCCTCGATTTTTTCTTTATCTCCCGTTGGCAACTCGGGGTTTATCTTTACAGACCTCCAGTTGATCTCATCCTTCACTGACGGTGTTGGTAATTCGTCATTAATAGCGTCAGTTATTTGTTCATTGATCATGTTACAAGCATTGACATTTTCTACAATATCATCACTAACATTTCTTGTAAAATACCTTTTCATCATGTTAACATGAAAAATTTTCAATTGCCCTTTATAATCAATTTCATAATCGACATTTGACACTTTTCTTACTACAGTGTAAGGGCCACGCCATTCGATGCACAGTTTGTCTGAATCTTTTGGTAGCAGTATGAGCACTTTTTGACCGGGTTCGAAGGTCATCAGTTTAGTATTTCTGTTTGCATACATTCGCTGTTTATGTGTTGCGTGGACACATGCCTTTTTTGCCTCTTCGTATGCTACCATTATTTTGTGTCTAAGATTGATGACTGTTTCATAATCTGGTGCCTTCCACTCAGACTCAGTTTTTCCTGTGATCATGTTTCTGTATACATCTAAAGGTCCTCTGGGATTTGCACCGTAAATAATTTCAAATGGGGACATGCCAGTGGAACTATGGGGTATTTCTCTATAAGCAAACAATATTGCTGGTAATAAAGTGTCCCAATTGGATGGGTTTTGATAGGTTATTCTAGCCAACATAGTTTTTATGGATTTATTTAGGTTTTCTGCTAAACCATTAGCTTGCGCATGGTAAGGGGATGTAAAATGTTGGCGTATTCCTAACAGGTTGGTGACAGCTTTAGTTATGGCTGAGGTAAACTGGGTACCTCTGTCTGACACTATTACTTCTGGGAAGCCTATTCTGGAGAAAATCAATAACAGTGCTTCTTGAATGTGTTCACTGGTAATAAACTTTAGTGGTATGCATTCTGGCCACTTGCTTCCTACATCTATCATGGTTAAAATAAATCTATTGCCTTTCGCCGATGTAACAGGCAGGGGTCCCACGATGTCTATTGCGACTTGCTCAAATGGTCTGTTAGCAGTCAGGCCGGGTTGAACGGGGGCCTTTGGGTTTACCCCTTTTTTCGTGGTTTTTAAACAGATGTCGCACGATTTGACATATTTTTTGATGTCTTTTGTAAAACCGGGCCAGAAAAATGTAGATAATACTCTTGCTATAGTTTTGTATATTCCTAAATGCCCTGCAAAAATGGAATCGTGTGCTAACGCTAAAGCTTGATTTCTATAGTTAAATGGTAGCACAGTTTGTCTAACCACTCTTGACCCTTTGGTATACAATCTTGTCAAAACATTTCTATGTAACACAAATTCCCACTTTGCATTTTTACTACTCTTTGGTGTTGCATTCAGCAACTGGAAGCATTTCGTGAGCGATTTGTCACTTTTTTGCTCTTCCTGAAATTTCATGCTGTTATTCAAATCTTCCACTGCGATTTGTTTCATTTGATTTTGACTTTCTTCTTTTTGTAAATTATCTTTAATTTTTTCTGTCATGCTTCTGGTTACTGCTGCAGCCACCTGAGTTTCTTCTTCTACATTAGATTGCTTACTAGATCTGTTGTTAGTGTCTATGTTTTCATTCTTACTTTCACTTCCCTTGCTTTCTCTGACACATTCTTCTTTGGGGTATGGAGTGTTACCTTTTGTATCTCCGCTCTCACTTGGGTTGACGCTCTCACTGGGATTTGGAGGGTTGTCTTTCGTAACCTTACTCTCACTCACATTACAGCATTCTTTGGGATATGGGGAGTTGTCTTCCGTACTTTCATTCTGACAATACTTTGGAATATTTTTTTGTTCCCAAGCTACAATGTCTCTGTCGGTTACTGTTCTTAAATCTTCCCTGTTTCCCAAAATCAAATCAGCACAAGGGGATGGTAATACTGCAACAGTTATGAACTTTTCTAAGTATGGTGTTTTAACAAACACGTTAGCAAGTCGATATCTTTCGATGCTACCACCAAAGGTACGACAATTGATGTATTTGTCTGTTAAATCTTCTGGTCTAATCAGTCTTTGATGTACTCCGGAAATAGATGCACCAGTGTCCCTAAGGAGTGATATGGTTTGTCCATGGATCTGACCTTTTTGAAATTTCAGAGTACCATGGCCGTGTGTTGCCAGATTAGCGTTCTGAATGGGTATCAGGTGTCCACACGGTAGGTTGCCTTCCTTATGGAATTTAGAACATATTTTACATTCTTCTTCTGTTTCGTACATGGTAGCTGAATTGGCTTCAGCTGAATCGCTTTCCGACTCATCATCTGATGTTACACATACCACATGTGCCTCCTTGAATCGTTTTATAGCAGGACAGTTACGTCTGGTGTGCAAATAACATCCACAAATATAACATTTTACTGCATTTTCATACCTCTTTAACTTGTTTTTTCTGTGAGCAATCACCTGTTCGATTCTTTCATTAAATAGTGGGCTTTTATCACAAGGTGCGTCGTCACCATGTCTATCGTGACAGTGGTTGCAATTGATGGTCTTTACCTCTTTCTTGCCATATCTAAAGTTTTTGTTCTGAAATTTCTGTTGGTATGGTTTTGCATAGGCTGCTGCTCCCACTTCTATCAAATCAGAACTTGATAGCACGAAGATATCAGGGTGTGCTGCAAAATAATTTTCACCTACTTCTTCTAAAGAATCTAAATTTGTTGGCTTATTTTCCTTTAGGAAAGTTGCCATTGGCTGTGGAAGAGATTCTAACATTTTACATCTTAACAACAAATCAAGCAATAACTTATAGTCATTTTTTACATTGGCTGCTTCAACCTATTTTTGGAATATGTTCTGCACTTCTGACAGATAGTCTGCAAATGTTTGACTACTTTTTGGTCTCAAATCGTTGAACTGTTTTCGGTAGCCAGCTTCGTGCAGGTTGTAATGCTTCATTAACCTTTCTTTGATATAGTTGTAATCTAGTCTTTTGGTTTCTGGAATTGTTTCCAGAATCTTCAAAGGTTCAAATGCTAGGTGTTTTTGAAAGATTAAAGCGTAGTCTTGCAATGGGACGTTATGCATGTGCATACCTAGTTCGAAATTGGCTATATACGCTCCGATGTCGTCTTCCTTGCAGTAATTTCGGACTATTCCTGCATATTTTTTGAATTTGTTTTCTTCTGCTTTGATTCTCTCTTTTTCTATGGCTGCTTCTCTTTTTGACTCATTTTCCATTTACTTTGTTCTGATCTGAGTTTCTGCTTTTTCTTTGTCTGTTTGTATTTGTGCCTCTAACCTCTGTTTTTCCAGCTGTAATTTTTTCTCCTCAATCTCTTTTTGTTGTAGTAGTTCCATCTGTTTCAATTCAGCCTCTTTTACTGCTTCTTTCTCTTTGAGACGTAGTTCCATCTGTTTCAATTCCGCATCTCTCTCTTTAACTTTTAGTTCGTGTTCCCGAACAAGTCTGCGTTCTTCTCGTTCTTCTGCTGCTTTTTCTTTTTGTTTTTCATCCACATATTTCTTTAACTCGTCGCCCTGAAGGCCCAATTCTTTACCAATGGCTACCCATTCCGCCATTTTTGACTTGTAGATGTATACGATATTCCTGTACAAATATAACAATTACAAATGCGTTCACAAATATTACGCTTAATAGCAATACAATCACAACCAACAAAATCAATATGTGATATATAATCACTATGTTTAGCTGAGTAGTTTTCTACCTACTCAGAACAATAATATTAACTATGAACTTAATTACTAAACTTTTTAAAAAAAAATTACCATGGCTCTTATCGAGCTAAGCACAGTCTATTCTACGGATCCTTCTTTTCGCTATAGCACACTTCTCGGCTGTAACGGAAATATATTGAACGAGTCTCTTGTAGATCGTGTCGTGCAATTGAATCTTCCGGTTGGTAATGTCACTTCATTAATTGGCCACTACCCGTCTGAATTCATATTGTGGTTCATCATGGAAGTAGTGTACTTTTTTGAAAAATAGCGGCACTTGTCTATAAGTTGAACATGGATGTCAATCTGAATAATTCATGGAAACTGACTGTCTGTTCTAAAGACTTGAAGGAACTCACAGAAAACTGTTCTGCACGTGTACTTGTTCTACCTGTGCTACGGCTGTTCGTTTAGCGGTGTTCCGCTAGCTGCATGTTAGATCGGATATGTGGATATAAGTCAGCTGTCCGCTTGACCAATGTCACTCAGCTAGATGCCTTGTCTTAACACACTTACGTTATGTTAGCATGTTTAGTGATCACTGTACTTGGTGGCTGTTGCCCTTTGCAACTACTGTTTCAAACACTGGATTGATTGATGACTACCTTGATGTTGTAATACACAGTATAGTTGTTACGATCACACTGTAACAATACGCAGTATAATTGTTACGATCACACTGTAACAATGTGTAGTATAGCTGTTACGATCACACTGTAATAATACGCGGCATAGTTGTTATGATGCCACTGTAACGATACGTGATATAGTTGTTATGATGATACTGTAACGATAACTAATTTCGACACGTTACCCAGTGGCGAATTTGGCCATCCTTACACAGAAAAACTGTACTTGAAATTTCTACACATTTTATTGAGGTAAATTTCGACACAGCAACTGGTGTTACCACGGATGATGGCTGTATAGCGGCCTTGACCCAGTCCCCCACTTACGTCAACTCTGCAGCCCCGCTTTGAGCTTTGAAGTTTAACTGGTCCAACTGGCCGGGTTTTTGGTCACTACACTGACCCTGTTTGTCGTTGCTTGTTCTGAACAAATAAATTTTGACTAACAACTGCTGTTACCTCAGACGATCACTGGAAATCGACCTTGACACAGAACGCCACTTACATTGACTGTTCAGCTCCGTTATTAGCTGTCGAGTTCAATTGGTCCAATCCGCTGTGTTTTCAGTGATGTTCCGGTTATCTTCTGTCGTTGTTTTTTTTTGTCCCGGATGTGTCCGTTTTAGAGCCCCCACTTGTAATGTGCTCATCTAGGGGCATGTATTGTTTACATTGCTTTCAGACGAACAGTGAGTTGAAACGACACAGCATGAACGAATAATGAGTTCTTTGCTTTTATTCGTTGAATCGCCAGTTATCGCAAACATACATTCATGCTTCCTCGTGCTCGACTTGCTTGGCTGAATCTAGCGACCGGGACGGACTTCCCACACACTCAGGAATTTATCAGCGTCTCTCGAACCATCCATCTATACTTCATGGACTCTGATCTCTGACATTCGACGTATGGAAAAACATTCAGTCCTCCTATTGAAATATAACGTTCACTTCACAAATCATTTATTCTTCTCAGGCGTTCATTCACGCGTCCTGTCTCAGTCAGGGCAGAACTTCAACTGTCTTACTTCAGTCTCTCGGTTCACGTCTTCCGTTCACGTCTCATGCTTTTCTTGTGTCTCTCACTTCGTTTACCATGAGACACATGAGACTCACTTCTCCCGTTTTTCTCTTCTCTCACGGGTCCTCCGACCTTTTTCTCCCCATCGGGAACTCTCTGGGGTTTCCCCGGGAATTCACAACATTACAATAAGTAATTATTTATAAAAACTATGATTCAGATTGTCTCCCCTATGGAAGTTAATGTTGATTCGTTCTTTTCTTTGGCAACATCCATTGTATTAAAAAAAATAGTATGTACTCCAAGATAGTTTTTCGAAAGGCTACTTAAACAGTTACATTTGGTACCACATTAATCCAGGCATTGTGCATTAATCTTATAATGATAGTACTACGTTGTGTACAACAATTAACTCTGTGAAACGGTCAAGGCGAATCCTAGCCAGTTTATATGTGCTGTCCTAAATCGGGGCTTAGTTACATCTGCAGATGTGAAGTTCTTAGTCTTATACACCCTGTTTGCTTCTTGGCTTGGAGATGGAAGGAGAGCTCTACAGCACTGTCACCAAAGATGGTTCTTCAGTGATGTGTCACAGCAAATGTCTCTACACCAGTGTTACTCCAGTGGATGCAAGCCCTTGTCATGACAGGCAGCCTGAAGGCCAGTGCATCACATTTAAGAATTAAGATTTGTTCTTCCAGAGAAAAATTATCTGCTGTCTGATTTATGTAGAAAGTTTATGTTTGCATTGGCTTTTCTTTCTATCAGACATTTAACTGGGCCCCTGATAGAACGAGTTGCTACTGAGTTCAACAAGCTGCAGTTTTATGTCACACGCAGTAAAGGTCACCCTTTAGTGGAAAAAGTAAAGCCTGTAAGTTGGTTTTTTTTTTTTTTTTTAAATATGATGAAACAACTGTCCTGAAATCCCATGCAATTATTGGGAAAGTCTTTTCTTTACACGGGCGGGTCTTGCTAGTCACACCGGCCATCGCCATGCGCTGTGAGTCTCATGCCTCCTCATAGAGCAACATAACAGTGTCATCTGGAAAGACAGAAGGTCACAACAATAACAACAGAAGATGTAAAACAGTAGAATATTCTCATGGAGGAAATTTTGAGCAAGGGAAGCAATGACAACAGGATGAATATGGAAGCTTTTAAACAGCTGGGAAACAATTAGTAATATAAGCAGTGTCAGCTTCAATAAGAGATCAGCAGATGACAGAGAGAAATGGAGTCATAATTGCTGATAGTCTGGTCAGATAAGTTTACCTTAATAGGTTCCATGGCAACAAATCAACAGATGTTTATATGCATCTGTGCATCTCTCTGTCTCTCTCTCTCTCTCTCTCTCTCTCTCTCTCTCTCTCTCTCTCTCTCTCTCTCTCTCTCTCTCTCTCTCTCTCTCTCTCTCTCTCTCTCTCTCTCTCTCTCTCTCTCTCTCTCTCTCTCTCTGTCACTCACACACAAACACATCCCCCGACACCCATCTGCAAAGAGTCAGTTGCTGACCATTAGCCTATAGGTGAGTTAGTGTAGTGTACACTTGGTTTTTGGATTTTCATTTACTGACAAATGAACAAGACAGCCAGCCTATTCAGCGGGCTTGCATCACATGTTGCCAAAAGCTCGGCGATACCTAAAGGAAACATTAGGGAGATACAACAGGCTTTGATCGGCAATACCATAAGTGTAACCTTTTGGGAAGTGGGGACTACAGTGGCAGTATGTTTTCGTAATGTACAATGACAAGTTCATTGACCAGTTGCAAACTTTGTTCTTGCAGAAACATCTTGTCATTGTCTAAGATTTGTGAATGAAGGGGCATTCAGTACATTCCATTTTGATGGAGGATTAAGTCATGTTGAAGTGTCCACAAATTCAGGCCATCGCTAGTAATAATGAAACAACTAAACATCCTCTGGAAGTTATTCACAACTTTGCTGGACTGCGCAAATAGCAGAAGTAATTTCTTGATCACCATGGTCACTGGTTGTGATTTTTGCGGATATGGGTAAAGACCAAGGTGCAGTCGTTACAGTGGAGACATTCATCCTGTCTGAGGCCAAACAGAGAGAGGCAGATGTGCAGCGTCAGACTCATTTTGAAGGCTGATCTGGATAACAAATGCCTACAAAAGTTTATGTCAGCCGAAAGGCCAAAAGTTGCAGCCATATTGTAAACAGGCACAGTACATTTACATTCTCAGATGAACGCAGAAGAAGAAGAACTCATTTTAGTTTTCTCTTTGACTTCTGTGGCTTGGTGGCATGAAGTGTGCTTCCTAACATCAAAACATTGCATCCTCTTCATGATGCTATGTAGCATAGATGACTGGCAATATGGGTAACAGTAACTTCACAGCTCAGTGATGTTTACTCTTGTCTAATAATGATTGTATGTTTGTAAATAGAATATCACATGATGTTAAACATGTTTCTCATGTCTAGCGGATTGCTGTGATCACGACTACACTTCAGTACAGTCTGGAGGGCTCTTTCTTGTCAGGCTTGGAGACTGGCAACACTGGAATGCTTCGCCAGTGCCTTAGAACATATGCACTTATTGACAAAACAGGTGATGCAGAAGCCTTATTCAGACAGTATGTGGTGCGCCCATATATGGAACAGGTAAGTGATTTATCACATAGCTGTTCACACTATTTTCTTTTAACTTGATCCCCAGACATATGTTAACCCACCAGCTGCCATAACCTGGTCCCCAGACATATGTTAACCCATCAGCTGCCATAACTTGGTCCCCAGACATATGTTAACCCATCAGCTGCCATAACTTGGTCCCCAGACATATGTTAACCCATCAGCTGCCATAACCTGGTCCCCAGACATATGTTAACCCATCAGCTGCCATAACCTGGTCCTCAGACATATGTTAACCCATCAGCTGCCATAACTTGATCCTCAGACATATGTTAACCCATCAGCTGCCATAACTTGGTCCTCAGACATATGTTAACCCATCAGCTGCCATATCTTGATCCTCAGACATATGTTAACCCATCAGCTGCCATAACCTGGTCTTCAGACATATGTTAACCCATCAGCTGCCATAACTTGGTCCTCAGACATATGTTAACCCATCAGCTGCCATAACCTGGTCCCCAGACATATGTTAACCCATCAGCTGCCATAACCTGGTCCTCAGACATATGATAACCCACCGGCTGCCATAACCTGGTCCTCAGACATATGTTAACCCATCAGCTGCCATAACCTGGTCCTCAGACATATGTTAACCCATCAGCTGCCATAACCTGGTCCTCAGACATATGTTAACCCACCAGCTGCCATAACCTGGTCCTCAGACATATGTTAACCCATCAGCTGCCATAACCTGGTCCCCAGACATATGTTAACCCATCAGCTGCCATAACCTGGTCCTCAGACATATGTTAACCCATCAGCTGCCATAACCTGGTCCTCAGACATACGATAACCCACCGGCTGACATAACGAGGTCCCCAGATATATGATAACCCATCAGCTGCCATTACCTGGTCCCCTGACAAATGATAACCCATCAGCTGCCATAACCTGGTCCCCTGACAAATGATAACCCATCAGCTGCCATAACTTGGTCCCCAGACATATAATAACCCATCAGCTGCCATAACTTGGTCCCCAGACATATGTTAACCCACCGGCTGCCACGATCACCTTTTATGCAATCCACCAATGTTTATGCCTGGCTACCACAATCACACTCCCTGTGATCGTAACTTTGGATGGTCTCCGCCATGTTAAAATTGCGCCTTTTGTGATAAATTTAGTTGAATCCATTAGTCTATTCATTTCTCTATGGTTATTTAAGGGAAACAATTCGGTAGTGTTTAAAGAAAATTGTCCACAAATAATTGTGGTTAGCCGCCGAGTCGATTACGCATTAGAAGCATTTCTTAAAATAAACGGGCTGATCATTAGGGTCGACATGGTGGAATAGTTTGGAGAATATTTCTTATGCCAGGTGATATTGAAAGATAAGATGTTTAGCTTACAGTAGTGACATGGCAGTCGAAGGCAGGTGTGTTATGTTACATTAGTTCATGTAAACTGTTTCATGTATGTGCTTCAGGTGTGTTAATGTTAGATGCCTCTGTTTGTCTAGATTGTACATTACAGTTTGTGCTTACCATTTAGGGAAAATCATTTCATAATGCAATCCTTGACGTGATGTACACAGAGTGAATGGCCAAATGTGTGCAAGCAGATGCTAACGCCACAACTAATGCACTAAAGTCTTGAATAACTGCTTTAACAGAATCTAGGTGAATAATTCCTACCCATACAATAATGCTTCAAGACTAGATAATTTCGTCAAACACCGTACAATACTTATCACAGCTACAACCCAATCGAAACACAATGCTAAGGATCAATATTCTTATAAATAACACTATATTCTGACTGTCCTTTACACAATGTCTCTGTCGTAAATTCGCACAAATTCTCCCCACAAATGCTCCCCGGTCTTTCCTCGAACAGTCCTTTTGTTACTTTACAGAATTCACCCCCACTGGGCTGCTAGTGATCGGTCAAGCATACAGCCGAGTCCAGCTAAGTCTTCATGGCTTTTCTCTTAGTCAATCTGTCTGGTCTCACCCTGAGTTCATATATGGGTCATCCCTTACCTACAACAACGGTCTGACAACATCATCATGTTGCCCACCTGGCATCTGACATTGACCTGAAAGGATTTATTATTAACATGAAACAGTTTATATACCATCATTAAAGAGTTTTTCACTGTTCATTAGTTTATTGTTATTATTACATTAATATACTTTTTGCTGGCGGGAAACACTATATTAGCAGCACTAAATAGTCTATTTATTTTTAACTACTTAAATAAGGATTATTATATTTATTTCCTGGAATCAGGCAGTTTATTCTCAGCATTAATAAATGTATTTTCAGCAGTTTATTCTCAGCATTAATAAATTTATTTTCAGCAGTTTATTCTCAACATTAATAAAAAAAATTTTAGCAGTTCTCATCATTAATAAATTTATTTTCAGTAGTTTATTCTCAGCACTAATAAATTTATTTTCAGCAGTTTATTCTCAGCATTAATAAAAAAAATGTTCAGCAGTTTATTCTCAGCATTAATAAATTTATTTTTAGCAGTTTATTCTCAGCATTATTAAATTTATTTTTAGCAGTTTATTCTCAGCATTATTAAATTTATTTTTAGCAGTTTATTGTCAGCATTAATAAATTTATTTTCAGCAGTTTATTCTCAGCATTAATAAATTTATTTTCAGCAGTTTATTCTCAGCATTAGTCCGCTCTGTGGCTAAGTTGATGCCAACGCTTCATAATGACGGGGTACCGGGTTCGATCCCAGCTGTGGGCCATACGCCTTGGGTTGGTTGGTTTTACCAGTGGTATCAGTGTCCGACCGTCCAGAAAGCAATGACAAACTACTGGACGTAAATATGCCTAGAGAAACCACTCAACCGCCAGTGGCTGCTGGGGTTGGTTCTGCAACGTCCTGTAAAGGATACGCAACTAACCAATCTTAGCATTAATAAATTTATTTTCAGCAGTTTATTCTCAGCATTAATAAATGTATTTTCAGCAGTTTATTATCAGCATTATGAAATTTATTTTCAGCAGTTTATTCTCAGCATTAATAAATGTATTTTCAACAGTTTATTCTCAGCATTAATAAATTTATTTTCAGCAGTTTATTCTCAGCATTATTACATTTATTTTCAGCAGTTTATTCTCAGCATTAATAAATTTATTTTTAGCGGTTTATTCTCAGCATTAATAAATTTATTTTCCGGTTTAACAGTAATTTTTTGACATTATAGAATGTTGTGAGATTTTAGAATGCATTTTCATATTGTTTTATTCCTCACTTAGATTATCAATGAGGACTTCTTGCGTCGGCATGGTGGTGACGTCTCTGTGATGTTTGAGCAAGTCCTGACCTTTATCCCAGACAAATGCTCCGTGCTGGGCAGTATCACCACAGGCACGAGGTAAATCATTTTGTTTATTTTCTGGTTTCTGAAGGAAATAATCATTGCAAATATAAAATAGTAATGAAATGATAAGTAATTTAGGAAAGGGGTTACTTCAAAAAAGATGTTTTAAAAGGATTTATATTTAAGCTTTAAAAAATGAATGAGCATGATTAATGACCTTTGAAAGAAAGAATTTGAAATATTTATAAGATTTTGGAAAACGATTATTATCAAGATTTAGTATACAAAATGTATGACCAAGAATATTTAGTTAAAAAAAAAGTTTATAAAGTGGAAGATTTTGTTGATTTGTTATAAGAAGAATGGTTTAGTCCACCCGCACTGGTTTGCAAATTGTTTGCTTCGTAACCGTTTTCTGTTGCTCCCACTATAACTGCTATATTGTTGAACAGGGGTTCCAGGAATCGTACCTGTGTGATTCTCATCCTCGAGATGTGAATCCTACAGAATACAAATCTGAAGGGGGGCGGAGGGAGCATAGCAGATTTATTGGAAGTTGCATGATGGGAAATTTGTTTGTAAACACCATTAAGAAGGGTGTGATAAAGAAATTATTAGAAGGAATATTAAGTTTTAACTGATTCAAGAAAGCATTTTTTGTAAAAGTCAATAAGGGGGCTTTTTTAAAATAAAAATGATGTAATACAGTTACTATTATCCGAACTAGGCAACCTCTGTAAATTAGTAATGCAGTGGATACCTTCCCACTGTGGAGTTCCCGGAAACGAAAAAGCTGATAAACTAGCTAAGGAAGGTGCAACTGAAGAACAACCTGACATACCAGTCTCTTATCAACAGAAGAAGAGAATGATCAAATCAATCAGAATGCCACCGAAACTGGCACAAGATGATTACCATATTATGGACAGACCAGAGCAAGTTATTATCCTTCGCCTTAGAACAGGGCACAATAGACTTCGCTCCCACATGTACAACAAATTTAAGATTGGCCAATCGGCCATGTGTACTTGTGGACTGGCACCCGAAACAACAGATCACATCCTTCAAGACTGTCCCAGATTCAACGCTTTCAGGCAAAACATTTGGCCAAAAGAGACACTTGTTGAAGTCAAACTTTACGGGCCGCTTAGTGAATTACAAAAGACAGTGAAATTCATACAAGAGACAGCTTTGCAGATATAGACAATTTATTTCATGCGAACGAAAGAAGAAGAAGAAGAAGTTATTATGAAAAATAGAGACAGTTTGTACTGCTTCTTTTTAATGCAAATAAATTGTCTCACACAGATAATGAATATTAACTGAACAGTTTTAACGGAAGTTAGGTACCAACATTAAAATTGTAAAAAGTATGAAATAAAAGGGAGTGAGTATATCGTAGGTGGTAGTCTAAATTTATGTATTGTTAGATGTGGTTTTAGATTGGCTTAATATTGTTAATTTTATTACAGCATTTGCATTCTTGTTGTTTTCAGTGGTGATATAGTACGGGGCTATGATTTTATAGTGAATGCCGTTTTTCCGGAAATTGTCACAAATCTTGAGATGAGGGTATCCTCCATGTTTGCACCAGGAAATCCAGATGCTTTCCACAAGGTGGGTTACAAAATAAATGGTTTTAATAGATTTGATGCAGTTTTTCCATTCAAGCTGTACAATGTCTTGTATACACTATTTTTTAAAAAAGAAAGACATGGCAAGGCAAGGCTATTGAAAGAAACATAATTTTGACATTCAAAATCTTTGTAATTTAATTAGTGAAATTGTTAAAATTGCACACAAGAATACCTTAGAGTTCAACCAGTCAATTTACATTTCTTTTGCATCTGGGCTATTGATAATTTTTAGGCATATGGGCTTTCCTGCACCTTATAAATCATGCCATTTCATAACTACTTTAAAAAAAAAATTTAAACATTGAATGTTTGTGAAATATTTATCCACACTGTTGACTTACTTTCTTAAGAACTTTGGTTCAACAGTTTTGAAAAATAATATAGAAATCAGAACTAGAATTACCATTGCAAAAGTTGCCTTGGGAGGTGGGGGGGAGGCTAAATCAGTGAAAGATTTGCGGTGAGAAGACCATGTTTAAGTGCTTGTAAAACTACCATGCATTTATTTTGTTGTTATACATATGTACCTCCAACAGTAAGATTGTTTGCATATCTTGACCTGCCATTCTAAGCAAATTATCAGGTAATATGTTTGTGTGTTGGTGGGTGTAGGCGGCACATGTGTGCACATGATTTTTGGGTAGTGGGCGCAACAAGCCCATAGAACCTACGTGTACATTGTTGAAAAAAAAAAAAAAAAATTCCTGTGCCATTGGCAGTTAAAAAATTACCAGGCCACTGCTAAGAGTTTTTCTAATTAGAGACAGCTCTCCCCAAAAGGAAAGGAATAATATATAGAATGTAGGGATTCTTCTATATATATGTTGAGATCCTTTCCGGCAATGTGAAATTGATTTGCTATGCTAAAATGTTCTTTGTGTAATGAAAAGGAGGAGACTGGAACAGTTATGGGATCTCTGTTTGTGGTGAATAGAAGAAATAAAAGTAAAAGAACCCTTTTCCTTGCCTTCAGGCATATCGGGCACAAAGGGTTAGACCTGTATTTTATAGATCAATTGGCACTTGGTAGAAGATATGGTCAGCATCGTGCCGGCCGCCTTAACTTCTTATGACTTTACCTGGTACCCTGGGAGCCAAGGTGTCAGGGTTCGCCCTGTTATGGGACAGTTCAGTATGATGATGAATAATCTCGTCATTGTACCCTGGGACCCTTGGTGCAACTCAGTACATGTATACACACATATAAACGAGTATGAACGTATGAGCGAAGTGTAGCTTGGTCAAGGACAAGCGGATTTCATGAAGGTTGACCACCGAGTGAACTCGGGAACGCAGAACAAAATGACCGGGCAGGCTGGACTCGGGGCTCTTGACGCTTGCTGGTGTGACTGCTGTGTAGCTTGATGTGGGACGAGAGATTAGATTGTGCTAGATTTAGGAACAGTTTGTTCTGACTTGTAGGAATGTACCAGTGTAGTTAGTAGCTGTAACTCATTATGTTGGTAGTGTCATTAAATGTATTTAATTCATTACAGGGTAGATAACATGTGTTCTATTAAGATCTTAGTTAGTATTACATTCAAGATAGTAGCTAGACTGTGTCAGTAGTTATAACTCTTAACTATAAGTCAGACAATGCATTTTTTGTGGCATTAGCACTGTCGACGCACATCCGAGCTTCACGTGGCGTGTGCCATAGCGTCTTTGGCATTGGGAGACAGCGGGTTGAGTTGGGGAGATTAGTAGGGGCTCAGAGCTTATATCATGAACGTGTAAAGGCGCCTCTAAGTGATTTTAAAGTTAGATGCGGCCTGGTTTCAGAATAAGGAGCGCTACCACACCTGAGGTGTATCACCACTTCGTTTCTTTGATAATAAAGATTGTTTGTGTGTTGCAACCAGTGTTTGGCTTGAGTGTGTTTGTCAACAGTGTTTTCCTGTCATTAGCCTGTAGCAGAACCAATGGAATCCAACCTTAGACAATGAGTTTCCTGACAAAGGTCATTTTTGAAAAAAAAGTGGCTTTTTCAGGACTTGAACTGACCTGAGGATGTGTTCCTAGCCACTACACTGCGACGGCTCCTGAATAGGAGGAGGTTCTACATAAATCTTCAGTGTAAATAATCCTTGAATAACCAGGCAGACACTACAAATTATTTGTTGTCTAACAGGCTGTTTGTCTGTCTCCAGAAATACAGCATATTCATGAGGTTTCTTGATGCTTTTGAGCAATGCTGTGCCTCACAAGCAAGTGTTAGGAGACTGCGACAGCATCCCAGCTACATGACCATTGTTGGGAAGTGGAGCCTGCCTGTTTACTTTCAGATAAGGTTGGCTTTTCAGTATCTTTTGTTAATACGTCATACACTTTTATGTTTTTAATTTTTCATATTGACGTCACTGCAGTGACCTATTCTCGAAAAGCCTAATTAAATTGTGTTGGTGCTGTATGCACCTGTGCCAGGATATGAATAAAGTAATGACAAAAAAATGGAAAAGGGGGGGGGGGGGGGTCTTGTGACCCCAGTGGTTTTTTTGAAAGCCAAGTTGACGTCAAATTTTCCTGTAAGCCTCACTGATAGAGGTCATGGCGTGAGTCACCAGATACATTTTTGTAAAGGCCTTCCATTTAAAGCTTCACTGTTCATGTTTAATAATTACCCCTTTATATTTAAAAAAATAATTTGCAGTGTAGTAAAATACATTTTTGAACCGTTTGTTAGTGACGTGTAATATTTTATTTTGTTCTTTAGGATTTTTCAGGAAATGTTTGTGGGTTCAGTGTCCAACTTTTTTTTTTTTAAGCATTCATGGGATGACCATGTTAAATTCCACTTAATTATCAATTTTAATATGATATTTTCATGGAACATATCTCTGTAAATATGTCAACTGTTACATATACTGGCTGTTTTATTGTAGATATCTCTGTAAATATGTCAACTGTTACGTATACTGGCTGTTTTATGGTAGATATCTCTGTAAATATGTCAACTTTTACGTATACTAGCTGTTTCATTGTAGATATCTCTGTAAATATGTCAACTTTTACATATACTAGCTGTTTCATTGTAGATATCTCTGTAAATATGCCAACTGTTACGGATACTAGCTCCTGCCTGAGCTTCCAGATCGTCCCAGCCAAAAATGTAACCAGAAAGTTATCTGGAAAGCAAAGATTTGTGGGTGTGATCCCATGTGGAGTAGCGATACATGAATAACTTTGAGAACTGACCAGTGATATTTATTCTGACAGATTTCAGGACATTGCAGGATCATTTGAAGCTGCCTTATGTTCTGGACTAAGCAGCCCAACAGGCAAGTGGATTTTATGACCTAGTTTACAAATGTGGCAGAGTCTCAACTGAGTTGAGGGCTTTGAGGGCACTTAACAATTGAGAGAAAGGAATTATTCTTTGAAAATAATAGTTTACCAGAAATGGTACCATCTACACAATGGAAGTTGGCTGCTAACTGTGGGAATATTACCAGGTCCCATTCTTTTCCACGGTGCAACTCTCATAACAGTGTCTGAAAGCCACGAGAATGGTCTTTTTCTAAACCTCCCAGTAAACTGCCATTACTGCATGTTAGTTAGTAGTTAGTTGGGTTATCCTCATTGCACTCCGGACATGTCCATAGGTGCTCAGATCCTCCCCTCAGTATGAACCCCAACGTCCGATGGCTAATAGTACCAGTTCTATTTTGATTAACAAGTCTTCTGGTGTGCGTCTCGTTTTTTGCTGTGCCGATCTTAATTCCCAAGTCTGCCATTCTGGCGAGTGATGTGGATTCACTGCCACCAAAGTCCTCTATCCTTCCCATTTCTCTGAGGGCATTGATGATATCAGCATGATCCATAGGCTTTCCGTCGGTAGTGATAGCGGATCCAGCCAACCTGTCAGCTCTTTCATTTCCATCGACGCCTGCGTGTCCCGGAACAAAAATAAAGGTGACTCCACGCACAGTGGAGTAAATACTGCATATATTTACCACTTTTGTTGTGTGTGTGTGTTTGTCTTTGAACCGGAGGATTTAGGGCCGCTTTTTAGTCACTGTGGACTGTACAGGGTAGGATTTTATTTTGCTGTCAACAAAACATCCCTTACCTCACCGAGGATTTGAATCCAGGTCTCCCACTTTAGAGTCTAGCATTCTTAACCATTGGGCCAGCCGCTCCTCGACCTTCCAGTACAGGAATCAGATTATAGCAAAATAATATCAACCATGTTATTTTTACATTCACTGAATACGAATATTAAACATCACAATAGCTTAAAAATGATGTCAGAACAAACTGATGTTTCTAATGCATTATTAATTGAAAAAATTTCCTGAGACAAATGAGAAAGACAGATGTGAGCTTGGCTTATGCTGCTCAGAAATTGACAACAACAACCCTGCCAAAAATTGATAGCAACCACCCTGTCAGAAATTAACAGCAACAACCCTGTCAGAAATTAACAGCAACAAACCCTGTCAGAAATTGACAGCAATAACCCTGTCAGAAAACAGCAACAAACCTTGGCAGAAATTAACAGCAACAACCATGGCAGAAATTGAAATGCTGGCCAGCGACAGCACATGTGGCAAGTAGTCATATGTAGAGAGCAGTGTGGGTAACATATCCTAACAAACAAACTTCTGATCATACAAGGTGTTCAGTAAGTTTCCATACACAGGAAGAATGATTTTAACTATTTGTAACAATATCAGAACATGTATCAGCACAGCTGGAGTTATGCTTGTGATGACGTTGTGGAAATGTTTATTGTTCCTGTGTGTGGAAACATGGGACACCCTGTAGAATAAGACCAGGCTTGCGGTTTTAAAAAAAAAAATTACTTCTGTATTTCTTATGCGAATGTAGTGGTGATTATTATCTTATATTGTATACTCGAACACACAGGGCCTTCTGAGTTCCGACTGTTGTCTTCAAATTCCTTATGGTTGTCTCTGATGCACTGTTGGAATGACAGCATCTACCTACCAACCCTGACACACAGGTAAGAGTCTCTGATGCACTGTTGGAATGACAGCATCTACCTACCAACCCTGACACACAGGTAAGAGTCTCTGATGCACTGTTGGAATGACAGCATCTACCTACCAACCCTGACACACAGGTAAGAGTCTCTGATGCACTGTTGGAATGACAGCATCTACCTACCAACCCTGACACACAGGTAAGAGTCTCTGATGCACTGTTGGAATGACAGCATCTACCTACCAACCCTGACACACAGGTAAGAGTCTCTGATGCACTGTTGGAATGACAGCATCTACCTACCAACCCTGACACACAGGTAAGAGTCTCTGATGCACTGTTGGAATGACAGCATCTACCTACCAACCCTGACACACAGGTAAGAGTCTAAGAAGGACAACAAAGAAACTGAGGAAGAAGAAAATAATTGTGAAAATCGTCTAAGATATTAATAGGCCTTTCTGCAAGAAAATGAAGTTTGTCAGATATTTGTGTTACTTAAGCAAAAGAATGATGTATAAACTGTGAATGTTTTGGCATTGTGAAGATAAAAGTGATGTTTCCCCACTGTGAATTTTAACAAAGAAGACACAACAATAGATTGAACGATTGTATTGTCTGTAGGCCTATATTTGCCACATCAAATTGTATTTACCAGTCTAAATGCACTTGTAATGCTACATATGTTGACTAACTGATCGAAAACTGTAAGGAGTAGCTGAACATATTCTACTGTGCGTGGTAAAAGCATTGCAAAGTACTCTAACTATAAGAATTCGACAAACATGATTCCGGCAACTGGTTGAAAAGATCACTTCTCATTCATTGGGCACTACTTAAATTTTGCTCTGTGGCTACACTGAAAAGATATTATCATCGTTGACAGCTGTTCTTTTGCACAAGTGACTCTTACATGTCATATGAATCACTGTGGGCTAGCTGCATAAGAGTGGGGGGGGGGGGGAGGGAGTGTCGTGAGTTATAGGTGTGAACCCTCATTGAGACAGAAGTTTTTTTGTTTTTTTTAGAATTGGTCAGACCTGCCAGATGAGCCCAGCTTAAATTGAATACTAAGAAGTAAGGAAGAAGCTGTGGCCTTTATACTTGTCTGTCTCCTAGTGATTCGACCCCTGGATGTTTAAAAATCTGACCAAGATTCGAGATTTCTTCTGCTTTTTCTTTTTCTTTAGAATCTTAGGGTAGAGTCTCAGAAAATTATAAGAGTGCATTTTCTTAAACAGAATTTGGAAAAAGGTCTTTTTTTTTTTAAAGGATTCTTGCAAAATGCATCACATACCTCAACTGCTTTGCTTTTTCACTGAATGCATAAAAGAAATTTGCGGGAAAGAACAGCACAAATATGTTTTCTAATCCAGGTTTGTGAAATTAAATCTGCAACTTCTGTCAAGATACAAGACCTGGTTGGAAGATGTTTATCAAGAAGAGGTCGGTAACGTTTCACATGTATTTCTGTTTGAATCCTTTTGACCTGGCAAATCTGGTTTCCTGACTTTAACATGTTTTTTTTTTTAATGACATTAAGTCTTTTTTGTCAGTGGCGACTATATCTTTATAACTTTGGCACTGGTTGCACCCTTATAAGGTATAGCTGTGGTGACTATGATTATATATTTTTTTTTTAAACGTGAGATATTTTTTGCGGTGGAAAACAAATAAATTTTTTTCTTTTTTTTGTATCATCCTGGCGTTGAAATAAACTTTGTTTCCTGTGGCTGTGTCAACAAAAGCTCTTTCCTCAATAATCAAAGCGAGTCAGAGCAGTTAATTCTTTGCTACATGTATACTTAGTGATTACATCCCTTACTAGAAAATAGATTTTTTGGGGATGCAAAATAAAAAAATAAAAACAATACTTTTAGTTACCTAAAGCATTGAAAACACAATAGTTAGCCAGCTTGCCTGTCTGATCAGTGGTCATGGGTTTCAACCCCCTTGATTTTAATAAAAATTGACCAAGACTTCATATTTCTTCTGCTTATTCTTCTCTTCCTTTAGTTTCTTACAGGAGTGTTTCAGAGAATTATAAATAAGCGTTTATGTTTCAAAAGATTTTGAAGTTTTTAAATATTTTTTTTTTAAAGATTCTTATAAGGTGATAGGGTTAACACTTCTTTGGACACCTTCAGAGATAAATGTTTGTCTCACCCACTTTAGACACCTTCAGAGACAGATGTTTGTCTCAATGACTTTGGACACCTTCAGATACAGTCTAACCAACTTTGGACATCTTTAGAGACATGTTTGTCTCACCAACTTTGGACATCTTTAGAGACAGATGTTTGTATCACCAACTTTGAACACCTTCAGAGACAGATGTTTGTCTCACCAACTTTGGACATCTTTAGAGACAGATGTTTGTCTCACCAACTTTGGACACCTTCAGAGAAAGATGTTTGTCTCACCAACTTGGACACCTTCAGAGACAGATGTTTGTCTCACCAACTTTCGACACCTTTAGGGGCAGATGTTTGTCTCACCAACTTTAGACACCTTCAGAGAAAGATGTTTGTCTCACCAACTTTGGACATCTTTAGAGACAGATGTTTGTCTCCCCAACTTTGGACATCTTTAGGGACAGATGTTTGTCTCACCAACTTTAGACACCTTTAGGGACAGATGTTTGTCTCACCAACTTTGGACACCTTTAGGGACAGATGTTTGTCTCACCAACTTTGGACAACGTTAGGGACAGATTTTTGTCTCACCAACTTTAGACACCTTCAGAGACAGATGTTTGTCTCACCAACTTTGGACACCTTTAGGGACAGATGTTTGTCTCACCAACTTTGGACACCTTTAGGGACAGATGTTTGTCTCACCAACTTTGGACACCTTTAGGGACAGATGTTTGTCTCACCAACTTTGGACACCTTTAGAGACAGATGTTTGTCTTACCAACTTTGGACACCTTCAGAGACAGATGTTTGTCTCACCAACTTTGGACACCTTTAGGGACAGATGTTTGTCTCACCAACTTTGTGCACCTTTAGGGACAGATGTTTGTCTCACCAACTTTGGAAACTTTTAGGGACAGATGTTTGTCTCACCAACTCCGAGTATGCCATCAGTCATTTCTGATGCGTGCGTTCTTCTTTGCCACGATACCAAACTAACATCTTTTTTCTGTCAGTCGTCCTGTGCTTATTTTAACCTGCCAACTTTCCCACTGTCACACCACCGTCCAACTTTCCCACTGTCACACCACCGTCCAACTTTCCCACTGTCACACCACCGTCCAACTTTCCCACTGTCACACCACCGTCCAACTTTTCCACTTCAAACCACCGTCCAACTTCCCCACTGTCACACCACCGTCCAACTTTCCCACTGTCACACCACCGTCCAACTTTCCCACTGTCACACCACCGTCCAACTTTCCCACTGTCACACCACCGTCCAACTTTCCCACCACCGTCCAACTTTCCCACTGTCACACCACCGTGCAACTTTCCCACTTCACACCACCGTCCAACTTTCCCACTTCACACCACCGTCCAACTTTCCCACTATCGTTAAAAATTAAAATAGCTTTGGAAAAGTTATCATTCTTCTTTTAAATTTGTATTTTTATACATATCTTTTAGGCTGCTCGTAAATTAGAGCACAGTAGCGATATGAAACAGCAGTCAGCGATCCCAGATAGATTCAGCAACCCATCACCAACTGGTATTGGCGGGGATCAGAGGTCAGCATCACCCAAGACTGTATTTACACAAGAAGCCCCTCTACGGCCGCCGATAACCACATCACAGATTGTTGCTATTATGTCAGATATGGAAAAACTTTCTTGTAAGGTGAGCCTGTTGCAGAAAGATCAGCTATGGAAAAACTTTCTTGTAAGGTGACCCTGTTGCAGAAAGATCAGATATGAGAAAACTTTCTTGTAAGGTGAGCCTCTTGCAGAAAGATCAGATATGGGAAAACAGTCTTGTAAGGTGAGCCTCTTGCAGAAAGATCAGATATGGGAAAACTTTCTTGTAAGGTGAGCCTCTTGCAGAAAGATCAGATATGGAAACACTTTCTTGTAAGGTGAGCCTCTTGCAGAAAGATCAGATATGGAAAAACTTTCTTGTAAAATGAGCCTCTTGCAGAAAGATCAGATATGGAAAAACTTTCTTGTAAAGTGAGCCTCTTGCAGAAAGATCAGATATGGAAAAACTTTCTTGTAAGGTGAGCCTCTTGCAGAAAGATCAGATATGGAAAAACTTTCTTGTAAGGTGAGTCTCTTGCAGTAAGATCAGATAGGGGAAAACTTTCTTGTAAGGTGAGCCTCTTGCAGAAAGATCAGATATGGAAAAACTTTCTTGTAAGGTGAGTCTCTTGCAGAAAGATCAGATATGGTAAAACTTTCTTGTAAGGTGAGCCTCTTGCAGAAAGATCAGATATGGAGAAACTTTCTTGTAAGGTGAGCCTCTTGCAGAAAGATCAGATATGGGAAAACTTTCTTGTAAGGTGAGTCTCTTGCAGAAAGATCAGATATGGGAAAACTTTCTTGTAAGGTGAGCCTCTTGCAGAAAGATCAGATATGGAAAAACTTTCTTGTAAGGTGAGCCTCTTGCAGAAAGATCAGATATGGGAAAACTTTCTTGTAAGGTGAGTCTCTTGCAGAAAGATCAGATATGGGAAAACATTCTTGTAATGTGAGCCTCTTGCAGAAAGATCAGATATGGGAAAACTTTCTTGTAAGGTGAGTCTCTTGCAGAAAGATCAGATATGGGAAAACTTTCTTGTAAGGTGAGCCTCTTGCAGAAAGATCAGATATGGAAAAACTTTCTTGTAAGGTGAGCCTCTTGCAGAAAGATCAGATATGGGAAAACTTTCTTGTAAGGTGAGTCTCTTGCAGAAAGATCAGATATGGGAAAACTTTCTTGTAAGGTGAGTCTCTTGCAGAAAGATCAGATATGGGAAAACTTTCTTGTAAGGTGAGCCTCTTGCAGAAAGATCAGATATGGGTAAAGCCTCTGCAGAAAGATCAGATTCTTTCTTGTAATGTGAGCCTCTTGCAGAAAGATCAGATATGGGAAAACTTTCTTGTAAGGTGAGTCTCTTGCAGAAAGATCAGATATGGGAAAACTTTCTTGTAAAGTTACTTTGTTACAGACTGATGGAGAAAACTTTCTTGTAGTGAGCCTATATATCATGTATGGGAAAACTGTCTTATAATGTGTCTCAGGCTGAAGTGAGAAAACTTTCTGGTTAAGTTGCTCTCTTTCAGAGAAATGTGGGAAACTTTCTTATAAGATGAGCCTTTTGCAGGTAAATCAGATAAATGGAAATCTCGTAGATGGGTCTAGAAGAACTTTCTTGTAAGGTGAACCTCTTATGTCAAATAGGTGAAAAACTTTCTTGTTGTGTGAGCCTTTTGCAGATAAAGGAAACCTTGTTGAAAAAATTATTTTCTTGCAGTAAGAAATGGGAAAACTTTCTTGTAAATTGAACCTGTTAGCATTGTATCAGATATGGAAAGTTTTCTTGTCTTATGACACTTTTTATATCGTTATATTAGATATGGGAAAACTTTCTTGTCAGGTGATAAACCTCTTATAGAAAATGAATGAGCACAGAATGTAACTAAGATATTTGACAAAAGGAATGGCAGATGCAGGTAAAGCAAACTTCTGAAAAATGAACGGAAGAAAACAAAGCCAGAAAACTCACAAATTACAAATAACTAATTCACATGTTTCAGGTAATCTTCTTTTGTTAGTATCTGCCTTTTGCCGCTCGGCATCACATTGTAAGAAGTGATAGGTAGCTGAGCCAGGGCATGCTCGGCTGCTTGGTGTCCTGTTATATTTCAGTCTCAGTCTGTCAGTGACTCAGTCTATCAGTGACTCAGTCTGTCAGTGACTCAGTCTATCAGTGACTCAGTCTGTCAGTGACTCAGTCTATCAGTGACTCAGTCTGTCAGTGACTCAGTCTGTCAGTGACTCAGTCTGTCAGTGACTCAGTCTGTCAGTGACTCAGTCTATCAGTGACTCAGTCTATCAGTGACTCAGTCTGTCAGTGACTCAGTCTATCAGTGACTCAGTCTGTCAGTGACTCAGTCTATCAGTGACTCAGTCTGTCAGTGACTCAGTCTGTCAGTGACTCAGTCTGTCAGTGACTCAGTCTGTCAGTGACTCAGTCTATCAGTGACTCAGTCTATCAGTGACTCAGTCTGTCAGTGACTCAGTCTATCAGTGACTCAGTCTGTCAGTGACTCAGTCTGTCAGTGACTCAGTCTGTCAGTGACTCAGTCTGTCAGTGACTCAGTCTGTCAGTGACTCAGTCTGTCAGTGACTCAGTCTATCCATCTTCTTCTAGGTCTCCTGCTGCCTCTTGATGTTTTCATTTTTCCTGATTTCAAATAGTTTCTGGAGAAGTTGTTTAGTGCACATTTAATTCCACTGCTGGTTTTGCTGGACCTGCCGCAGCCTCATTCTTAAAGAAACACTGAGTTACACATATGAGTCACATGTATCAGTAAATAACATCAAACAGAATCCCTCAGTTCGTGAGGAAAAAATACAGAAAGAGTTGGGGATTGAAAAGAAAAGCATAAATGAACATAGCAGGAAAGAAAAATACACATAAATAAAGAATTCATGCATGCACGCTTGCACCTGCAAGCGTTCATTTTTACATTTGTTAACAGTACAGTGATTACCAGGACATGTTCTGTGAAGTAAATATGGCTGAGAGATACTGAAACATAACCGATCTGCAATACTGAAATATTACAGATCAGTGATACTGAAATATCAGTGATACTGAAACATCACAGATCAATTATACTGAAACATCACAGATCAATGATACTGAGACATCACCGATCAGTGATACTGAAACATCCCCAGTCAGAGCGATACTGAAACATCAATGAGTGATACTGAAACATCACCAATCAATGATAATGAAACATCATCCATCAATGATACTGAAATATCACCAGTCAATGATACTGAAACATCACAGGTCAATGATACTGAAATGTCATCGATCAGTGATACTGAAATGTCATCGATCAGTGATACTGAAACATCATTGATCATAGTGATACTGAAATGTCACTGATCAGTGATACTGAAACATCATCGATAAGAGTGATACTGAAATGTCACTGATCAGTGATACTGAAACATTGTCAGTCAGAGTGATACTGAAATATCATCGATCAGTGATACTGAAACGTCATGTCAGTTATACTGAAACATCACCAATCAGCTATACTGAAACAACACCGATCAGTTATACTGAAACATCATTCATACATTCACTTAGCTGTCACAGAATCTCCCTAACACACTTGAACAGTAGACATATGCAAACATGTTCCAGAATATAGCTACTGGATCCAGGAAGGCAACAAATGCCTGTATATACATTTTTGGATGGGGAAGAAGAAGAAGATACTGGATAGAAAGTCTACAGGAATATTTAACAAAGAAAGCTAGTGTTCTGTGTCACCACCTCGCGCTCTGTATTTTATGCATAAATGTATTTTCATATAATTAAATAAACATTGTTGTGATCTTTCAGTTGCCAGAATTATTTGAAAGTGTGATCAAACCAAAACTTTGTGCTGTTGGGTTTGAGCATACAGAACTTGTAAAAGGTATGGAATTTTGTTTTCCTTTATGTCTTCATTATCAGGTGGAATTGTAAATTATCTGCACATCTGTGAATTTAGAGCACTCCAGAAATAGGCTGATAAAGAGCATAATTCTGCTGAACTTACACTATTGAAGGTGAATAAATGTGGCATCCACCAACTTCCATGCATCCACTGAAACCTCTACAATAATGTCAGGAACTTATAGCTACTGCTTGTATTGGAGTCATTAGGTCAGTGGTTCTCAACCTGTTGGTCGCGATCTATTGGGGGGTCAAATGAACCTTTTACAGGGGTCGCCTAAGACCACCAGAGAATACATATTTACTGAAATTATAAAGTAGAAATGAAAATAATGTTATGGTTAGGGGTCACCAACAGTACTAATAAAGTAAGACCTAAGAATTATGTAGTCATTGAATTTAAAACAAAATCATGTACAGGTAACACATTAGTGTGTTTGTAGCACATTAGTGTGTTTGTAGCACATTAGTGTGTTTGTAACACATTAGTGTGTTTGTAGCACATTAGTGTGTTTGTAACACATTAGTGTGTTTGTAGCACATTAGTGTGTTTGTAACACATTAGTGTGTTTGTAGCACATTAGTGTGTTTGTAGCACATTAGTGTGTTTGTAGCACATTAGTGTGTTTGTAGCACATTAGTGTGTTTGTAGCACATTAGTGTGTTTGTAGCACATTAGTGTGTTTGTAGCACATTAGTGTGTTTGTAGCACATTAGTGTGTTTGTAGCACATTATTGTGTTTGTAGCACATTAGTGTGTAGCACATTAGTATGTTTGTAGCACATTAGTGTGTTTGTAGCACATTATTGTGTTTGTAGCACATTAGTGTGTTTGTAGCACATTAGTGTGTTTGTAGCACATTAGTATTTCTATAGAACTATGTGGAGAAACACTATGAACAGATAAATGGACATTTCTTTCATGGAAATAGAAATATAACAGTTGAAAACAAAGTGTGTGTGTGTGTGTGTGTGTGCAAGCGTGTGGTTTTTATATACACACACACACACATATGATGCAAAATTTAAAACACACACAAAGACAAAATAATGGAAGAATGGTGGAGGAAAGCAGATTCAGCTTATTCTGAAAATTGTAGGGGTAACAAATCAAGAACCTGATAACGGATTTTTAGCACAAGCGGCCACAATTATTTTTAAAAAAAAAACTGGCCGGCACCTGCTGTAGCAATAGTTTCTTCTTAAAATTATCAGTTTTGTACTGTTGCAGACTGGTATACTTTTTTTTTTTAAATGTGACTTTTACTTGAACTTGAAGATGCCTTACAAGAAGGTCTGGAAGCCGCCTGTGAATGCAAACCCAAGTTTTGGAGTATGGTGACTGAAGATGTGATCAAGAAGTGCAGTGTGTTCCTAACTCAGGTCAATGATATTCCCAGACTCTACAGGAGAACTAAGAAGGAGGTGAGTCCTCGGCTCTGACCACTGACTCAGGATGCTGTCATATCAGTTTTGGTTTATATCCAACATAATCTCTCTGTATCCCTTGCTAGGTGTCTCGTGAGACTTACCATAAATACTTACCATATGAAATACCATAAGAAACGAATTTTCTGGGGCTGATTGGCATTCGTAGAAGTAAAGGAAATAAGAGACCAGAAAACACTGTAGTTAGGACAAATTCTGAGATCTATGGTGTCATAAATAATGTGATGAGAAGGAGAAAACGAGTACATTGTAACAGCAGTAATGTTGGAGGGGAGAAGCGGCACAGGGAAACCGAGAGAAAAAATGCTGGACAGTTTGACATCATGGCATGGAGGATCATCTGAGTCAGAGTTGATTGAAAGTACACGAGCCAGAAGGTTGTAGATAGACATGACTACCAGTGCCACATGGCATGGACTTTAAAAGAAGAAGAAGTCATTATGAGAATTCATCAATCAACTAAGGAAATAAACAGTCAACTAAGCAACCAACCAACCAGTTGAGCAAGCAGCTAAGCAACAGAATGGAACAGAATTCTCTCATCCACATAGCAAAAAAATTCTCACATTCATATTCAATTCAAGTTCTAGCAACAAGACTAAGGTCCAGAAATGGGAGAAAACCCAGAACTTTCCACCAGAGTTTGCAACTGCAAAGAAGAAGAAGAAGAAGAAAATGTATTTGTTACAAAGTGGAAAGTGTTATAGGAGAAGCAGACAGTAACCGGAGCCAACCACACATCATAAAAGGAGGTTAAGTGAGGTTAGAATAAGGCTGACTACCCAGTTCAGTAAAAACTAGCGGCACAATCCAATTAATCTTGAACAGCTACAAATTGTCCATGCCATCATCTCCACAATGAAGATTGGCTACAGAGTTTGCCACTGCTGTCTTTCTTCTTTTGTCATCTCACTGATACCAGGTTGTAACCCAGTGTCGTGGTTTTTCAGTATTTGTCTTGCACTTCTTGGGTGGCTTTTGTGGTGGATTTGTTTTTCTTTCTGCAGGTTTCAGCTTAACCATTGATCTATCTCTTTCTTGGTCTTCCCATCGCCTTCCTCCCAGATGTTCTGCTGTAAAAAGTATCATAAGCAGTTTGGTCTGGCTGCATTCTCACTAGATGGATGAACCATTTCATTCTTTGTCTGTCAGTATAATCCAGACAGGTCTTAGTCCAGCTTTCTCCCTAATGCTGGTATTCGTAACCCTGTCCCTTCTTATGTTGTTAGTGACCTTTTGTTATTCACTTAAAAGGAATTCAAAATCGGATGCATTTTATACCACATCCCACACATGCTATTGTCTCCTTTCTTCAGTTGATGTGCGAGACATATAATGTACATTGTGTTCTTCTTCAGGTTCCCACAAAACATATACTCTTCAATTGTCTGGTCCTTCTAGGTTCCCACAAAACATATACTCTGCACTGTCTTTTGCTCCTGGGTTCCAACAAAACATATACTGTGCACCATCTTGTCATCCTACATTCCCACAAAGCATATACTCTTAAATTGTATTGTCCTTCTAGGTTCCCAGAAATATATATACTACATTTTAGTCTTCTAGGTTGCCACAAAACATATATTCTACATTGTTTTCCTCACACAAAACATATATTCTACATTCTCCTTCCATGAAAATATACTCTTAAATTGTAGTCTTGCTAGGTTTGCAGAAACATATACTATACATTTCATTCTGCTAGGTTCCCAAAAAACATTCTGCATTATATTTTCTTATTGATTGGCCCCTTTCCATCTTTCCGGACAGTAGTTTTATATTGCGCTATGAGGAGACATGGGACTTAACAGCCCATGGCAGTGGCGAGTGTGACTAGCAAGACCCGCCCACGTAAAGAAAAGTCTTCCACAATGATAGCATGGGATTTCAGGACCATTGTTGTCAACATTTGTTTAGTCTGTTTCTTTTTAGACACTCATTCTTTCTGCAGTCATTTCTTCACAGTTCATCGCATTTTGTTCTGAGTCTACCTCAATACCCATATCATTGATTTCCCGCTTACACACGTCTTTAAATCGTAGTATAAGTCAACTCTTCTACCCGTCTTTAATTCACCATAAAGGATGTCCTTAGGGGCTCTGCCATCCTCCATCCTCCAGGTGTGATCCATCCACCTGAGCCTTCATTGACTAAGCATTGAGAAGACTGTTGTAATACCTGCTCTTTTCAGTGTATATACTCTTAAACTGTAGTCTTTCTAGGTTTGCAGAAACATATACTATTCTGCTAGGTTCCCAAGAAAACATTCTGCATTATATTTTCCTATTGGGCATCACATGAGAAAGCTGTTTAGCCGTCTATCCTGTGCAATAAGTTGATCAAGTTTCACTGCCATAAAGCAGAGTGCTGAGAACCCTAGCCTAATAGACAAGACTTTTTGTTTTAATCGTGAGCTTTCTGTTCTCCCAAACTCTTTTTGTTAATCTTCACATTGTTGTTGCTGCTTTACCTATCCTGATGTTGATTTCTTGATCCAGCGATTGTTATTCACTGATATTTATTTTCCTCTTAGGTTCCCACAAAACATTTACTCTACATTGTTTTTCCCTAGGTTCCCACAAAACATATATTCTACATTTTATTCTCCTCGGTTCCCATAAAACGTATTTTCTACATCGTTTTTGCTCCTAGATTCCTACTAAAGATATATTCTACATTGTTTTCTTCTAGGTTTCCACAAAACATATATTCTAAATTGTTTTCCTCCTAGGTTCCCACAAACATATATTCTACATGTTTTTCTCCTAGGTTCCCACAAAACATATATTCTACATTGTTTCCTCCTAGGTTCCCACAGACATATATTCTACATTATTTTCTCCTAGGTTTCCACAAACATATATTCTACATTGTTTTCTCCTAGGTTCCCACAAAACATATATTCTACATTGTTTTCTCCTAGGTTCCCACAAAACATATATTCTACATTGTTTTCTCCTAGGTTCCCACAAAACATATATTCTACATTGTTTTCTCCTAGGTTCCCACAAAACATATATTCTACATTGTTTTCTCCTAGGTTCCCATAAAACATATTCTACACCGTGTGTTCCTCCTAGGTTCCGACAAAACATATTCTACATTTGTTTCTCCCCCCAGGTTCCCACCAAACCATCAACATATTTGTCTGGGGTTATTAAGCCGTTAGCCCAGTTCTGTGAAGACCATTCTACAGCTTTAAATGAACAGCAGAGGACAGAGTTTCTTACCCATGTATTTGCAGCACTCAGCCAGCAGTAAGTATGAATCTGTCATCTTGTGACTGGTATGTTATGTAGTCAGTCAAGTGATGTCTGAGAAATCCTTTGACCTGTACAGTCAATAACTTAGGTGATATCTGAGCCATCTTGTGATCTGTATGTTATATAGTCTGGAGATTGGCTGAACCATCTTATGACTTGTATGTTGTGTACAGTGAATCTGGAGATTGTCTGAACCATCTTGTGATTTGTATGTTATATAGTCTGGAGATTGTCTGAACCATCTTGTGGCCTGTATGTTGTGTACAATGAATCTGGTGATTGGCTAAACCATCTTATGACTTGTATGTTGTGTACAGTGAATCTGGTGATTGTCTGAACCATCTTGTGACTTGTATGTTGTGTACAGTGAATCTGGTGATTGTCTGAACCATCTTGTGACTTGTATGTTGTGTACAGTAAATCTGGAGATTGTCTGAACCATCTTATGACTTGTATGTTGTGTACAGTGAATCTGGTGATTGTCTGAACCATCTTGTGACTTGTATGTTGTGTACAGTGAATCTGGTGATTGTCTGAACCATCTTGTGACTTGTATGTTGTGTACAGTGAACCTGGTGATTGTCTGAACCATCTTGTGACTTGTATGTTGTGTACAGTCAGTCAGATGATGTCTGAACCATCTTGTGACCTGTACGATCCGAGCCTCTATGTAGCATATACCATGCCTTGCACCCGATGCCTCTTCACAAACTGACGCTGAAAGGCAGAACAGGACTAGAGAAGAAGAAGTCGGGTCTTTTAATATGACTGAAATATTTAACTTGAAAATGTCAATCTGTTTGAAGATGCCAGAGTAAAACAATTTGTAAACATTGGCTAAAAGAGCAGTTAGCTGTGCAACCCTTGCTTGAACGTACATGTGTATGTATGTACTGATTAGTCAAGAATATCTGTACTGTCAATTGAGAAATGTGTAATGTGTGTGTCCTGTGTCCAAATTTTATGTGTAGCGAAATGAAAAAAATTATCATTTCTGTGAAGACTGTGCATGTAATAAATGGAGAAAAGTATTTATTCATTTTTGAAAAAAATGCATGTAGTGAATTAAGAAACATTATTTCATAAGTTTCTTAAGAATATGTTTATAGTAAAGGGAGAAAAGTATTATAATAATTTGGTCTGAATATGCATACAGTGAAGGAAGAAAAATACATGTGTGTAATGTCAAGAATATCTATGCAATGAAGGGAGAATAATTAATGTGGTTTGTATATGAAGTCAAGAATATGAATGTAGTGAAGGGAGAATAATTAATGTGGTTTGTATATGAAGTCAAGAATATGAATGTAGTGAAGGGAGAATAATTAATGTGGTTTGTATATGAAGTCAAGAATATGAATGTAGTGAAGGGAGAATAATTAATGTGGTTTGTATATGAAGTCAAGAATATGAATGTAGTGAAGGGAGAATAATTAGTGTAGTGTGTATATGAAGTCAAGAATATGTAGTGAAGGGAAAATAATCTAATGTACCTATAGTCAGCAATATATAATGTTATGAAGGGAAAGTAATTAGTATAGTGTGTACAGACAAGAATAGATATGAAATGAAAGGAGAATAAATAGTAGTGTGTACAGACAAGAATAGATATGAAGTGAAAGGAGAATAATTAGTATAGTGTGTACAGAAAATAATAGAAATGAAGTGAAAGGAGAAAAATTAGTATAGTGTGTACAGGCAAAAATAGATATGAAGTGAAAGGAGAATAATTAGTATAGTGTGTACAGGCAAGAATAGATATGAAATGAAAGGAGAATAATTAGTATAGTGTGTACAGACAATAATAGAAATGAGGTGAAAGGAGAATAATTAGTATAGTGTGTATAGACAATAATAGAAATGAAGTGAAAGGAGAATAATTAGTATAGTGTGTACAGGCAAAAATAGATATGAAGTGAAAGGAGAATAATTAGTATAGTGTGTACAGGCAAGAATAGATATGAAGTGAAAGGAGAATAATTAGTATAGTGTGTACAGACAATAATAGAAATGAAGTGAAAGGAGAATAATTAGTATAGTGTGTACAGACAAGAATAGATATGAAATGAAAGGAGAATAATTAGTATAGTGTGTACAGGCAAGAATAGATATGAAGTGAAAGGAGAATAAAGTAGTATAGTGTGTACAGGCAAGAATAGATATGAAGTGAAAGGAGAATAAAGTAGTATAGTGTGTACAGGCAAGAATAGATATGAAGTGAAAGGAGAATAAAGTAGTAGTGTGTACAGGCAAGAATAGATATGAAGTGAAAGGAGAATAAAGTAGTATAGTGTGTACAGGCAAGAATAGATATGAAGTGAAAGGAGAATAAAGTAGTATAGTGTAGTATAGTGTGTGAGTAAACAAGAAGCATTGTGAACTGTTTGACTGATGAATGAAAACTGTTTTTGCTTGCAGGTTTGCAGATGTGACCTCGGAAGTAATTACATCCACAAAGAAAATGGAGGAGAGCCTTCGGAGGTTGAAGAAAGCCAGGGGAGGTGAAAAAGAGAAGGAGAAGACTGGAGGAGTTAGTGATTCTGATAAAATTCGAACGCAGATAATTATCGACATCAAATCATTCCTTCAGCAGGTATGCACTACGGTCTTGTGAATTATTATGAACTGTGCGACTTCTTCATGTTCTCTTTTACTGTTTGGGTGTGGAGGGAGATTTACGATTGTGCTTCTTGCTCTTCTGGCCACCATAATAATATAATGTTAACCATAGACACATCACGCTGTTGTAGAGTTTCTCTGATATTTTCTCCATCTTGTTCTTGGTCTACCTCGTGATCTTTGTCCATCTCCTCTTTTGGTGTATGCATTATATATTATGGTGACCTAAAGGTATCTCTCTGAGTGGGAAAATCATTTGATTAATTGTCTCTGTATGTAATTTAGAATTGTTTCTGTGCCGACTGTTTTTCTCTTATGACTTATTCCTGATGTTGTTTCTTCCAGTGACCCTTGTAGCCTTTCTCATTTCCCTGGTGACTTGTTTTCTGTTCTAGTTTGTTGTGAATGATCAAGTCTTGCACTGATAGCATAGGGTTGGAATGAATATGCTTTGTATCAGATGTTTATTTGTGCTGATTTGGATTGTCTTGTGTTGTAAAAGGGTGGCTAGCTGTCACAATACTTGATTTGTTTTACTGTATCGGATAATAATTTCTTCATATAATTTGCCGTCTGTGTGTACCCTTACTATTTTTTCCTCACTAATTCTCCTCCCACTCTCTCTCTCTCTCTTTCTCTCAATAAGTAGTACTCTTTTCATAGAACATACATGCACACATACACCTCTCATGCCTTGATGGAGCCAACTAAGGAAGGACAGAATAGAAGCAGTAACAGAAAGAGTACTAGAAAACACAATTCTCGGAAAAAGAGAAGGATGAACCAAACGCAACATTTAAAGAAAACAAGACGCATACAAATTAGTCACTGCACACATACATTAAATTAAGAAGAGCAACACAAAACGGACAACGATGGGATGGCATCAGACAGCTTCATGACCAACTCAGTCTTAAATGAAGCATGCTGATATGTTTATCTTATATATTAAGAATGCTAAATATTTTGTAAATTATTTAACTAATCTTTAAATTGATAAGCAACTGGTTAAGTGCTTCAGCACACTAGGCTGTCATTTGGGAGACCCATCTTGGAAGGGTAAGGCGATGGATTTTACCTTTTCTTCTTCTTTTCTCTACTCCTGGAATGCCTCGTGGCGTCAGGGCAGGAAGATATCTCTGGACCGAGATCTTCTGCATGGTCGACCTCTGGCTCTATTGCCATTGTATCTGAATAACATTAGAGTCTGTGGTTCCCTGTCTGATGACAAACTTGTTACATGGCCAGACATTTGATTTGTTGTCTACCTATAAAGTTGAGTATTGGTTCTGTGCTGACTGCTTCTAATATCATTGTTCCTAAGTCGATCTTTTCCTGTTACACCTAGCGTAGTACGTAAACATTTCATTCCTTTCGGGACTGTTTTCCTTCTGTCTTCTGAAGACAGTGTCCATGTTTGACACTGATTGCATAGCGTCTGCAAAAATAGTGTGTTGAACGGTGTTCTTTCAGTGTTCATATTCACATGCTTGCATTTCACAATTGGTGCCATTTGGCCCAAATCTTGATTGGCTTTATTGCATCTTTGCTGGATTTCTTTATGAATTCTTCCGTCTTTTGAAAAAAATGCTCCCCAGATATGTAACATTCTCTGCCTGCTTTAATTGATGTTCATCAATTTTCATAATGGTGGTTCTTCCTTTTCCAGAGAATGTCATCACTTCTGTTTTGTCTACATTGATCTTCAAACCCTAGTTGACGCATTTTACTGTTGAGGACAAAAATAAAATTCCAACTTCACAGGCCTTGACGACTACGCCAGCCATGTGGCCATAAATACACTGCCCTAAGAAGTGGTAAATACAGGCAGTAAAGAGCTTTTCATTAATAATTGCAGACTAAATGTCGTTTGGTTGAGTGGCATGGGGAGTCATTAATGTATCGCTCATATTTGTTTCAGATGGAGGCCATGGGAGTACAGCCCAGCTGTGTGGATGGATACGGCAAGGTCACATCCCTGGCCCAGGAAGCGGAATCTGACATGGCTCCATCCTGACAGAACTAGCAGTGCCAATCTGTGTTAATTTAGATAGGGTTTAATAACAGGGAAGATTGAATAGTTTTACAGATGCTATGCTAATAATGGTAGTGAGAATAGCTGTGGCTAGAGTGTGTATGTTGGTTACCTTTG
The DNA here is from genome assembly GCA_905116865.2 of Candidula unifasciata. NCBI lineage: Eukaryota > Metazoa > Mollusca > Gastropoda > Stylommatophora > Geomitridae > Candidula > Candidula unifasciata. The sequence continues at coordinate 570,378 of CAJHNH020005290.1, forward strand.
AGCTACACAAACATTCCCTAGCTAACATATAGTTAAACTGTTACTGTGTCCAGTTGTTCCCTAGCTAACATATAGTTAAACTGTTACTGTGTCCAGTTGTTCCCTAGCTAACATATAGTTGAACTGTGTCCAGCTGTTCCCTAGCTAACATATAGTTGAACTGTTACTGTGTCCAGCTGTTCCCTAGCTAACATATAGTTGAACTGTTACTGTGACCAGCTGTTCCCTAGCTAACATATAGTTGAACTGTTACTGTGTCCAGCTGTTCCCTAGCTAACATATAGTTGAACTGTGTCCAGCTGTTCTCTAGCTAATATATAGTTGAACTGTGTCCAGCTGTTCCATAGCTAACATATAGTTGAACGGTGTCCAGCTGTTCCCTAGTTAACATATAGTTGAACTGTTACTGTGTCCAGCTGTTGTTAACAGTAATAAATTCATGGCTGAAGAGATAATGACTGCCTGAATTAGACAGCTTCAATAAGTTTCTTAAAAATTAGTGGACAACTGACTAGGACAGTGAGAGTTAAAAGTAACACTAAGATTGAATGGGTTTATGTAACGAGAAGAAAGAAGGTTATAATTACCCGTTTATTTAATTTAGTTGACAGCTTCTGATCTGTACTCTGCTGTATAGGGGTTATATATCAATTCTTTCTTACTCTTGGTATTTTATATTTGGTGTGATATCTGTTGCGAGTATAGTTGTTGGCTTTCTCTTGTGATTTTTTTTAAGCTGATCCAGTCAAGGCTTATTTTTTGAAGCTTATCTAAAGGAATTCTATCCCGAAGCCATGATCTTTGTTTAACTCACACTTCAGCTGGAACATAATTTCAAGATTATATCATTGTTGGCCTGCAGAAAATGATCCTGTCTCCTTAATTTCTCAAACTTTCTTAAGTACAGCTATCCTTTTTTCCCTGTGGTTTTCCTCAGCATTCTTGTTTTGTGGGATCTATTTTTGCTTTAATACAGAATACGCAGACAAATATCTTCCCTGTGGGCACTGAGCTGCAGTCTTTTGACAATGAAATGCTTAAATCTTACAGCTTTATCAGTATCAATGTGTAAAATGTTGCCAGCTGAAGCCCATTTCCCACTCAGTTCATTTCTGCTGTGCTGAAAGTAATATGCCTCTGCAAATGTGAAGTTTCAGTATCCATCTTGCACATCTCACTAGTTTGTGAACTTTGAGAGAAGGAAAGCTCTGCAGTAGTCAACCTCCCAGAGGATCCTCAACCTCCCAGAGGATCCTCAACCTCCCAGAGGATTCTCAGCCTCCCAGAGGATCCTCAACCTCCCAGAGGATAAAAAACCTCCCAGAGGATCCTCAACCTCCCAGAGGATTCTCAACCTCCCAGAGGATTCAACCTCTCACCTCCCAGTTGGTGATTCTCCAACTCCCAGAGGATCTTCAACTCCCTCTACCTGTGGTGTGAGAACATGGTTCCTCAGCCTCCCAGAGGATCTCCAACCTACCAGAGGATTCTCAACCTCCCAGTGGATCCTCACCCTGCCAGAGGATTTTCAGACTCCCAGAGGATTCTCAAGCAACTGTGGTGTGCATTGTAGATAACTTTAAAAGCAGCAAATATCTTATATGATGATGGAACCATAATCTTTTGGTGGATGTGTACAACTTTTTATTTTAAATGTATGTTTCTAACAGTTGAAATCTGCAATACCAGCAGTTTATTATTTTCATCATGGGCAGTAAACAGATAAGACAATCCCAATCAGCACAAAGAAACATTATCATGGCCAGTAAACATGTAAGACAATCCTAATCAGCACAGAGAAACATTATTATCCTGGCCAGTAAACACATAAGACAATCCCAGTCAGCACAAAGAAACATCATCATGGCCAGTAAACACACAAGACAATCCTAATCGTCACAGAGAAACATCATCATGGCCAGTTAACACATAAGACAATCCCAATCAGCACAAAGAAACATTATCATGGCCAATAAACACATGACAATCCCAATCAGCACAGAGAAACATAATCCTGGCCAGTAAACACATAAGACAATCCCAATCAGCACAAATAAACATTATCATGGCCAGTAAACACATAAGACAATCCCAATCCGCACAAATAAACATCATCATGGCCAGTAAACATGTAAGACAATCCCAATCAGCACAAATAAACATTATCATGGCCAGTAAACACATAAGACAATCCCAATCCGCACAAATAAACATCATCATGGCCAGTAAACATGTAAGACAATCCCAATCAGCACAAAGAAACATTATCATGGCCAGTAAACACATAAGACAATTCCAATCAACACAAAGAAACATCCCATACGAAGCAAATTCATTTCCATTCTATGCTACAAGTGCCAAACATAGTCCATGGAAATAAGATGTCTGAGATGGGCAGCAGGAATAACTAGAAGAGATACAATCAGGAATGAGGTCATAAGAGAACTAGCAGACACACAACAAATTCAAAATCACACACAAAGACAAAAAGTCAGATGATTTGCTCACTTAGAGAGAATGCCTTGCGACACAATACCATACAAGGTATACCAAAAGTAAGGAAGGGCATAGACAATGAGGTAGACCAAGAAGAACATGGAAAGATAACATCAGAGAAACTCTACAACAGCATGATGTGTCTATGGTCGAGACGGTTGAATTAGGGATTGACATCACAGCATGCGGAACACTCCTCTCCTCACCCAAATGTATCAAGCCTGCACACATGTCCAATTGTGTCTTCAGCTTGCGCCATCCAAGACCTTCCTCTTTTCAGTCTGTGACCAGACCTGCCCACTCTACCTGCAAATTTGAAAAGACATCTGGCCAATAGAGCAAAGTGTGCAGAGCAAGTTATGGGGAACCATGCAGGACCTGCAGCTGACATGCGAGTTCATAGAGGCAACCCACCTAATTTGTCTGATCTGAGCATACGAAACCGAACGCAAAGAAGAAGAGAAGTCTGTGACCCTTAGCTCTACCCAAGGCTTCATATAGGAAGTGCTTCTTGTCTGCAGCTACTCTGAGATATGACTTTGCTGGCAGAACTTTGAGCCTATCTGCAATAGCAGGCAGTGCAAGTTTATATCACATACATACTACCAGGGTATTTCTTATACATCCTAGAATTACCCACATAGCTTCATTCTGTATGCGTTCAAGTTTCATCAGCTGACTTTGATATGGTAAGTATTCCAAGACCATAATCTTTCACCGACAGGATCCCATGCTGAAACAATGTGAACAGCATTTTCTGTTGCATGTCCATTGCTGCCATACTCTTGGGAACACTGAACCTATTTTTGGCATTTCAACACAACTGCCTCTACATGATCCCTATTCTGAATTGATGACAGCATGGCTTCTGCACACTAGTCAGTGACTTTATCTACAGTTGTCTGTAGCTCTTGGGCTATCCGATGCCTATAAATTCCCATGCCTATATGCAAGAACATCATCTGCAAATGTCCATATCCTTCCAACACCTGGTGCTTCAAGTTCTGCAGTCTTGCTTGTATACACATTAAATAGCACTGTTAAAATTGCAGAACCCTGGGGTAGTCCCGGGGCGATTGTTCGAGAGGGTTAGAAATTGTTTTTCCTAACCAGATTGTTTTTTTCTGCTTGAGATGGTTAGAAAGGCAAAAGAACCATCCATCTCCCTCGAAACCCATGGCAAAAGAGGAAGTGAAGAAGTTGTAACCACAGATTTTATTTTTTCTGAACATAAGAAGTGAAACAAAGAATTTTAAATCTAATATCACAGACAATGACAACATATCCCAACACAAAAATTCACGTTGTAAGCCCAGGGACACCAAACATATTCTTCTGCATCTGCTCTGCTGTCAGCGTTCCCTGAATTCTCTCGCAGTCTTTGTTGAACACAGAGTAGGCACTTGGTCTGTTGTCCTTGGGACCCGTCCTAGTGTTGAAGTAAAGAAACAGCAGCAGAGATGCAGCAAAGAAAACAGCACCAAACTGTAGCTCCACAAACAGCCCCCATAAAGCCAGCCACAGCAGAAGTTTCAGCATTCTCAGGACCAGTTTTGTAGCAGTCGATGTTCCGCTGGTGTCCAATGCTGGTACGGTTTCTGGTCGTGCAGTGTTTTCTGAACTATGTTGCTCTGCAGTTTTCGCGTTGTGGTTATGTTTTCTTTTGACTGTGGATTGTTCATGGAAGTCCTGGCTGTGGCTGATATGGTCAGTTTTAGCGTCATGATCTTGACTGTCTGACTTCTGTAAACAAACAAACAAACAAATAAACAACCTGCAACATTGACAAATGACTGTTTCATAATGAAAATGAGGTTTTACAAAGATGGAGGTTTGGTCCCACACTTCAACCCCCAACCTGGAGAACCAGGGCATACAGAAAGAATGCCAGATCAGAGAAACAAAAACTGCACACACAAAAGAGCTGAATGGGAGTAGATCATGAGGTAGACCAAGAAGACAGTGGAGAGATAATATACATTCAGACCTACTGTCACAACATAGGTTGAAATCACCAGCTCATTTTGTTTTTAGAACTAAAAATCATGACACTGAAATTGATAGACAGTAACACCAGCACTAAATATAGAAACAATAAGGTCTACTTTATCTTGGGACAATTTCTCCAATTCTCTTTGTTAATGTAAAAATGATAATACACATCTGTCCATACAGTCCCACATTAGAAATGCAGTTCATCATGGATGGTAGCAGAAGTCACCAACACATCAGCAGTTGCACACCCGGTCAATTTTAATCACATAAGGGCACCACCAATATTGCGACAACAGGCATCGCACCATTTACCGAATCTACCATTCATACCACCACTGAACTATCCTTTCAGTCTACAAATGGAGCAAAAATGCACCAGCCACCGTCTGGCAGAAGCAACAAATTTGCCACGGCTCACAACAGTGACCGTGCCTAGCGTCCATTTGACCAGAAGATGAGTGATATCTGCAGCATTAAACATCAAAATCCGGACGAAAATACTGACTTAGAAGATGCACTCCAAACATTGATCGGAAAAGACATAACAAAAAACTACAAAGAATTGACAAACTGTTGAATGAGTTCTTGAAATTAATTTCTAGTTAATGTGTAACATGTTTACATTTCAAAACAAATACAGATTCAGATGTATTTTTCTCTGCAACAATCACCTCTTGCCTGATTTCCCTCTATGCTTCACAGAATACACCACACCACTGCCTCATCTTTAAAAACTTTTATCTCATAACCTCTCCGTCCCCATTTTCAGCAGCCAATCCCGATGGATCATTTGATGTTTATATGTATTGTATAGTTTACAGTCTGATTGTTTTGTTAGTCATTGTTACTGTTACTTCCCGCACAAGAGGCCTTGATTGACAATCACAATGACCATACCTAAGCTTCAATCTTGATCAACTTCTTTTTCATGATAGCAAATTGGGCAAAGAAAACAAAAAATATTATAATTACCCCTGATTTATCTGTCAGAACTAGTTTGAGTTTATTGATAAGTGACTGCTCCGCTGTTTTTCTTCTTCTTTCCGTTTACGATAAGCTGCTAGCTTGGCTTCCATGTTTGTCATGTTGTCAACAAAGAAGCTTATGTAATTTCCTTCAACGAAGAGTTACAGCCGCAAACAAAACGCCAGACACAGCTTCGTAGCGGCTACAGGCTTGCCTGACGGCCCGGAGATCAGTGGTCTGAATCCTAACTGAGCGGATATGGACAAAATACCCTTGGCACCCAGGCCGATCCAGCCTTAAATATATATATATATATTCGTATATATAGGCTTATATATAGATATATCTATATATAATATATATATATATGGACATATATATATGGCACCCCGATCCAGCCTTAAATATATATATATATATACTAGCTGTACCCGGCCACGCGTTGCTGTGGCGTAATTTGACTACAGGGAAAATAGAGAACATAGAAATGTGTCTTCGCTTCACGCTAGCGATGTACAGAGCAACAGCTAAACCACAGCTAATAAAACTGGTTACAAAAGTGGTTATTTGGTTATCACATGCTAAAGCTGTTTGTATTTTTATAGGAGACGGAAGTAAAGCTACAACTGTACTTGTAAATAACAAAGTAAGTCGTAAAAAATAGAAAAGCGGAGGTAGCGTTAGTAAAATATAAACAAATTAGGTAATGAGAACTTGAAAATCACGTGTAAAGCTATTTAAGTTCTCTTAAATTTAAGTCATTACCCCCCCCCCCCCTCCCCTCTTCGACCGACTACTGCTCTCTCCCTCTTCGAAGGATTTGAAAATCACTAACTGGCGATATTTTGTTGTTGCTGTAACTGACATTGACATCCCTGTCCATCTGGACTAAAATAAGGAGCAGGAATTGTAATAGGTAGTGAATAGGGCTAGTGAAATATTTACCACATCATCCTTCAAGTACCAGTACAACTACTAAAATAATGTCACTGCTATCTGTGTTACCATCGGAGTAGACAGAGAGTCAGTCGTGAGCCAGAAGATTTGGTTCCGCATGGCTAGTGCTGTCGCCACAGACTGGTCAGGTTAGGATGTATAATTTCACTTGCCGACAGAAGAACGCCATAACCTTATCGGCGGTCTTTACATGAGAGCACTATGGTGTAACAGCCCAACCACAACTATTACTGCTGCTGCTACTTTAAGTGGGTAAAGCAGTTACTGTGACTTAAAGCTCTCTCAGTTAATAGTTTGCCCCCCCCCCCCCCCCAATCCCCCAAATTCACCGACAACTCTTTCCCACATTGAAGTAGTTGGGAGGAAAAAAAAAAACACTTGAAAAGCAAATGAACACAGGAAAAAAACACCATAATTAGGAAATGAACGCCATTGTAAACAGCACAGCTTAAAATTCCAACACAGATGAAATAACTAAATCTAAATGAAAATAAGTGAAAATCTATAAAATTTCAGCGTAACCATGCAATCGGAAAGTTTAACAATGCAATCATAAGTATGCGAAATGGTCAAATTTAATTATCAAATGGTTTACCCATTTACTGTTTTTTTTTTTTTTTTTTTTTTTAATATTCAGGCAACATGGCTAGTGCTGTCACCACGACAGAGCAGATGAGGATATTATTTTAGTCCGGGGTAAAAAAAAAAAAAAAAAATTAACTACTGCGGATTCGAACCCAGGTCTACCGCACTTGAACCCAGTGTTCTAACCATTCGATCAAGCAGACATATATGTGTCCCTACCACTGTGTCGCGATTAAAACACAATTCAAAACCGCAGGCAATTGTTTTCTCGTAGACAGATACTCCAGATATATTAATGAAATAGAAATCGCACGTGTCTAACACGGTTAATGAAGTTAAAGTCGCAGTCACTGTCTCCCCCGACGTCGAGATAGTCCTCGATTGCCCCCCCCCCCCCCCCCCCCCCCCCTCGAAGGTTGTTTGAAAAAAAAAACAGAAAATATAAATCGTGTTTAATATGGTTATTGTGGCAAATATAGAGATAGTCTTGTTTGCTGTACCACGACCTACTCTATGTATTAGTATTAGAGAAGGCGTTGGCTGCACGTAACTCGCCGGCGAATGGTAAATACGGCGCATGCGCAATTACTAACATGGCTATAATTAGAAATCACTAAAGTTATAAATATTAGTTGCGTATATTTTGGCATTAATTGTGGTCACCTATCTCTAACAGTGACAGGTTGAATTTCAAACCACGACGGTTCAAAATCCGGTATCACAACAAACATATCCTGAAAATTTCAGCTAAATCGGTTCAGTAGTTTCCGAGTCTATAGGGGTGAAACAAACACACAAACATTGATTTTTATATATATAGATACACACACACACACACACACACACATACATATATACACACATATATATATACACATACACACAACATTAATTGTCATGGGAAGTAAAAGCGGCCGGTGTGATGTGATCACATCACCCATAATCCCACTTCCAAAACTAGACAGTTAGCTTGCTTAGTTCTAGTCCAGGTTTCAGCTTCACTGCAATCAGGTCGCACCATACTTGTACCGTTCCTGTGCCGGTGAAAATCACGTGAACTGTCCTTCTCTGTTTGTCTATTAGTTAGTCACAGATTATCCAAACTGCATATCCCCTCTTTAGTAAATCCTGCATCGTGTAGCGGCTCACGACACCAGGCATGGTTAGTTTCTTATTCTTCTATGGCTTCCCGCATACTGCTCTTAGCGGGCCACAAACCTTTTAACATGTTGTTCTTGCAGTCTGGTCGTGTTTGCAGATTCACAATCATCACTTGGTTCTCGCAAGCGTCTTACTTCTTGTAAAGCATTCAGTATTTCAGCCTGGTCGATAGCTCGCCCGCCTTTCACAGCAGCTTTACCTGCATTCCTATCTATCTATCAGCTTGACACTTCCTTACACGCCTGTATGCCCTGGCACCAATATGAAACTGACATGTTTTAGCCTCGACCGCCTCACAGACTCAGAGACTATGTCAAGATCATTCTAGATTCAGCGGTTTATCACTCTGAAAATTATTGCTGTTAAACTGCCAACTTTTTTTGTAATGAAAGAGCTCTCTCTAAGAGCTTTGGGCAGCTGCCGAACAGAGAAGGATACTTGATCATGTGCAGCAATTTTTGCCTTTGATGTTTATGTGGGTTTACCGAATAGACAAGAGACTGTAGCGGCCGCACTTGATCTTTAGGATACCTTCAATAGAGTCACATATGATATTTTCATATCTGCGATTGTGGAGAAGATGACCTGTCTCTGGCGAGTGAATTCGATAGCAACTGTCCTGCATTTACGTATGGTTACCCTCCGCCTGGGTACATGGACCTCAGAAACATGCAAAGATCGTCACGGATTAGGGGGAATGGTGTCGTGAGGTAAGTCCGACACTCAACACTCCGGAGAGACGGATATACAATCAGACTGTTACTTATACTATCTGAATTGGAACTGCGTTTACAGCTGACGATGGTGATAGAGCGCCTTATGAGAATGTCCTAAGTGCCGTTATGTCGATTCTTAATTCAACAATCAATCACACATTGAGGGCTGAAGTATTGACACAAATATGAATATCATTATATATACTCCTTTACTTACATTACGAGTACAGTACAAAAGCGTTAGTGTTCACGTTTTTCCACAACCTTCTGTTTCGTGTACTTTTAGTCATGTCTGACACAGACGAATGATCTTGAAGCTTTTCGCGTTTGCAGTGTGTACAGAATCAAGTTTACTGTAGCGTGTACAGAATCAAATTTACTGCAGCGTGTACAGAATCAAGTTTACTGCAGTGTGCTCAGAATCAAGTTTACTGCAGTGTGTATAGAATCAAGTTTACTGCAGTGTGCTCAGAATCAAGTTTACTGCAGTGTGTACAGAATCAAGTTTACTGCAGTGTGTACAGAATCAAGTTTACTGCAGTGTGTACAGAATCAAGTTTACTGCAGTGTGCTCAGAATCAAGTTTACTGCTGCAGTGTGTACAGAATCAAGTTTACTGCAGTGTGCTCAGAATCAAGTTTACTGCAGTGTGTACAGAATCAAGTTTACTGCAGAGTGTACAGAATCAAGTTTACTGCAGTGTGTACAGAATCAAGTTTACTGCAGTGTGTACAGAGTCAAGTTTACTGCAGTGTGGACAGAATCAAGTTTACTGCAGTGTGTACAGAATCAAGTTTCATTTGCCAAAAACTCGCAGCAGGTCAAGGTTACTGATATAAAAAAAAAAACAATGGGGTCGGGGAGAATTCCCCTGTATTTGCTGATTGAGCTTTGCTTTGTCCAGGCTGCCTCCACAGTTTGACCATTCACTGAAACGGGAACTGTCAGCGGTCTTCTTGTGTGTTCGTAAAGGATTCTTTGACTCGTGACTTTGCAGGGAAAAAAACAAGGTTTCAATCCTGGCTTAGGACCTAGCCATCCACGCTGGGGCCTCACCAGTTTCCAAATTGTCTCTTGTGGACTACATGTTTTTTGCCACTTTTACTGAACAGGCACTCTTTAAAGAGATCAAAGCAACTAAACAATTATTTTGCAGGTTTAAAAAAAAAAAAAAGTAGGATTTCGTTTCAAAATAAATTTCGGAAAATTTCCCGATATTAAATAATAAAAGGCATTCTCTGTGTGTTTTCAGACATGAAACAATCTGGCGTATTTGTATTTTAACAGGAAACCTCAAAACTTCACATGGCTTAGCTTGGCAAGCTTCACTGATCACTTTATGATCCAGTGTAAAATATTCAACCCATAGTTAGTGGAAACACGAGCCTCACGGGTTGCCGTACTTCTTGTGACACTGCAACCATGACACCGTCGGACCAGCAAGCATAACAGGCGGTTGGTATCTAACGTTGGTGTGCTGGCTGACCTTGCTTGCCGTGTTAGCGGCCTTGCCTACTATTTCTATGAGCATCTGGTAAGGACAATTATCTTTTATTATAATTTATGTTATGGTGATAGATTTTGTATGTTCTAAACAGTATCGGCGTATGTTAATAATAACTGTAGTCAAGTAATTATCGTTTGCGAAGTTGTTTACCAAACACGGACGCGAAGTTAAGGAATGTTGCCAGAAGGAAGTGTAGCGGAACGGAATTGTGCGGAGAGAAAACCAGTGACTACAGACAAGTTGTAAATGTTATGTCAGCGCACAACAGGGCACTGTGTAAGTGTGGTAGTCAGCGGGGACAAGTAGAATGAATATTTCTCTATTAACATATACAATTATTCATTATCATTAAATACCAGAATGCGGTACATTTGAAACAGTTTAAAATAATGCGAAGGAACTCATTTCCGCTTTTTAGAAATATTGGATACAAACTGTTCTCATATTTACTATAGGTCAGTCAATGTATCACCGAAGGACACGGTTCAGAACCACACCTGTCGCCTTTTCACCCCTGAACATTTACTGGGCACCATTTTAGGCTGGCCAACTTGGTGGCCGACATGGAACGTGAATGAGTGACGATCAACCCCACCCTGACCGCACGACGAGGAATTAACACCCGGTGTCACAGCGTGCCACCATTCAGATGAAAATTACCTAGGCGCACGTCACAGAAACCTTGTTCAGCCGTTAGGTTTATTAGTGTCCCAGACGGCAGCCTGGTCATCATCATCATGTAGCAGGTCCTTTGCAAAACGTCGCTCTCATCACAGTCTGCCTGAAAGAAACTCGGCCTCTCTCCAGTTCTCCCGCCTCATGAACTTTCATACTCAAGGAGTCACTTATATCCTGTGCCCATTTTCGTGTCCGTCGGCCCCTGCCCCTCCTTCCTGGTACCATGCCTTCTACTATAATTGTTTCCAATCCGTCGTGGCGCTTGATATGACCAAACTATTTCAGCAGCCAGGTAGGGTTTAAAAATAACACAATCAAGTCTCATATTAGGGCGTAGTTATTTGGAAAAAAATAATAATAAGCAACACCTGGGACATATTTTAATTAAGTACAGCTTAGCGATCTCGGAAGTTGCGAAATTCTATTTTGAAAAACAATTTGTTTATTCCCAGAAATTTTTCTTACGTGAATTCTTATCTGCTTGAGAAACATTTTTGATAAGAAGAACCATTTCTCGTGTCTCTGTTGAGCTCTCCCTTTTGGATCTGCAATGTATCCTAGACACGAAGCAGGATTCGAACACACGAGAACCACACTGGCAGGATAGAGTTCTTTATACCACACTACGGCTCTCTCTCTTACAACAGTAGCTATGCAGTAAACAATCAATCCTTATATTTGTATTTGCTGATTTTATTTTTCTTTCTGCATGTATTTTACTTGCCCATTATTTTTTCATAATATTGTCTTGTAATCAATTCTGCCGTTGTAATCAGCTATACCCTTGAGAATGTTACTGATGACACCCATAGTATCCAATCTTTATAGTTATCTGTTATCTTGACACTTCTGGATTGATATGTCTTCTATTACAGCGCCCGTTGACCCATTTCTTTAAAGTTGTGCGTCTGTGAATACAGGCTGTCCTTCCGTCAGTGTATTCGGCGCTGTGATTTCTTCACCCTGACTTTGGGAAGTGATAAAAAGAGAGAAGGAACCAATCAATTATAAAGTGTTACGTATACCGATTATTAATATTTATAACCCGTAGGACAGAATTTCTGTTATACAACTCCTCTTCGAAATTTATATTTTACGAATCCATGGCTAATTCATTGTTAAAAGACATGGCGTCCGCCTCGAGTACTGGAAATCCCGGATTCAAGCCCCGGTGAAGGTTGCGATTTTTTCACTTGGACTTCTAGTAATTTCCCCTGGTCTCTGGGTAGTAAGACGGACGCCCGTATGTATTGTTGTGCACGTTTAAAAAAATCCCTTGGCAGTTGGAAATCGAAAAGAGTAGCCTAACGGTGCTGCCCAGTGAAACATTTTGAATTAAAAATCTACCTAAAGTATTTCAGGATCCTCACCGGTGCTACGGGATTCGCGCATTGCGCTGAAATTCTTCCGATCCAGGCTTGAGTCAGAAGTAGAACGGAGCACTTGTGGGTTATTTCCCTTGTGTCATGATGTTGATACGTCGTCTAAACTAAACTCAACTATTCAACAGAATTAACTCAGGCGCCAAAATATTGACAATTGGGGATAGTCACGGACCACAAGCCCTAGTCCCAGCACAGACAGAACATTAAATCACTACAGGTGACAGTTATCCGCTAGGCCGGCTGTTCCCAACTTGTGGGTCGCTACCCTTTTTTGGGTCAAACGACCCTTTCACATGGATCGCCAATGACCGTCGCAAAACAATCCCGGGAAATCCGGGATTTCATTTGTTTGGAATGAATTAAAAACACAGTACCATCTAACTTGTCTGCACGTCCTCCTTAACCCACAGAATCCATAACTCTCTGATTACCAAGTTTGTTCACCCTGCATACGCTGATTCACTTTTAATACTCACCCATTCGATACTATTTCTTATTTCAACACATTCTGTCACATAGAGGAGTTACATGAACTTTGGGCATTTACACATTTATTATTTATTTAAAGTAACGATTGATTTAGATTAAAGTGAGTTTTAATGACACCTGATAGGTACTAAAAGAGTTTTACCCCCCCTCCCCCCTTTCCCCCTCTTTTCGCTTCTCCTTCTAACACTACGCAACCCATACTCCCCCCTTGCCCCCCCCCCATGTCTGCATTCTCCGTTCTGGCAATGTTAAAGTTCTAGTCTAGTGAATTCTTCGGATGAGCGATTTATTTCATGTATTCACCGTCACCGCTCCAGGTGGCCCTAACCTTATAACTGTGTATTTAAAAATAAACTGGCATGTGCTGCAAGACTGGCAGCATCAAGTTGACCCTATCGGCCAAGACTGGCAGCGTCAAGTTGACCCTGTCGGCCAAGACTGGCAGCGTCAAGTTGACCCTGTCGGCCAAGACTGGCAGCGTCAAGTTGACCCTGTCGGCCAAGACTGGCAGCGTCAAGTTGACCCTGTCGGCCAAAACAATAAGGGCTTGAACTTGTCCCTGATATTACGAGTATGATAGAATGAGTAATCGAAAAACTTACCCAGTAATCATGATCATCATCATAATCTTCTTCTTCTTCTTCTTCTTCTTCTTCTTCTTCTTCTTCTTCTTCTTCTTCTTCTTCTTCTTCTTCTTCTTCTTCTTCTTCTTTTTTTTTTTTCTATAGCTCATGCCGTAAAGCAAGCGGTCCGCGGATCATTGCAAGTTGTATAGATGCCAGATGTCGCCTTCTGGCAGGTGACAGTCCCTATTTTGACCTTTTTGGTCCCATGAGTAAACTCGTTTGTGGACATTATGTATGGTACTACAGGATTACGGAGTAAACGAACACCCCATAAACTGTGCAAACGTTTTTAAGTGAACAGTCGTCAATGCGCAGTCAGAACAAATACAGGAATGTCAGAAAAGTTCTAAATTTAACCTGTAAACATCTGTTACGACAGTCGTTACAGTCCCATATACACATCCATTCTGACTGCAGTAACCGTCCCATGTACACATCTCTTCTGACTGTAGTAACCGTCCCATGTACACATCTCTTCTGACTGTGGTTACAGTCCCATGTACACATCTCTTCTGACTTTAGTAACCGTCCTATGTACACATCTTTTCTGTTTGCAGTAACCGTCCCATGTACACATCTCTTCTGACTTTAGTAACAGTCCCATGTACACATCTCTTCTAGCTGTAATATTTCTGCATCAACACATTTTTGTTTTCTGACAGTTGTAACATTTCTCATAGCAAATTTATAAAATTTATAAGTAGCTTTTCCTTTTCACAACCGACCATATCCTGTTCATAACCCTGCACTATAATTGTCACTCTTCCACACATTTCTCCTCCCTCTCCCAAGCAATAATTTGCCCCGGTTACACAGTTCTGTGGACATCTGCAACACATAGCAATTTCGTCGCCCTACTTATTTTCCGTAACTCTGGTACGTTCCTTATCTTCAGTCAGCTCTAACGTATCTTCATAACGTCTGCCTGCCTTGGTTAGTTGTAAACATAAACTTTGCTGTGTCAAGCCTGGTCACACTTGAACTGTCCCAAGTCACGCAGGAATTTCTGTGTTAACTACACAAGCGATCCGGAGTTCACTTCAGTTTTATAACTCTTTGACTGAATATTACATGTTTAAAAATATATTGCGCAGACACGACTTTTCTTTGCAAAATACAGTGGAACCTCGCTTAACGAGCATAATTCGTTCCAGGTTCATACTCGTTAAGCGAAACACTCGTTATGCGAAACAGTTTTTCTCCAATAAATTAATATAAAATACGACAATGCGTTCCATGTGGAAAAGAATACTCACAAAATGCTATGTAAAACGTTTATTTAAAAAAAAAATTATATACATATTGTCAAGGAGAGTGAATCATCTTCATCTTTTCTTCCACTGCGGAATGAACCCACCTGGAATGCGAATTCGATTTGCAGAAAAAAAGTCGAAGATTGTTGCCTTTCTGTTGCCTCCTCCTCTGACAAACTTGCCTCCAAAACTTCTTGCTGTGAAACACAATGCAACGCCATAAGCTCTTGGGTGGTCAGCTCTTGGCTGTGCTCTTCCACAAGGTCTTCGATATCACTGTTATCCACCTACAGTCCCATGATAGTGGCCAAAGACACAATCTCGTTGACTACAGGTAACTGTCTCGAATCCCTCAAAGTCACAAATCGGCAAAGCTCTCCGGCTAAGGCTTCTTCCAAGCAGAAGTTAGGGTTCTCTTGGTAAACACCCCGCCCCCACGCCTTGTCGATCATTTTGAGGCAGGCAACGATGTGGAAGTGATTTTTCCAAAACTCCGAGAGTGAGGTTGGCCCCTTTAGTCACTGAAAACAATGCCCGAAGAGTGCTTTAGTGTAGAGCTTCTTAAAGTTAGAAATAACTTTCTGGTCCATGGGCTGGAGTAACGGACTGGTGTTGGGAGGCAGAAATTGGATCTTGATGAACTTAAATTCTTCAGGGAGGTCATGTTGCAGGCCTGGAGGATTCATGTACATACATCACACACAGCACAAGTTTGAGAAAATGTGTGATCACAAGCGACACTATGATGCTACTGGAACGAGTGCTAAACACAGACTGATGTAACATGCGCACAATTTGGGACTTCCCCTCTCCTCGCCACTCGTTATGCGAAAAGTCGCTCGCTAAGCGAGTCATTCTTTTACAATTTGATTTGCTCGTTACGCGAATTACTCGTTATTAGAGGTGCTCGTTAAGCGAGGTTCTACTGTACTCACATTAAGTTGCAATTTATTTATGTGAAAGCAGTGGGTTGTCCTAGTCATAGTGCTGGAGGGGACTAGTGGCAGAGGGAGACCGACAGAAAATATGCCGGACAGTCTGACATCATGGCATGGAGGATAATCTGTGTCAGAGTTGACACAATTCTCGAGACAGAAGGTTGTTGATAAACACGAATACCAACGCCACATGGCGTGGACTCTAAAAAGTAGAAGAAGAAGAAGAAAAAAAAAAAAAACGCAGACCGTGAACCATCTGTCGATACTATTTTTTAATTGACCATGAATTGTATCGCTTGTAAGTTCATGCGTTGAAGTCATCTGTGCATTTAGTACAATTCTCAGTCCGCTACATGTAGAGTTGAGTGGAACTCGTTTGAAGCAAGTTAGTGAATTACAATATCTAGGAATTCTATTTTTGGTTGGGGCCAACGAGGTGCAGCGGCTATACGCTCGCCTGCAGATAGGAAGGTCGGGAAATCGGATCCTGGACTTTTTTCAGAAATGAATTTGGCTTCCAGGTAGACCCAGCCTTGAGTGGGTACCAGGTATATTTATAGGAAGTAAAGGTGACCGGCGAGAAATTTACCACATCACCTACCCAGTGCCTATTGGTGTACATATTATATGTCTAACCCTATATGCCCGCTAGCCTAAAGGAGTGGAAATGAGTTCTTTACCTTTTACTTTATATTGTTTGGAGGACAGGGTAATAGATCGGGACATCGAAACAAGTTGCTAACTAGCCAGTAAATATATATACCAACTGACGCCGCTATAAGACATTCGAGCATATTTGAAGGCCATTAAACAGATTATAAACAGCAGATCTTGTGTATGCATACCAACACTGCGCTATCAGTGCCAAATCTGGAACGTTTTCCGAGTCTCAAGTCTAAGCTAGGTACAGAAAGAACTGTGCAGGAACGATTTTAAACTATTGCCGTAAGAAATATGGTAAAGGCAAAATATCGTGGTTGCTACTGGAATTACTTGGCGGGGAAAAAAAAGTTTTAAAAGGGTAACTGGAGTATCAAGACCATAGCGACTGTGTCAGGGGAACTAACCTTTTATATTTCTAATGCTGTCTTATTATAATTGGGGGGGGGGGGGGGGGGGGTAAAGTGCGGTGTCTGAAGATCTTTATGTGTCACTTGATTCAAGATAGCTATCCTAAGAATATTAATAGGAACGACATGAGGCAAAAACGGGAAAATACTTAGGAAAATTTATCAACAAAGTGTACGACCACACCTTGAACAAGGGTCAACTGCATGGAGTTCAGCATCAACAACCACACTACAAAAGTTAGACATGGTGCAAAATCGAGCTCTCAGAGTCATAACAGGCGGGATGAAATCAACACCTATAGCTGTAATTAATGGAGAAGATGGCGATGTCCCAGACACTGACAGAACAAAGAGGCACTGAGAAACTAATACAAGCAGAACAGTTGCTTAGCATGCCTGAATACTCTGTTAAAGAAAGACTCCAGAATCTAGTAGTAGGGTGACGAAAAAGAAACAGTTTCATCCATCAGGCCCAACGACTCTGAAGACAAACTACTGATCTGTCTGCAACTGATAACCTCTTAAATGCTATTCCATATCAAACCCCTTGGAAAGAGCATTAAACCTCCAATAAATGTACTCTTACGACATGCTTGCTGGAGAGGCAGTGGGTCTATACCTGTTTTTCCTCACAGTGGGGCCCCGGAACCCACACGGGGAACCCAACAGTGACTGGCTGGGTGACAACACTCAGAGCTGTAGTCGCGGAAGGAGACATTAAAATTAACTGACACATAAAAGGTTAGTTACAGGACGTTGCAGAACCAACCCCACCAGCCCCTGGCTGTTATGTGGTTTCTCTAGGCAAGTTTACGTCTAGTAGTTTGCCATTGCCCCTGGACCTGTCGGGCCCCTGATACCACTGTTGAAACCAACGCAGGGCGCATGGCCTGCAGCTGGGATCGAACCCGGCACCCCGGCATTTCGAAGCGTTCGCATCGACTTAGCCACAGAGCTGACAACTGACACACAGGCACCAGGATTTTCAAATTATTCAGAAATTAAACCAGTTCATGTCCTTGATATTGATTCTGTGGTATCAGCGCTGTGTGACACCAGGTGCCGGTCAGGTCACGTGTTCTGCCACAGCCACTGTCTGAAGTGGTGAGTGGAATCGAGATTAACAAATCTTAGGGCTTTTTTTAGTTGATTTCTCAGTAATTTTTCTGTCTTTTGAAAATACTATAATCAGTTAATTAAATGGCACCTCCGCAATGACAGATTGACTTTGGTGGATTGCTAACATTTCACTTGTATCTCCAACCCAGTTGCTAGCCACGGTTATACAAATTGTTCAACATAAATGTTATAGACAAATTTGAATAATTAGCTTTTTAGAACATAAAACTAAAAAATATGTCATCATCATGTAGCAAGTCCTTTGCAGAACATCGCTCTCATCACAGTCTGCCTGAAAGAAACTCGGTCTCTCGCCAGTTCTCCCGCCTCATGTACTTTCATACTTAAGAATTCACTAATATCCTGTGCCCATCTTCGTGTCGGTCGGCCGGCCCCTGCCCCTCCATCGTGGTACCATGCCTTCTGCTATATTTGTTTCCAATCCGTCGTGGCGCTTGATATGACAAAAATATGTAAGAGACAAAAATTAACACATTTCTAGCGCATCGGGAGCCTCTTCTGAGAGTCGTGAAACGCCACAAGCTAGCTTGTTTCAGGCATGTGATGTGACGTGATTCGATTGCAAAAGGCTATACTTCAATAAACAATTGGGGGAGGGGGGGGGAATAAGGGGACAAAGAAGGACATGGAATGACAACAAACTTACATGTACTGTTTTCTTGTTGAGTTGCCATATACCAATACAGTAATGCTTATAAGTACGCTATTTGCTGCCTTTGTGTTCTCTTCCAAAGGTAAAGGTTTGAAGTTTTGAACAACGGATCAACGTCATGGCACACGGGTGTAACCCATAAGTGCTCTGTTTTTCTTCTAACTCAGGTCTGAGTCTGAAAACGCTCAACACAGTGCACAGGCTCTGTAGCACCGGCGAGGATCCTGAAATACTTTAGGTACATTTTAAACTCCAAATTTCGTTGAGCTATTCTTTTCGATTTCCAACTGCCAAGGGATTTTTTTTAGCGTGCGCAACAATGCGTCTGATGTCACTACCCAGAGACCAAGGGGAGTTACTAGAAGTCCTAGTCCACGTGAAAAAATCCCAGCCCCTACCAAGGATTGAACCCTGAACCTCTACCCCTCGTGGCAGACACCATGCCTCGAAACCACCCAGCTTCCTCAAAAGGTAAAGGTAAAGTCGGAAAATGTTAACCAGCGTCATTGCACACGTTTATAAACCATAATTGGCTATCCTCCGAATAACGGGCACACAAGATGGCGGCCGCAAAACACCCTAACAGAGCCTTAGTCACGTGTCAATTGCGCACTTCCGGCGACCTACTTTGCGGTTTTCCGGCGACTACCGCCACCGCCGAGAGTATCCCAGCTTCCGCATCTCCTTCAGCTTTGCTCGTGAGTCCTAGCCATCTAGTTTAGCGCCCAATCCACGTTAGGCATACTCTCTGCGGTGGTGGTGGTCGCCGGAAAATCGAAAATTAGGTCGCCGGAAGTGCGTAATTGACTCGTGACTGAGGCCCTGTTTTGGGTCGCCTTTTTTTTGTGCCCGTTGTTCGGAGGATAGCTCCATAAATACTCTTCCACCAGCGTCGTTCCTCCATTTACCCCAGAGTGTTAACTCTGGTACCCATTACCTAAAGGCTGGGTGAACCCCGGGAACCGCCCGATTTCGAACATCGGCCGTGAGGTGCATGCAGAAAGTCGCAGCCGGATTTGAAAGCGAGTCTCCTATTGACTGTGCAAACGCGGCTCCCTGTGTTTTCTTCCAGAGTTTTGATATTTGCGTAACTCTTATAAATATCTGATTTATTTGCTTTATCAAATGAATGTACATTGATACCATCAAGTGGTTTACTGACAAACTATCAATCACGGACACAATCTGCGTTGTTCAACGGCCCGTATCAATGCATGTTCTGACATCCCGCCATGACATAAGGCTGTCAAGAATCTTCTCACGTTGTCTTCGAAACGGGCTGAGGGGGAAACATTGAATTCTTTCTAATGTCCTTTTATTCAGCCGAAAAGGATAACTATGGTTGCAAAAGGGCAGGGTGGGAGTGTTCAAAGAAACATTTAAAAACCTTGGGTAGACTAGAACAGCTGCATCTTTGATTTTGTTCTGATCTCCCGACCCCAAAAGCATAAGGATTACAAATTTCAGCCGCCCATTATATATTCATTATTATTATGTAAAAACATACCTATAAAGCCTTAGTTTATCCTCGTCATCATCATCATCTTTATCGTGAACATGTCATCATTCATCCCTTCCCAGAAATCCCAAGTATTCGTTAAAACTGCTTCAGTGTAACATTCACAAATTCGGTTCTAGATTCCAAAGTAATGGGCTAAATAGGTAGTCTATTACAATAGGTAGTCTATTACAACAGGTAGTCTGTTACAACATGTAGTCTATTACAACAGGTAGTCTGTTACAACAGGTAGTCTGTTACAACAGGTAGTCCATTACAACAGGTAGTCCATTACAACAGGTAGTCTATTACAACAGGTAGTCTGTTACAACAGGTAGTCTGTTACAACAGGTAGTCCATTACAACAGGTAGTCTGTTACAACGGGTAGTCTGTTACAACAGGTAGTCTGTTACAACAGGTAGTCTGTTACAACAAGTAGTCTATTACAACAGGTAGTCTGTTACAACAGGTAGTCTATTACAACAGGTAGTCTATTACAACAGGTAGTCCATTACAACAGGTAGTCCATTACAACAGGTAGTCTATTACAACAGGTAGTCTGTTACAACAGGTAGTCTGTTACAACAGGTAGTCCATTACAACAGGTAGTCTGTTACAACGGGTAGTCTGTTACAACAGGTAGTCTGTTACAACAGGTAGTCTGTTACAACAAGTAGTCTATTACAACAGGTAGTCTGTTACAACAGGTAGTCTATTACAACAGGTAGTCTATTACAACAGGTAGTCTGTTACAACAGGTAGTCTATTACAGTATTCCCTGCAGTGGAAAACCACTTATCTAAGATATAGCATAGGAGCGCCCAGGGTTGTACATTACCATTTGAGATCCTGTGTCAACAAGGTCACAGCTGTATTAGGTGGGCGGAGCCTCGCCTATTGTCTCGTATTCCTGGCCTTCTATCGTAAAGGCTGTTTCGTGCCGGCATGCAACCTACCCCCCCCCCCCCCCCCCCCCCATAATCCAGGTAGCTTCGTGAAGGCTCGACACCCTGAGATTAAATAATCTCAGTGAGGATGGTAAACCTGCAAGGCAAATCTCGGATTCCACGTTCAACCTCGAAAGAAGTTAAAACTGGGACAGCAGTAACGTCCACTAGACCGGTGTATAGCTACTTCATAACTCCGTTACATTTTACTGGAAACGGTGCATTCTAATTAAGCAATTCTTCTGATATATTTCTTCGTGGGTTACTGTACTCGTGAATAATGGAGTGTTTTTTAACATGCTTTTTGTGTTTTTTAATCTTAGGCTTTTGTCGTTTATCAATAACTGCTTGTATTTGCCCCGGTAGCTCCAGGCACACTGTGCCCCTCCCTAGATTGTTGTTGTGGGGGAGTGGGGCGAGCTCTCGGCTAGAACATGGTCCCCCTGACCATGCAAGAAGGTCCACTTGTGAAAAATGGGTTTATCAAGGCAAAAGTATTTATTTGCAGTTCAGTACATAATAATAATAATTACTGCGCTTTTAAACAAGGCTCAGTCTCCTTAACCCCATCCCATTAGAAAATTATATAGGGGCTAAGCATCTAGAGCACAAATTTGTTTGTGGTCTTCTCCCTTCCCCACCCCCGTTTTGTCTTTGTGCGGGAAGTCTCCATGGTGACGCGGTGAAGCTGTTTGCCTGGCGCTCTTAAGCTCGCGGGTTCATTTTATGAATTTGTCATTATGTTCACGAGTGCAGTTTTTATGAAGATCCCTGGGGAATCGTCACCGGAACTACGGAATTCATGCTTTGTGCGATACTCTCGGTAGACGGTTAGCTTTCGTCCAGAGAGAGAGAGAGAGAGAGAGAGAGAGAGAGAGAGAGAGAGAGAGAGAGAGAGAGAGAGAGAGAGAGAGAGAGAGAGAGAGAGAGAGAGAGAGAGAGACCGAGCCATATGCGATAACACTCGGCTTAATGAAGTATTTCCTTTAGACTGGGACTTTGTATGGATGTCCCTGGTGACTGGACAACGTGGGACTCTCCATGTTAGAGTTTGATCCGTATCGCCCCAACCCACACAGAACAGCAGGTTTCACCTCGCTGTTGTAGTCCTTACTGGTGCCCTAAATATAACTTCTTTGGAGATTTAACAGGGTATCTGACAGCCAATAGTTGGTTATCCGTACAGATTGAGATTTTTTTTCAATCTCAGGATGATATGGTAAACTCCTAGGAAGCAGTCTGAAGGAGACAACCCGATCGATCAATGGATCATATTGAAGAACAAGCTGTTATGACAGTTCATTGACCTGGAACATAGGGGCCGTAGTCCTGTCATGTTCCCTCCGAGTGCAGGCTGTTTTGAAAATCAATAACTACCAGTGTATTCATCCGCCTCTAGGTTTCAAAGAAAACTTCAACGATGTCTTCGGATTTTTTTTGTGTGTGAATGAAAAGTTGTTTATATACAAAACCTAATCCGCTGTAAATTATTCTTCCCTGCAACACAGAGGCATAATATTTACGATCCTTATCGATTTTATCGAACTGTCTGGATATTAGCGTCTTTAGCTATACTTTGACCAAGAATAACGGATTTTAACAATATAAAATGGGGTTGATAATATTCTTCTAAGAGTAACACCCAAACACACGCACACAACCAAAAACGCGATCGATTAGCCATTGTTTTATTAGTACTGTGTTCAACTCAAAGTGTGTGGGAGTGGGTAGTATACTTGTTTGTGTTTCAGAGTGTGTGTATGAGTGTGTGCGGGGGTGGTGGCTCGCTTTACCAGGTCTCAGTCTGCAATCAGCATGTGTTTCGAAATGTAATGGTGTGGTTGGGGGAGCTTGGGCGGGGGGGGGGGGGGACAGATGTTGATTGAAATTTTCGTGTGGTGACGATCATTCCTGACTAAACATGGCTTCAGAGGTCCCGGGTGGTACGCGTCTTTTGGATATTTTCTCCGGTGGGTGCATGTATGCTAGAAAATGAACAGTCAGACTGACTGGCTGGTTATACATTACTGGGCAGTGAAATGATGCCTTCTTCTTTGTTTCACTATCCCTGGTGTCTGATGAGAAGGGCAGGCCTTTATGAAATATGTGGTTTGGGCCCCTTGGAAGGTTAGGGTCCTGTACTGTCTTAGCCTGGCAAGATTCCACAAGCTCACTATCACATCCACCATTCTCATTTTCAGTCACTGGCATTACAGGGAGCAACTGTGGGCTACTGTTTGTTTTCAGGTTCTGCTGTGACATCTTTCTCGTCTGCTTGCTCCGTTCGTACCGGCAGCTCACACTTGAGCGTGCTTTTCTGTCAGGGTGAGCTTCTTCAGGTGGATTTATATCCAAGAAGTGGAGTCAGAAGCAGACATCCTAGCGTGACGGAGTTGATTAATCTTAGTCTACTTGCGATGTCTTCTCACGTAGTTTTCTACATATCATCATCATCATAACCCTTCATGTGCCGTTAGACGTCACATAGGGTTAGCATTCGATTCCTACACTCCGACATATTACATGCAACTCTCACTTTCTGGCATAGAGTTCAACCAAGAATTTTTAGCGTCTGGTAGTAATGCTCTTCTTGGTGTTTTCCATGGGCGTCTGTTTTTTTTTTTCTCTCAGACCCTTTGTTTCCCATTTTAATGTTAGTGTTGTAATTCTTTGCTCATTGAATCTCAGTGTATGTGCCAAATATATCTACATCTTCTTTATCTTATTGCTGCCGATACAGGTATTTGTCTAGACATTTCTCTGATCAGCTCACTTTTTTAAAATTTCAAATGTTTACGACTTTTCTGACATTCATTTTCAAATTAATTTAACTTTCTTTCCGTATCTTTAGTAGTTCTCCAACTTTCGCTGGCATATGTTACAATTGAAATGACATTAGAATTGCAGATTCGCAGTTTCGTCCTAAAGCTGTATAACTTGGAGCTAACGCCTTTAAAGACTTGTTGCTTTGCCAGTGCGCATCATAATTTCCTGTGTTGTATCTCCTCGAGAGTCAAAAATGCTACCCAAAAAAAGATTTTGTTTATGCCCTTGTGGTAAAAATTATCTTTCCCTACTCCCGTTTTGCCTCCCCTTAGTTCCGTGCCCATCCGTCCCACACACTTCTTTCTGATCGTTTAGGGCAGCGTTTTTCAAACTTTTTTCATCGCGGCACCCTTGTCAGGCAAATCATTTTTCACGGCACACCTGCTCTTAAAGCGGTTTCAATACTTATGAAAACATAAAGGGGGGGGGGGGGGGGGGAAGAGCGAATAAATGTAATGTTCAGTTGTCTTTAATGCGAGGAATGAAACTGTTCATTATTTTCTTTATTTATGGGTAAATTTAGTTTAATTTACCCTTAAAAATTTAGCGTACGCTTTGAATGCACTGTAGCCTTGCCAATAGAATTGTTTTATGAATACACCTGCCTCCAGAACTATCTTGGCTTCATTCACAATATTTCTGCTTTAAACTGCTGTCTTCGCTGATCTCAGGCATCCATAACTCATCTTGGCTTCATTCACAATTTTTCTGCTTTAAACTGCTGTCTTCGCTGATCTCAGGCATCCACAACTCTTCTTGGCTTCATTCACAATATTTCTGCTTTAAACTGCTGTCTTCGCTTATCTCAAGCATATTTTAAAAAATCTTGATTATTGCCGCGGCACCCCTGGTATACGCTCGCGGCACCCCCGGTGAACGCGGCACCCAGTTTGAGAACCACTGTTATAGGCAGATAATATGGATAAATCAAATACTTGGAAAAGGCTGTCCTGTTTATCCATCCAGCTGAGACTAGGCGTGGTGTGTGTAGGTATCTGGTGTGTGTCTGCATACGTAGACTGTTGAAACCCCAGCCCATATTGTGTTGGGGAATCATTATCTAAGGCAACGGTTCTGTCCTTTTTCTCCGTGGCACCCTTGTCGTGCTCGCGGCGCCCCTACGCTTAAAGTGGTTTGAATACTGAGGAAAAAAAGAAAAACAGTGGAGACAAATACGCGGACAATTCTTAGCACGTTCAGGTTGCCATATTATGCAATATGAAGCATGACTGAGTGTGAAACACAAAATAATAAACTCTTTTCGACAGTGGCGAGGAAACACTCAAATTTTAACTTTTAAGTATCTTTACGCCTTCACAATTTCACAATTTTTAGCTGACTTTTCTTGATTATTGTCTCGGCACCCCTGACTTACACACACGGCAACCTGGCAGATGCCGCGACACACAGTTTAAGAACCGCTGATCTAAGGGGCACTTCGTATGCGATGTATTTACACACGACATACAGAAATCCTTTTTATGGGGGGGGGGGGCCTTTAGCCCCCTTATACATTTATAGGCATGAGCTTTGTTTATGTGATTAATAATAACAATAATAATGAGCTGAAAGAAAAAAAAATATAATATTTTTGAAATAATATAATTTGTACAAATAAACACTTTTTAAACAAAAATACATATATACATTTTGGTAAAAAGTAGTGGTGGGGGTGGGGGGGGTGGGGGGGGGGGGGGGGGCTTAGCCCGCTTACAGTTTTTGGAGGAAGGGGGGGGGGTTGGTCTGACGTTTTTTGTGTACTTTAGGAACCTAAGCTTCAGATCCTGCTTCCCTGGGCCTGGGTGGATTTGTGTGGGTTTTGGTGGGTGGGTGGTTATCGGTAATATTCTGGTCTTCCTTTGTCTGTGTATCAAAGTGTTATCTCAATAACAAAATATGTAATGAGTTTTGACTAATATATGTTTAGACGACAAACTTCCGGCGCCTTCCCTTTCAGATTCAAATGAGAACCAACGCTAGTGTCTTCGTTGTGTTAAACATTCGCAGGTGAAAAGTAGTGGCAGAAATAAATCGATATTCTAATTTGGGTTGGTAGAGTAAGTTTGGTATAGACCAAACAGATATTTGAACATATAGGCAACATCTGTGTAGATGAGATATGCTAGTGTGAGATGGACACAGATGACTGGTAAGGCTGCATTTATTGCGATATGAATATACTGATGGGCAATCATAGAAAATAATGCTACGCCAAGAATCGTCCTGTCTCCTCCAAACGATGACAGCGCCTTGACGCAGGAACTCATGTCTTAAACATGGCCAAAGAAGACACTTTTTAGGGGTGCTCAGTTGGTCATGCGTTTTAGGACAGCTGTTTCTGCAGCGAGGTGCTGTTGTCATAGTCTCGATTCCCGGCTAGGTAACTGTTGCTTTCGAATTCAGGTTGTTTAGTGTGTCCACCTTTCTGCTTCTTTCTTTGATTGCCGATCAATACGCGGGTGTTTGTTTAATATGTTTATATACACATGTGAACGGAAATGAATTATTGTAGGAGACATCTTGTTATACTATGTGTGTGCAGGTCAAACATTTTAAATTCCTCTAAGGGAAAAAAGCGTAAGGCCTTCTAGTAATTCCTCCTGGTCTATGGGTAGTAAGATCGGACGCCCGTGTGTATTTTAAAATAAGTATAATAATAAGTAAAAAAGTAAAATAATAATTTTAAATAAGTAGCCTAACGGCGCTGCCTGTGCACAATTTTGAGTTTAAAATCTACCCAAAGTATTTTAGGATCCTCGCTGGTGCTACAGAGCCACTGTGCTGAGATTTTTCGGACTCAGACGGTTACTACCCGTGTGCAATGATGTTGATCAGTTCAAAAACTCAAACCCGTTGAAAGAACCGCTCACTGTGATGTACAACTCTGCTGCGATATCAGAGCCTTTTGGCTTAACACATACGATTTCGACAAATCCCTAATTAATCGCTTTTTACGAAATGTTTTTTTTTTTTTTTTAAAGAGGGCAGTGGGATTATTTCAGCTTCAAAATTTGGCCCCGAAACCCACACTGGGAATAGACTTTCCGAACAACCCTCGTCCAATACACTTGCGATAAGAAAACATACAACTAAACGATGACAACTGTTGTATTACAAAAAACGTCGATACTAACCGGCCTGAAGGTAACAGACGCCACCTACACTATCACAGATGTCACTCCTAGCTCAGCTGTCAAAGTGTAACATTTCAAGCAGGAAATTTGAACTCTTCATTTGAAAACAGAATGAGATCACGCGTCAGAGGTTTGGCTTGCCGTCCACCACCCCCCCCCCCCCAAGTCTCAATTTCGTCACCCTTGATATCGATGCAGAAACACTATTTAATACATATAATATAAATGGGGGCAGGATGTATGCAGTTTATGACGTCCTGACCCCCATAGGACTACAGATTAGGCTGCGTCTGGCAGGAACTTTAGCTTCACATATGTAAAGAAGCTGTACTTGGTAGTTGCTCCAAGGTCATAGCCAGTGTTTAGTGAATTGCCGGTAAAGATGGCCACAGAGGCAATTTGGTTGTCAGTAAAAGGATAAACACTGGAGAAGACAATGATCATTAGTCAGTGGAATCATCATCTTCTTCTCTCTTGTGTCGTCTCACTGATACCAGGTAGCAGCCCAGTGTCGTGGTTTGTTCTATAATAGTTCAATGTTTCTTGTGTAGGTAGCAATTGAATATACCACTGCCGACTTGCTAGGCCCGTTACATGGCGGGGCAGGGAAAATTCTGACCTGGTTGATGCCCGTCTCCTTCCAGGCGAGCCATTGCTCCGTTAGCCTAAAATCTCGCTGCTTCAGATTTCCTGCGTACACCAGTAGGAGGTGGGATTGACCTGGGTGCTCTATGGGTCATTGGCAGGCTACTTAAATTTTATTTTTTCATCTCTCCAAAAGAGAACCTAGCCTACCTTAAAACTGCTAGCTGCAGTGTCAAGCGCCTTAGCACACCCTTACACGTCGTTAGCGGAAGGTATATATTAACCTTAAGTAAATCAAATTACACAGAGAAAAGTAATGTTAAAAAATAAGACAATGAGAACACAGTAAGAGAAGACATGGCAACGCGAGAAAGAGCCTAGTTATGTTGCACCAACCACTCCAAGGGAATCTAGGATCAAATAACAGCTGAACACAAGCATAGACATCAACGAATACACAGCTGAACCAGTAAACCTTGGAAAAACACAGACATGCCATCAGTACTATACCAAAGTTAGAAATAAATGGTGCTGAAAAGTTCAAGATGATTTGATATAACACACTGTGTGAAAATCTACTGCTTGATGTCATATGAGCAATAATTACCTAATAACAAAGGATCAGTATGTGAATATGTACCCACTGGCGCTTACATTAGAGTGAATGAATCTTAAGATAGCTGCTAAGTAGAATAATTTCAGATCTTAACTTTTGAAGTCATCTGTAAACACACAGTAATTAGAGATGCTTTGGCTTTGTCTACAGAGAAAAACATACATAATTAAATTCAGCTGTAGATGTTAATATGTTTCATACAGTGGATGTTTTTCTCCAAGTTCTTTTCAATAATGTTTGGGATGTTTCTTTCTGTCCTCCTCATTTTAATCACATTTTGCTATGTTGGGAGAGGGGATGGAGGGTGTGAGTAGTCTTGCTATATACTTGCGGAAGAGGGTGCTGGGGGTTCACCTTCTGGAAAAAGATTAGAGATTATTGTACTAGACTGCAGTTGTTAGCATGTTTGAAACAAAAGACAGTAGGTATTAATATATGTCCTACACTAGACAGTAGGTATTAATATATTTCCTACACTAGACAGTAGGTATTAATATATTTCCTACACTAGACAGTAGGTATTAATATTATTTCCTACACTAGACAGTAGGTATTAATATATTTCCTACACTAGACAGTAGGTATTAATATATTTCCTACACTAGACAGTAGGTATTAATATATTTCCTACACTAGACAGTAGGTATTAATATATTTCCTACACTAGACAGTAGGTATTAATATATTTCCTACACTAGACAGTAGGTATTAATATATTTCCTACACTAGACAGTAGGTATTAATATATTTCCTACACTAGACAGTAGGTATTAATATATTTCCTACACTAGACAGTAGGTATTAATATATTTCCTACACTAGACAGTAGGTATTAAGGGGTCACTACACGGCATTTTTCCCAATTTATGACAAAAATATCACTTTTTCAATGTGTTCGTTTTTGTAAAGTTCGGCATTCGTACAATAGATGACACAAAAAATTTATGTCGTTTGTAAACAATTTAGCATTGAAAAGTTAATACTAATGACACCACCTCGTGCACTTTTTAAAGATAAAAGAAAAGTTTAAAAGTCAGTTTTCTCAAATCTTTATATTTTAGTTTGCTGTGTGTGTGAAATCCTAAAATCTAAGCTAATATGAACAGTAGAATCATCAAATTTTGTATGCCTACTTCATAGACAATATTATAGGGACTGGTCTATCTAAAAGTAGATTTTAGAAAGTTTTTGTTTCTAAAATTTGATTATTGTCTTATGATGCTAGATTTGTTTGACTTTTTCAATAAACCTACATTTTAAAATTCTACGAAAAATATTTAAAAACATGTTTAAAGTAAATAAACTAGACCAGTATCTCTAAATAGGACAAAAGGTCATGGATCTATTATCTATTGTTGAATACCTATGTTTGCTTTTAAAATTTAAGGATTCTAAGTACATATTGTTTTTTTCACAAGATGGCGACTATTGCCATGACAACTATGATTTTTTAACACTTATAGTATACAAATGAAATAAAATGTATCCCTACAAATTGCCATTATAAAATAACTGCTCTAAGTCTATAAATAAAAAAATAAAAATTTTTTGCGTAGTGACAGTATTGGTTAGTTTGTCTCATTCACCAGAAAGTAGCTAACATTAGAGTTTTATACACACGACAGTATTGGTTAGTTTGTTTCATTCACCAGAAAGTAGCTAACATTAGAGTTTCATACACAAGACAGTATTGGTTAGTTTGTCTCATTCACCAGAAAGTAACTAACATTAGAGTTTCATACACAAGACAGTATTGGTTAGTTTGTTTCATTCACTAGAAAGTAGCTAACATTAGAGTTTCATACACAAGACAGTATTGGTTAGTTTGTTTCATTCACCAGAAAGTAACCAACATTAGAGTTTCATACACAAGACAGTATTGGTTAGTTTGTCTCATTCACCAGAAAGTAACCAACATTAGAGTTTCATACACAAGACAGTATTGGTTAGTTTGTCTCATTCACCAGAAAGTAACTAACATTAGAATTTCATACACAAGACAGTATTGGTTAGTTTGTTTCATTCACCAGAAAGTAGCTAAGAGTTTCATGCACAAGACAGTATTGGTTAGTTTGTCTCATTCACCAGAAAGTAGCTAACATTAGAGTTTCATACACAAGACAGTATTGGTTAGTTTGTTTAATTCACCAGAAAGTAACCAACATTAGAGTTTCATGCACAAGACAGTGTTTGTTAGTTTGTTTCATTCACCAGAAAGTAACTAACATTAGAGTTTCATACACAAGACAGTATTGGTTAGTTTGTTTCATTCACCAGAAAGTAGCTAACATTAGAGTTTCATACACAAGACAGTATTGGTTAGTTTGTCTCATTCACCAGAAAGTAACCAACATTAGAGTTTCATACACAAGACAGTATTGGTTAGTTTGTCTCATTCACCAGAAAGTAGCTAACATTAGAGTTTCATACACAAGACAGTATTGGTTAGTTTGTCTCATTCACCAGAAAGTAACCAACATTAGAGTTTCATACACAAGACAGTATTGGTTAGTTTGTTTCATTCACTAGAAAGTAGCTAACATTAGAGTTTCATACACAAGACAGTATTGGTTAGTTTGTTTCATTCACTAGAAAGTAGCTAACATTAGAGTTTCATACACAAGACAGTATTGGTTAGTTTGTCTCATTCACCAGAAAGTAACTAACAATAGAGTTTCATACACAAGACAATATTGGTTAGTTTGTTTCATTCACCAGAAAGTAGCCAACATTAGAGTTTCATACACAAGACAGTATTGGTTAGTTTTTTTCATATACCAGAAAGTAGCTAACATTAGAGTTTCATACACAAGACAGTTTTGGTTAGTTTGTTTCATTCACCAGAAAGTAGCTAACATTAGAGTTTCATACACAAGACAGTATTGGTTAGTTTTTTTCATATACCAGAAAGTAGCTAACATTAGAGTTTCATATACAAGACAGTTTTGGTTAGTTTGTTTCATTCACCAGAAAGTAGCTAACATTAGAGTTTCATACACAAGTCAGTAGTGGTTTGTTTATTTCATTCACCAGAAAGTAGTTGTTACTTATGATGAGGTTGGACATTTTATCGCTACAGACATGTAACATATGGAAAATGAAATATTTTACATTTGCTGTATGTAACTATTTTGTGTGTGTGTTTGTGTATATATAATATGAGCGTCATCTTTTGTCTCCTTCCACAGTTTTGCTGTGTAAATATAAATTTTAAGCAACCAAATGCAATCAGCAAAACCTGACATAAGACTGATTTGTGGAGTTTTGTTTTCGCCAGAATTTGGAATCGGCTTGTATTCAACACCTGGTCATTCTGCTCATTTGATTAACCTTCATCAATCATGGCTGTGTTGGATATGCTGACAGAAAACCTGGTCGTGAGGTTGAGACTGGTTGTCTACTGTATACTGGTTTTCTTCAGTTTTTTCATATTTGTTGGCATCGGAGTTTTCAAGGTGAGTTTGCTGCAATTTATTTACTGCTTTTACAAGACTTTGGTCAGTCCCTAATTGTGGTTCACCTCATATTTGCTCTATTTTGTGTCCATACGCATACACACACAAAAACATAAAAAATATTCGTCACTGTCCCATGTGTAATATCTGACAAGCAGTAATCCAGAAAAGGTGTAAAGCAGCCACTTGAATGTCAGTATAAACTATTAACCATTAAAACTGCAATTCATTATCGAAGGAAACAGCAGCCATCACAAAACCAGCAGCCTGCACATGCAGTACTGAAAAAAGCATAACAATGCTAGTTTGGTGGCAGTCATCTACCAACTGTTTTCTGAATCTATAGTTTCTTCTTCTTCTTCTGTGTTTATCCGAAGATGTAAGTGCATTGTTTCCGTTTACAGCATGGCTGCAATATTTGCACCTTTCGGCCAACACATCCGACTTCTGAGGGCATTTGTTGACCGGGTTAGCCTTCCTAGAATATATAGTTTAAAAACACTATCACTGACCTAGGTGAAAAAAGAATGTAGAAGCACAAATAGATCATCATGGTTGGAAGAGAATGTTGTTGGCATCTTTACTCCTCTCTTAGTTCATTAGAACTTTAGTTCTCTCCCAGAGCTCCACATTAGGGATTCTGTCATACTATTGAATTCCCTCTGTTCTGTGCAGGCACCACTTGAATGAATATTTGCACTTTATTAGGTATTTTTGTTTTTGTTTTGGGTGTTTAATTCAGCTTCATACAACAGTACTGATTTGACATTACAGCTAAATATTGCAAGTTTGGTAGTACTTTTGAATTCAACAAATTTGCTAATGCTACAAAACCCCTCTTGCTTATTGTATTCATATTTTTATATCTCTTTCTTGTCTTCTCGTCTTTCCACTCTCTTCGTTGCCACCTGAAGGTGGTATCAAGTATAGAGCACGCACTCCGTAGATCCGGCAATGATTTTTCTTTTTATTATTAAGTACACAATCCATAGAAAATATTTTTTAAATACAGGAAGTAAATGGTCACCCTAGTATGGCCTGCTTGCTAGGGAAGAGGAAGGGGATGTCCTAAAGGAGTCCATACCCCTGGCGCCACCCCACCCGCTAACCAGATGGTCCACATTTATAACTGTTTACGCCGGTGTGTTTGGAAATGAGCAGGCAGATAAACTGGTTGGTTCTGCATCACCACTTGAAGATGAATTGATGTATGACAAGTTAGATTTTGTGAGAGCCAATCGGGAGTGAGTGAACAGTGTGGAGGCACAAACAGATCATTACGGTCTAAGGAGAATAGCAGGTCTACGGAGAAAAGCGCAGCGAGGAGTTACCAGGAGATCTGGCTGACGTTCAACACTCAAGGGAAAAGCAATTAGACAGTTACTGGTGCCATCGGAACAGTATGATTTATTTTTACATTTACAGCAAGTATAATCATATGAATTCGTTTACATTTACAGCAAGTATAATCATATGAATTTGTTTACATTTACAGCAAGTATAATCATATGAATTTGTTTACATTTACAGCAAGTATAATCATATGAATTTGTTTACATTTACAGCAAGTATAATCATATGAATTCGTTTACATTTACAGCAAGTATAATCATATGAATTCGTTTACATTTACAGCAAGTATAATCATATGAATTCGTTTATATTTACAGCAAGTATAATCACATGAATATGTTTACATTTACAGCAAGTATAATCACATGAATATGTTTACATTTACAGCAAGTATAATCACATGAATTTGTTTAGATTTACAGCAAGTATAATCACATGAATATGTTTACATTTACAGCAAGTATAATCACATGAATTTGTTTAGATTTACAGCAAGTATAATCACATGAATATGTTTACATTTACAGCAAGTATAATCACATGAATATGTTTACATTTACAGCAAGTATAATCAAATGAATTTGTTTACATTTACAGCAAGTATAATCACATGAATATGTTTACATTTACAGCAAGTATAATCACACCAATTTGTTTACATTTAAAGGACAATCATCTAGGACTTTGTCTATTGTATTATTCTGGATATGCGGCGCCAGTTTCCAACTGCAACTATCCCATGGCAATTGCTATAATCTTCCAGCTAATCTACGCATTAGCCAGGATTGTGCTCCTTGCACTTCTTATGCTTGGCAAATTGACCACTGAGTAAGTAATACTTGTCATCCTTTTAGGAAGTCTATGTAAATTTGATCATCATCATCATCACCAGTTTTCACTTCTGCTGTTAAGCTGTAGGGGAGGAACAGTTTGCGATCCATTGCTTGATGAGCAGTAATGGCTATTGTCATTCCATGTCTGTCAGGGTCAGGTGCAGCTATGAGATGTCCAGAAATTATAATGATAAATAAGCAGGGTAGCACTCATTTGACCGCGATATGACCTGGTGTTTGACAACACACAAAGACAGCCAACTGAATGCCGTGACCAGGTGGGATAACTGCTCACATGTTCACAATGTTTTGACAGACCAGCGTTGAGCACGAAGAGGACAAAACGACTTTGAACTGGGGTTTGAGGGGAGTTTCTGTGAGACCCTAGAAGACGACAGTTGTGTTAGCCAGGATATTTGTGTGAGACCGTAGAATAGGACAGTTTCTATGAGACTCTAGAAGAGGGTAGTTGTGTTAGCTATAAGACTTGTGTTAGACATTAGAGTAGAAGAGTTGTGTTAAGACATTAGAGTAGAAGAGTTGTGTTAAGACATTAGAGTAGAAGAGTTGTGTTAAGACATTAGAGTAGAAGAGTTGTGTTAAGACATTAGAGTAGAAAAGTTGTGTTAAGACATTAGAGTAAGAGACTTTGGCCAGGACATGTACTGTATTTGACTGCTAGATATTTTCTGTGTTAGAATTAGATTGCAACTTGAAGGGATAAACTAACAAATGATGATATATTAATGTAACTCGAAGGGATAAACTAACAAATGATATATTAATGTAACTCGAAGGGATAAACTAACAAATGATGATATATTAATGCAACTCGAAGGGATAAACTAACAAATGATGATATATTAATGTAACTCGAAGGGATAAACTAACAAATGATGATATATTAATGTAACTCGAAGGGATAAACTAACAAATGATGATATATTAATGTAACTCGAAGGGATAAACTAACAAATGATGATATATTAATGCAACTCGAAGGGATAAACTAACAAATGATGATATATTAATGTAACTCGAAGGGATAAACTAACAAATGATGATATATTAATGTAACTCGAAGGGATAAACTAACAAATGATGATATATTAATGTAACTCGAAGGGATAAACTAACAAATGATGATATATTAATGTAACTCGAAGGCATAAACTAACTTACTTACTCATACACACAAACGCGCACAGACACACAGTCATGTGCATGAGTGTGCACACATACATACACAGAAGGGGAGAGGGAATGAGTGAGAAAAAGGTCATCTAAATAAATGCCAAGAGAGTAAGACAGTTAATTATGTCAGTTAAAAGATTTTTTTAATAAAACAGTGCAAAGATAATTTTCCAAGCATTGTGAATTTTAACAATGAGACCACAAACACTGTATAGTGATACCTCGGTGTACATACTTTATCCATTCTTGATCATTGGATGTAGACCAAACATAACATACCAGTCCAAATTTAGAAAGGGAGAATTAACTGTTTGCATGAAAAATCCTACTATTATTATTGATATATTATATATTTGTGCAGTGATATAAAATAATTGATATACTGCATGGTACTAAATTACAAATGCAATTCAATGAAATAAAGGAAAATGTAACCTCACCTGACCTTCATGGGAAGAGTCGAGTGCCCCTACTTGCGTGGTGCTTAGAAGGGATGTGAAGAAGGTGTTAGTGTTTCAAAGGTGAGGCCCCTTCCAATAAAACCTGAGGAATCTGAAATGCTGGTGGGTTTTTTCTGTCTCTGTTCCAAACTTGGACCTGGTTGAGGCTCATCAGGCTTGACTTTTACAAAAATGTGTCTAAAGAACTTTGCATCTGCCTTCTCCCCAGGATGTTTCAGAAATGGGACAGTGGTCATTCCAGACAATGCTATTATGGCTTTTTGGGCTTTGTTGGGGTGATACTAAAGTAATTTTTCTTCTGCCTTTCTATCCCCAAATGGAGCATAGGCCCTCAACCAACTCACGCCAAGTCGTTCTATCCTTCGCCATTGCATGGAGCTCTCCCCATGTCCTCCCAATCTTTCTAACCTCGTTCTCCAGCTCTCTTCTCCATGTGTTTTTTGGCCTTCCTTTATTCCTATGCCCCTGTGGGTTCCAATGCAAAGACATTCTAGTTATGCTGTTCTCCTGTTTTCTCAGTGTGTGCCCTATCCAACGCCAGCGTCTTTTCCTCACTTCCTGGTCCACTGGAGCCTGCTTAGTTCTCTCCCAAAGTT
The DNA here is from genome assembly GCA_905116865.2 of Candidula unifasciata. Taxonomy (NCBI): domain Eukaryota; kingdom Metazoa; phylum Mollusca; class Gastropoda; order Stylommatophora; family Geomitridae; genus Candidula; species Candidula unifasciata. The sequence continues at coordinate 606,491 of CAJHNH020005290.1, forward strand.
CTACATTAGTTATTCTATCATACCATTTTATTCCCTCTTTTCTGCGCAGGCACCTGTTAATGAATGTCTGTAATGTATTAGTAATTGCCTTGGTTGTTCTCCATGTTTCCGCCCCATACAATAGTACTGATTTGACTTTAGAATTAAAATTTTTTAGTTTAGTATTTCTTTTAATTTCTTTTGACCTCCACAAATTCCCTAGTGCTATGAAAGCCCCTCTTGCCTTTTGTATTCTTATTTTAATATCTCTATCAGTTCCTCCATCTTTATCTACATTACTGCCTAAATAGGTGTACGACTCCACGTCTTGGAGTGGGGTGTCATTAAGAGAAACCACACTACTATTTGCCTGATTTATTCTCATTATCTTTGTCTTTCCTTTATGGATTTTCAGACCAAGCTGCTGTGATCTCGCATTAAGTATATTTAATTTATCTTGCATCTGATTCCGTGAATGGGACAGAAGGGCAATATCATCAGCAAAGTCCAGATCATCAAGCTGTTTTGTAGGGGTCCACTGAATTCCATTCTTGGTGTTAGCAGTTACTGTTTTCATAGTCCAGTCTATAGCCAGTAAAAATAAGAGACAAAAGACATCCCTGTCGCACACCTGTTTTTATTTCAAATGCATCTGTTAGCTTTCCCTCATGAAGAACTCGACATTTCATGTCTTTATATGTTGCCTTTACTAAGTTGATAATTTTCTGTAGGATTCCATAGTGCCCCATCAATTTCCAGAGAGATTCCCTATCTATGCTGTCAAATGCTTTTTCATAGTCTATAAATCCAATGTAAAGTGGTGAGTTCAGTTCAATGCTTTGCTCTATTATAATACGTAATGTGGCTATCTGATCAGTACAGGATCTGTTTGACCGAAAACCTGCCTGCTCATCTCTTAGCATTTTATCAATAGCATCTTTTAATCTTTCCAAAATAATTCTACTTAATATTTTTCCAGGAACTGACAGCAACATAATTCCTTAATAGTTTTCACACTCCTGTAGATCACCTTTTTTGGGCAGTTTCACAAGATATCCTTCTCTCCAGTCTGCTGGTATTTCTTCGGTCTCTTAGACTTTACTGAATAATCTATGTAGCAATTCTGTTGATGTGTTTATGTTGGTCCTGATGGCTTCAGCTGGGATACCATCTGGGCCTGTCGCCTTTCCTTCCTTGAAGATTTATAGCTTTTCTAATTTCCTCTTTGGATGGTATCTCACAGTTGATATCCAGTTCCATTTCTAAAGGCTGGATATCTGGGGGAACCTCTGGGCCTGGTCTATTTAGAAGCATTTCAAAATATTCAACCAATGTATACCAAGTTGAATGTATACCAAGTTGAATGTATACCAAGTTGAATGTATACCAAAGCAAAAGTGTACTAAAATACAACTGTATTTTACAAATTATTGGCTAGCATATTTAGCTGGAAGATCAAAACCTTTTCTTGAGTTTGGAGACAACAAAAATAATGTCCAGAGACAAAAACTGGCTGTCACCCAACCAAAAATAATATTTAAAAGGTGATGAACCTGAAAATGTCACAGACTTTAAATATCCAGGCTCCATGATAAATAGCAATGAAGACTGTTCGACAGAAGTCAAAAGCATGGCCATAGTAATACAAAGATTAAACAGCATTAAAAGTCTGTGGCTGAGTATCAGCAAGGGAATCAGAGTTAACATTTTGAGAACATGAATTTTCCCTGTAGCAATAAACATGTGGACTTTCTCCCAGTCCTTAAGGAAGAAAATTAGGGCTTTTGAGCTGAAATTAAATAGAAAAATTCTCAGAATACCAAGGACAAAGAAGAGAAGAAATACTGATATTCTAAAATGTAATAAATAGTATCTTGTCTCGAAAGCTGAAATATTTTGGTCATATCAAGCCCCATGGCAGATTGGAGAAAAATAATAGCAGAAGGCATGGTGCCAGGAAGGAGGGGCAGAGGCTGTCCAGCAAGAAGATGGCAACAGGAAGTGACTCCTTGAATATGAAAGTGCACAAGGGGGGAGAGCTGGTGAGTTTCATTCAGGCAGATGGTTAATATTCCTCCAATTAAAGAACAGAGGCAGATGCACTTCTGGTAGCATGTTCTTTCCTGAGTGGACAACAGCACAGCAAATATAGGAGAGTGGTCTTTCTGACTGATGCTATGTCAGTTCTACAAGAAATTGTTAACCCAAAAAACACTCAGTTTATAGTCTTGATGCAGCAGCTGATTCACTCAGGTTCTTCAACAGAACAATCTGTACTGCAGTCGATCTCAGGTATCTGTGGCTTGGAAGGCAATGAAATAGCGGACAGATTGGCCAGAAGTGGCAGTGACATGGTACAACCAAATAGTGACAACCCACCAAGAGACTAAGACATTATTACTATCTGGTATCCAAGAAAGGTGGCTGGATACACACACCAAATTCTTTCCTCAAGATTCGCTTCATTGCCTCTCTAGAGATGCACAATGTATTATATTCAAACTAAGGACAGGGCACAACAGACTTTGCCAACATATGTTCAAACTTTTTGGTGTAGGAAACATGCAGACGCCCCTGCAACTTTGCACCCGAAAATGCTCCAACACTGTCAATTGTATGCTGACAACAGAGATGCAATCTAGCCTGTTCCAACTACAATGAAGACAAAACTGTATGGTACACGAGAAGATATAGACTGCACATTTTAGTTAGGCATGTAAGAACAGACACACTTAGGAATTTGACAAACGATGCAGTATAAACCCTGATATATTGATTTATTATGCTAGCAATCATTTAGATGACATTTGTCATCTTAATATATTTGAATAAACAGTAACGGTTTGGTGGCCATGGGATGCTTCAGCTAGAGCAGTGAGCACCTGAGATTAGTGTGATGATTTTATAATGGTGATAAGTTTATGAAAATACCGAACATAACATTGTGGTACTACAATATAAAACCTCAGAGAGCTCTCCCTTGAGGCTCTGCTTAGCTTTCCCCAGCTTGCCGATCTCCCAGGCAATTTAGGTTCGTACACTTGGACCCTCGGCTTATGATGTGCTCACTGATCCTTGCCTCTGATGGGAACTGTAATAAAGGAAACAAGCACATATGTGTAGTATCCAGACTTACACCAAACTTGCATATTCTAATAAAAACACATCTCATCTCCCCTCCTCATATTCATTCTCTCCAGTCCAGTCTATAGGTCTTTTTGTTTGTTTGTCTCCCTGGATGTCCTACATAGAGACCCATGATAGTTGAAGTCCTAAGTCTGTTGTCCTTCTTCACTCAGACTTCATAACTGGATGATATTGTTTCTTCCTGGACATGTGGTAACAGGTTATTTGCTGAAAATGTTGAAGACCCAAAACTGTGTGTGTACAGCTGTCTAGAAATATTATATTTCCAGTGATTGTTCATTATATAAGTAGAGGGCAGCCGGTTGGGAGTCACCGTGGTGGATGCTAGACCACTCGCCCACCATGTGCTGATTGGTCTTTTTCAAAAAATGACCTTGGTGCCTAGACCTATATGTCCCGGGAAGTAGCTAGCGTGATGCCTAAATCTTGTGCCGTGGAAAAGGGTCCTTTACTTTACTTTTACAATCCCCTGTTTCACTAAGCACGTGGTGGGCTGTCAAAGCCATCACCACATGTCTGCACATGTGAGCATCATTCCCCACAGTCATTGCACATTGTTTTGGTGATGTTTAAAATATTTTAAATTCATTATATTAAATAACATTATTCAAGTCTTATTTTATGAACATGAAAACATACTGAAAAACATGTAATACAAACATTCAAGAAATAGTAGTAGTTTACCTGCTTCCTGAGATAACTGAATACTCACAAAGAACTATTTCAGGGAGAATGTGTATTTAGATAGTTCAGAAAAGGTAGAGTAGAAAAGCTAGACTCCTAACAGATAAATAAAAGAGTAAAATTGATTGTCAGCCATACCTAGAAAAATTCCAGCAGTTTGCCTAACAAAAGACACACAGCTAAAATTACTTTCTGCTGTTTATTTTATACTGTTAAAAAAAAAAAAACCCATAGTTACTGAAAGGAACAAACATACTCACAATTTTGACATTCTGCATCTTTGTAATGCAGTAAGTGAAACTACTCAAATTTCACACAAGAATACCTTAGGGTTCCACCAATCAATTGACACCTTTTTTTTTTGCATCTGGGTCATGATAGTTTTTAAGAGTAGGCTTTTCCCGTTAGTCTGGTGTGTGGCCTTTCCCGCTAGTATAGTGTGTGGCCTTTCCCGCTAGTCTGGTGTGTGGCCCCCTCTTGCGTCGATCAGTGACTGGCATCTCCTGGGCAAGGATGCGATCAGATGTATGATGTGGGCCTGTGGGATGGCTGCCTACTCTTCCTGGAGTGCCTGGAACAGATCACGACCACTGGCTGGAGCAACGTCCCGGCGACAAACATGTCTTTGCCGCTCATCCCACAGGTGCTCAACCGGACTCATGTCTGTAGACTGGGATGGCCAGGGAAGGGTTTGAATGTTATTGGCAGCCAGGAACTGTGTGGTCAACTGTGCAGAATGGGGTCTGTCGTTGCCCTGTTGAAAAAGATATCTGTTGGCATCCCAAAATGTAAGGACATTTAACTCTTTGCACCCCAGGAGGTTATGCATCAGAAGCCCAAGGGGTTGTAATGCAATTTTTTAAGTTTTACAAGTGTAACACATTAAAACAGACCATACTAATTTAGTTGCTGCCCAAAATACAGATATTATACATCAAAGCGACCAGGGATTGTTGAGGAGTAATTATAGAATACAGCTACAACAAATAATTGCGATAGTAATTAAATATTTGTAAATAAACAGACAGTATGTTTATAAAAATTAGTAAAATGAAAAATTTCCACTTACCACCATTGCACTCAAGGAAAACTGGTTAAAAAAAAAAATCAAAATGAATCACAAATGAATATGAACCACTTAGTAATGTATAAGTAAAATATAAACTCAATCTATACATTAGATTTTGTTCTAAAGAATTTTTTGAAGCATCATAACAGAGCACCATTATTTGGTAAGGAAAACTCCCAAAACAATAAGTACCTTCACACAAAAAGAAGTTTATATAACACTCAATTTGCCTGTAATTTTGTAGCTATGTTCTTATATAATAAGAGGGAATAGGACTAGAACTAACTGACACTGAAGAGAATCGTCTTTTCACTAATGTTTATTCTATTTCTGCCAGCTGACTTTGCTATCATTGTACCCTTTGCGTGAGGTACACATTAGGTATATCCCTCATCAAAGTTTGACTCTATAAATGACTGAAACACGTCTAATTTGCAACGTTATCTATCAAACTTCGGATAAATTGAATAAACACGTACTTTAAATTTGAGGCTTCCAAAACCGTAAATCATGTTGCCATGCATGTAGAATATTGCTTGGCGGCTATATTCTTTTTTAAACAAACACTTTTTAACTCGGCAAATCTTGCAAAATATACAATATTTTCGTCTTTGCAAACCACGTTTCTAAATGAGCATGCCTGATATCAGACACAAAGAACTCGAAAAGAAGTTGAATTTGAGCGGTGCGCGTTTTACAACCGGTCAGTGGTAGATTAAAAACCTTCACTTGTGACAATTGATTGGGCCGCGCAGTTAAATCAAAGTAACGCATGATAAGTTCCCTGGGACTCAGAGAGTAAATAATCTGATCTGTTTAAGTAACCAAAGGATAATGTTGATATTTCTTTCTCTTGTTCTTTATTTCACAGGATGTTTGTTTTCTCCAACATTCTGGAACTGGTTTACGTGCTGCTCGATGTGATTGCTTGTATTCTGACATTCATTGGAGCTTGTATTTTATCTGCAGGCTTCACTGGCTCCTCCCAGTACTTTTGGTAATGCTACATTTTGTAATGTTTCTATTGTTTATGAAATGATTCATATACAATAATTGTCGGGGGGAAGGGGGGAAGAGGCAACGAAAAAACTGTATTTTCAAAGTTGAATTTGGGGAGAATGGAGATAGGCACGAAATTATCTTTTGAGGTTCCAAATGTCACTGACTGAATTATTATCAGCAGTGTTACAGGGATATAGAAATTAGTATTTACAAGTATAAAAAGCTATAAAAGCTCATGGAAGAAGAGCTGTAAGAAAAACCAGCATAAAAAGGAGGACAAATGAGATATAGGGAGGAAGAAAAGGAAGGAAAATGAAAAAAAAAGTATCGAAGAAAAAAGAGAGAACAATGAGAAAAAGAAAGAAAGAAGAAAAGAGTTGAGAAAGAAGTAGCAGAATAAATAGGGACAAAGAATAGGAGGAAGAAAAAGACACACGTCATATAAAGGAAGTAGGAGGAAGAGGAAAGTGAAGGAGAAAAGATGGAGGAAGAGAAGAAGAAAGAGGAGGCAAAGAGAAAGAGGAATAGATTGAGGAATGATGCAGAAAACAGCAAAAGAAGTAGAAGAAGCAGGAGTGAAGTGTAGAGAAGCTACAGGAAGAAGAAACAGGAATGATGAAGAGAGAGTTGAGTTGAGCTGATTCAAGATCTGACACCACAGCACTCGGGGCATTCCCATAAGCGCTCCATCCAATCTTCAGCAGCCAGTACAGAGTTCCGATAATAATGGTGCTGTAGCATTCTGATTAAATGTTCGTCTTGTCTTTCCTCTGAGCCTTGAGCATCTGCCAAAACCACTCGTCACTACCCGCTGCATCAGTCTCACCAGACTGTGGTGATCCATCTGCTCCTCCGAACTGTACACGCTCTCCCACAAGGCACTAACCACGTCTGCCCTATCATGTATCAGTACACCACCAAGCTGTGCAGAGCCAGCCAGTCTACCCGCCTGTTCATTTCGCAACACACCATGAAGAGAAAAGAAACTTCAAATTATGATAGCAAGAATTTTGGAAGAAGAAGAGGCAGAGAAAGAAGGAAAGAAATAAGAAATGAAAGAAGCAAAAATGAGAAAAGCAGGAGTTGAGCTAAAAACTGCTTTGGAGCCACTTTTGATTCAGGGGAAAGGCAAGACAAGTAGGTTAATCAACTGACAGCAGGTAAAATCAATACGGAGGCTCTTGGCTGGCTGATAAGGAAAAGATTTAATATGGGCTTACCCTGAATGCTGTGATATTGAATCTTTACCAAGGTGAATCTAGATTCAGCAACAATGCTACATATAGGATGTTTTTTAATGTCTGTAGTCTGTTTTAAATCAATTATTTGCACACCATAATTAAATGTAAATATATTACCTCATGTTTCAAGCGCCACGTAGCCATTGCTTAGAATATCACTGCTATATTAAACCAATATTTTAATAACTGATCTTAGCTAAAATGGTGTTAACTGTTGAGAAAAGAGTATTTATAATTGAGCATGTGTTCCTTTACAGTGGCAGGTATTTGAATGTGGTTCAACAATTTGTGATGCCATTTATGATAATCAAGTACCTCATCCTAAAACTGTTATCAATTTACCAGTAGAATTGACAGTGAACAGAGCTGTAATCAAGAAAAATAGACCAAAAATAAGGCACGCCATAGCAGCATATATTGCACTAACTTCACAGACAGTGATTACCAAAGTAGGAACAGCAATATTTTCACACAAAAAAATACAGTCATTAAAAAAGACTAGTAATTTTCATTGTCATATCCCCTGCCTTTAAACATTATTGTTCACCACCCCACACTGTCAACAAAATCACAGATTATCTACATGTCCTTTTAACGCAACATCTATGTCACTGAACTATCCAGGTATGTCTTTTTGTTTCCCCCTGCTTCCTTGTTCCCGCCACCAATCTCACTAATTGCTATGAAGTTCTAGTAGAGTCTGTTCTTTCTAATATGTCCAGACTGTGTTGACTGCCTCTGTCTAATTTCTCTAATCAGTTTCTAGTCTTTGTGTGTGTCCATCTGAGCACTGCTGCTGATACTGTCAGAACTGGAGCTCTTTACTGCCTGCTGAAGATAAGGATGGATAACATATGGGAGTCTGCCAAGTGTTGTGATGTTGATTCTTGTGTCTCAGCAAGGATGGATAACATATGGGAGTCTCCCAAGTGTTGTGATGTTGATTCTTGTGTCTCAGCAATGACTGCCTCATTTGTTTTTGAATCATTCTCTAATATTCTTTGCATATTTCTCAAAAACCACATCAATGCTTGCAGCTTGTATTTGTGTGTGACTTATCTGACTATTGTCCATGCCTTACTTGCAGATGACATCAATGCTTGCAGCTTGTATTTGTGTGTGACTTATGTGACTATTGTCCATGCCTCACGTGCAGATGACAACATTGCTTGCAGCTTGTATTTGTGTGTGACTTATGTGACTATTGTCCATGCCTTACTTGCAGATGACATCAATGCTTGCAGCTTGTATTTGTGTGTGACTTATCTGACTATTGTCCATGCCTTACATGCAGATGACATCAATGGGTCCAGAGAGTACTTGAACACTCCTGTTTTTCCCGCTGCAATTGTCAGTTTTTATAATTGCATATATTTTTACACTAATAATATTCCAGAGATATACAATTACAGAGCTTACTTTCTAAAGTCTAAGAATTTTATTAGCTTTCCTTTTATAAGTTTTGTTGTCTAAAATAATAGTTATGTCAGTTTTCTATTGTGTTAAGAAAATTAATTACTCTTTCCTTTTTCATTTTCAGGGGGTCATCCAAGACTTCTGTAGATATTGCGCAGGTAAGTAAATTTCTGTTATAGTTTAGAAGGCTAATGTATCGGTAGGCAGGCCAAACAATTTTTAGAGGCCTCAGTACTGTGGTTTTACAGAAGAATGCTTAGAATACCTTAGACAGCCAAAAAGAGCAACCAAGAGGTTTTAAAAGAGGCGGTAGCCCGAAGACAACTTATCACTGACATCAGAAGGAGACATTCATCATTTTTCGGCCATGTTATGAGAAGAGGGAAAATAGAACATGTTGTGACCACTGGAAAGATCTGTAGAAAAAGGGATAGAGGAAGACAACGAGAGAAGATGCTTGACAGTCTTGTTGCTTGGCATGGAGGTGTGTCGGAGTGCTATTTTTTTTTTGCAACTAGTTATATTCGATCACAGAACGGGGCACATGGATTTTTTTGGCCACAGGTTTCAAGGAGAGTTCAGGTCATGTGACTGTGCACAAGGAAATACTCTGTATCCCTCAAGCACCAGCAGGCCCTGAAAAGAGTTTTTGGCTCCTCATGTGTTACAGATAATGGCCTGTATCGGCCTAGACCATGCTGGCAGGGGGTCTTGGAGAAAGTGGCACCCAGAGATGCAGTGTCCAAGTAGGATCTTGGAGAAAGTGGCTCCCAGAGATGCAGTGTCCAAGGGGGATCTTGGAGAAAGTGGCTCCCAGAGATGCAGTGTCCAAGGGGGATCTTGGAGAAAGTGGCTCCCAGAGATGCAGTGTCCAAGGGGGATCTTGGAGAAAGTGGCTCCCAGAGATGCAGTGTCCAAGGGGGATCTTGGAGAAAGTGGCTCCCAGAGATGCAGTGTCCAAGGGGGATCTTGGAGAAAGTGGCTTCCAGAGATGCAGTGTCCAAGGGGGATCTTGGAGAAAGTGGCTCCCAGAGATGCAGTGTCCAAGGGGGATCTTGGAGAAAGTGGCTCCCAGAGATGCAGTGTCCAAGGGGGATCTTGGAGAAAGTGGCTCCCAGAGATGCAGTGTCCAAGGGGGATCTTGGAGAAAGTGGCTCCCAGAGATGCAGTGTCCAAGGGGGATCTTGGAGAAAGTGGCTCCCAGAGATGCAGTGTCCGAGGGGGTCTTGGAGAAAGTGGCTCCCAGAGATGCAGTGTCCAAGGGGGATCCCAGAGATGCAGTGTCCAAGGGGGATCTTGGAGAAAGTGGCTCCCAGAGATGCAGTGTCCAAGGGGGATCTTGGAGAAAGTGGCTCCCAGAGATGCAGTGTCCAAGGGGGATCTTGGAGAAAGTGGCTCCCAGAGATGCAGTGTCCAGAAATCCTTTGGCACTTGTCAACCCATCCATAGGGCATTGGTGATGGTGTACATCAAATACTCATTAGGAACATACTGAAGTCCACTGGCTGGATGTCCTACTAAATGACAAGCTCAGGTTCAGATTTGCCTCTTCTGAAGGTCCAACATGACAAAAAGTGGTTCAAACATCTCTTCACTGAGAATTCAATTGTAAAGCTGCTCAGGTTCAAACTTCTAACGAGTATCCTACTGTATGTTATTGTTTTGCATTTGTCAGTATAATTTCCAGAAGTTTCCTAGTGGCTTATCCCCTCCAGTTTCATTCAGAAAATGCTTCCATTTAGATTTGTTTGTTTATTTGTTTGTTTGTGTGTCTGTGTGGGTGTGTCTCTCTCTTTCTCTCTGCTAAACAGCCCTTGAACTCTTCTACTTTATCTTTTCTAACCCTTTTAACCTTCTTTACATGCTCCTCTAACCTTTTTGTCTTCTGACTTTCTGCAATTGTTTAACTGCTGCTGTCTTTGCCTGTTCAACTTCCGGTGCTCACCATGGAGACTTCCCAAAAAACAGCTGGTGGTACTGTTGCATACCTACTGTTGAAGGCATCCAAGTAGGGTGTTAGCTCTCTCATACTTAAAAGTGTGGTACTGTTGCATACCTTCTGTTAAAGGACTCCAAGTAGGGTGTTAGCTCTTTCATACTTAAAAGTGTGGTACTGTTGCATACCTTCTTTTGAAGGATTCCAAGAAAGGTGTTAGCTCTCTCATACTTAAAAGTGTGGTACTGTTGCATACCTTCTGTTAAAGGACTCCAAGAAGGGTGTTAGCTCTCTCATACTTAAAAGTGTGGTACTGTTGCATACCTTCTGTTAAAGGACTCCAAGAAGGGTGTTAGCTCTCTCATACTTAAAAGTGTGGTACTGTTGCATACCTTCTGTTAAAGGACTCCAAGAAGGGTGTTAGCTCTCTCATACTTAAAAGTGTGGTACTGTTGCATACCTACTGTTAAAGGCATCCAAGAAGGGTGTTAGCTCTCTCATACTTAAAAGTGTGGTACTGTTGCTTCTGTTGAAGGCATCCAAGAAGGGTGTTAGCTCTTTCAACTTAAAAGTGTGGTACTGTTGCATACCTACTATTCAAGGATTCCAAGAAGGGTGTTAGCTCTTTCAACTTAAAAGTGTGGTACTGTTGCATACCTTCTGTTAAAGGCATCCAAGAAGGGTGTTAGCTCTTTCAACTTAAAAGTGTGGTACTGTTGCATACCTTCTGTTAAAGGACTCTAAGAAGGGTGTTAGCTCTCTCATACTTAAAAGTGTGGTACTGTTGCATACCTTCTGTTAAAGGCATCCAAGAAGAGTGTTAGCTCTCTCATACTTAAAAGTGTGGTACTGTTGCATACCTTCTGTTAAAGGACTCCAAGAAGGGTGTTAGCTCTTTCAACTTAAAAGTGTGGTACTGTTGCATACCTTCTGTTAAAGGCATCCAAGAAGGGTGTTAGCTCTTTCAACTTAAAAGTGTGGTACTGTTGCATACCTTCAATCTCAAGAAGGGTGTTAGCTCTCACTTAAAAGTGTGGTACTGTTGCCATATCTGTTTAAAGTGTGCCGACAGCTCACCTCCTTACAAAGTGTGGTAGCAAGACTGTAAAGGACTCCATCTTCTCTTGTTGTCTCATCCTTTGTCCCTCCTTCCACAGATCTTTCCATGTGTTAGCTTTCATACTTAAAATGTTCTATTTCCCATACCTTCTGTTAAACATGGCCGAAAAATGATGTCTCCTTCTGATGTCATAGTGATAAGTGTGGTTGTCTTCTGGGCTCCAAGCCTCTTTTCATACTTAAAACCTCTTGGTTGCTCTTTTTAAAGGGCTGTCCAAGGTATTCTAAGCATTCTTCTGTAAAACCACATCTCTGAGGCCTCTAAAAATGTTTTGGCCTGCCTACCGATTGTCCAGGATTCACAGCCATAACTGTTGCATACCTACTGTTCAAGGATTCCAAGAAGAGTGTTAGCTCTCTCATACTAAAAAGTCCTATGTGTTCTAATAATCCTGTTCTTGCCAGCCTTAGGAATCTAACGGAGCATGGCAGATGGTCACTCCCATGATCGCCTGGGGCGGTCCATTGTGTGTCCAGTACTGCTGACTGGGTACCAAATGCCAAGTTGATTACCGATTAATAGACAAATTTACCTCGTATAGTGATTCTTTATAAATTAAACCAATTCATAGTTAAGTAGGTGAATTCACTTGTCAGTGATGATTCTTTGTAAATTAAACAATCTCAAAAATGTGTAGGTGAATTCACTTGTCAGTGATGATTTTTTGTAAATTAAACCAGCTCGTAGTAGACAAATTAAGTAGGCAAATTCACTTGTTCATTGTGATTCTTTATAAAGAAACCAACCCATAGATTAGTAGGTAAATTGAACCAACACATAGATTTTTAGATTAGTTTACTTGTGAACAGTGGTCTGTTTACAAGCCAAACAAACTTTGAAATGATTTAGTAAGTGGATTGTAGGCTGATGATCTCTCAACCACCCGAGACAGTGGGTTACATCCATGTAGTACTTGATGTAGTCATGAAGTCCAGTTATTTACAATTTCATAAGACTGAACTGGGTATCCAGTATATATTGATGTTGGATTGACATCCAGACTGCTGTGGTGACAAACCATCAGATATTGGTAAGGAAGAAGATGGGCAGTGAGTTTACAACAACAACAACAAAACAATTAAAGGATCTCCTTATCTTCTTCTTCTTCTTTTTCACCAGCTGTAAACTCCAGTGGACAATTCTAGTTGTTTGTCCACTTCTACACTTTAGTCTTCTTTCAGAACAAGGGTTTTTTGTGAACGTTCATTTTACAGATCCGGCTTTTTTTGTATGCAGACTGTTGGTTCCTCGCCTCTCAGGCAGATGCATTTTGACTTCAAAGAAAACACCTCTAATCAGTCGACTTTATGACATGCTTGCTTGTTAGTGGAGCTGCTGGTCTGTTTTTGACAGCCCAGAATAGGAACCCAGAACCCACAAGGGAAGATAAGGGCTCTTTTCATATTGCTGGCACATGGTACTAGAGGCATATTTGTAATCAGCTGGTCATCACTTGATGGGTGATGTGGTCAATATCCTGCTGACCACCTTCCCTGAACAGGTTCTGGTGACCAGTCTGGACTGGGTCAGCCTGGCAGCCCTAGGTAAATTTTATTCTGGTAACCACAGTTCCAACTGCGTAGCCAGATATTGTCTAATGTGAGAATTTGAAGCAGACTGCAGCCTCAGGAAGCCAATAGCATACACACACATTAAATGCACAAGGCAGCCATCTAAAGTGCCAACTCAAACAGTTGAATACTAGAAATGCATTCCTTGTCAGTGGAAACAGCAGTTACAACAGATCAGTAACTGCTCACGCAATTAATTGCATAACGCACCACTACTTATATCTGGCAAACAGGCTTCTTGCCATTTTACTGAATCTGCAGTTCACAACACAAACCACAGTCAAAAAGCCTTCTAAGTGAAATCCACATCTCTGAGTGTCATGCCATGCACTCAGCTCAGTGGCTTGGTGACAGAACTATATCCTTTCAGTCTAATTATGGAGGAAAATGCAGTGGATAAGTATTTTCATAAGAAAAAAACTTGCCATGTCAAAAAACAGTAAACCTATTTATCTGCCATACTGAACGGAAATACATTTTAAATAATCTACATCATGTGGGTTTGAACCCAAGACCATTAGATGGCAGGCAAGAGTCAGTCAGTATATGAGTTCTGTTGTGCAGTTTTTTTTTTCTAGACAAGCAGACGTTAATTATGATGTTTAATCTCTCTTGCAGGCTGGAGCTTGGATCGGCACTATCTTGTGGATTATTCTTAGTGTTGTTGGTGTTGTTTATATTTTGCGCGCAGGAAAGCTTTCATTCACAAAGAGTGGCGGGACATCAGGGGGTGCAGGAACATCTTCTCCCAGCGCACCACCTCAAGAAATACCTCCAAATTATGATCAGTCATCTAAATACTAACGAGAGAATTAGCATTAACACTGAATATTTGAATGCATGTTCCAACAGGAGGAAGAACATTATTAATCATAGAAATGTTCTGCCTGCTGTGAAATTAATCAGTGCTGGCCTATAATCTTGTGACAAAGCTATACCCATGATAATGATGTATTACAGGCATAATCATTTGAATTATTTCAGAAGGTAAATGAATGTATGAATCATTCATTTCTATCATATCTATATATTCAGTGTAAATAATGTTAAAAACTGTTTATTCATATTGTTTCTGTTTTTATCTATCCTTGTTTTAGCTGAAAACAGGGAAGTCACCTTTGTTTAATTTGTCTGTTTCTTCTTTTCTTTTGTTTAGATTGGTTTCCTGATAAATGTCATTGCCTGCTTTGTTCTGTTAAAGGGCATTTTTTTTTTTTTCTTTCTTCAGATAGTTACATTTATTTCCTATTTATTTCCCTTTGACTTACTTTAATTTCAAACTTGCTGTTGGTTTTATTTGATCTTTATCTGCATCTGTGAATTTGTTGTTCAATCAAATAGTTTTTTTTCTTTAAAAAAATTCCTTAATCTGTGTGGCTTTTTTAAAATTTGATATTTGTTAGAATCTAAGTACATGTTAAAAGCACAATTTACAGCAAGTTTATTGGTTAATTTTTCAATGGCTGCATCAGCTTCTGTTTATGTTTTAACTTTTTAATTTTTTTTTCAAAACATTCTTAGTGTATGCAGTAAAACCTTGTTAATACGAGAACTCACTCAAGATGAATACTAAATTAACATGAAGAAAATGTTGGTCCTAGCAGAGGTGTATTTGTTACTGGTCCCTGGTTAGCATGATTTTCTTCATTGTGAACTCTCCATTTTTCTGTACCTTTGTATTTGAGGTTCAAAAGTTTTTTCATTTTCTTTCAATAGCTGTATAAAATATATTTTTTTTCAGTCTTGTGTTAGAATTTACATAACTTGTTACAGTGACATTCCATCATAGTCCTAGCCGTTGATTTTTGTAATCCTTTCTCTGTTTTTTTTAAGTATTACTGTTTTTATACCTATAAGTTTACAAGTAGCATATATTGAATGTATGTCATATTTTATTGTCTGTATCAAGTTATCATAAATAGAATATCTGTCTGTATGTTCATTTACTTGTTTGAAAAATTGTATATCACATGTACCATAATTTCATTATACTTTTACAGAATAGAAATGTTTATCTGCTCGACTGTTTGTCTTTTTGCTGTCTGTCTATTGTCTATTTGTTTATTGTTCACATCTTTCATTAAGCACAAAGGAGAGCTAACTTTATGGATCTTCTGTCAAATAGAATCTACATGTTTGTTGTTTGTTTTTATGAAAGGCAGTACGTGGTCATTGACAGTGCTTCATTCTTCCCATTTGTACTAACTCCTTTTTTTGTCATCTCTTTTAAATTGAAATGTGAAGATTGGTACTGAGGTTTTTCTGTCTTCGTGTCTGCTCTGTATTTTCAAGGAGTTTCAGCAAAAACATGTCTCAAGCATTTCATTAAATATATAACAAGTTTTTGTTATTCTTGTTATTTCATCACTTAGAAAGTGGTAGTAGCAGAATGTCGTGAGAAATATATAATTTGTCACCTAGTTATTAACTTCTCTTTTGTTCTGTCCTGAAAAGATCAAACAAGACAAAAAGTAGTCTACACTAGTGTATTTCTGCTTGAGTAAAGGTGACAGTTTGTAAAACACTTGTACATACAAACATGTCATGTATGTCATTTAACCCCACCAAGACCATACAACCAGCAACCAACACCCAGTGACATATCTGGATGAGGATCACCCGGGTACAAGTCCCAGCAACCCCATTCAACCATTGGGTTATATTAGGGCCCCAACTAAAGCTAAGCCGGGAAAATGAAAATGAAAAATTTCCTGCCACACTGGGACAGACATGTTCCGATCCGATTTTAGCACCTCCCAAAAATTGTCCCTTCAACCAGCACAGCATGCCTAAAGAGGGAGCTTTTGGTTATAATTGTGACTGGGTTATTTGCACAATAAAGAATGGTCTAATAGCGCTCACCACCAAGTAGCCCAGAAAAGGACTCTTGCAGTATTGATGCGATCAGAGAAGACAGACCCAAATACTGTCCCAACCCACGATGTGGCAATCTACTGGCCAGCCAATGGGCGACATGGTTGCAACTGAAGGACAAACATATTCACAATAACTGTAATTATTTATGGATGTGCCAAACTCTAGAACTCTAAACTAAGTGTGCATACGATACCACTAAGATTAGTTAATTTTCCCAGTTCTAAGCCATGTGTGATGTATGAGGGATTTCCCTTTGAATCGGTCTTCCTGTGAAGTTTTCTCTAGATCATTAGCTCTCAACTTTCCTAATGCCAGTAACCCTTTAATAACGTTCCCTTATTTTGTGGCGACCCCCAAACAATTATTTTTCTTTATAACTTCAATTAATATATTTTTTCTAATGGTCTTAGGAGACCCCTGTGAAAGGGTCGTTCGACTTAAAAAAGAGTCATGACCAGCAGGTTGAGAATCGCTGCTCTAGATTTTTCCCATTAGGTCAGAATGAACTAAAACAAATTCTTTGAAAATAATGTTTTTTTGATTATTGCACAAGTTTTTTCCCCTCATGTTCTTCTTCCATAAGCCTGCAACTGAAACATTTAAGACCTCATCTATAAAAACTGTTTGCTTATCAAAACTGTTTGCTAGTTTTATAAACAAATATTTAAAGTAATTAAAGAATATTTTAAATCTTGATATACCATATTATTGAAAAGCTTATTAATTTTGTTATTTAAATTGTTGCCAAAGGGAATGTGAGTTGATTTTTTTTTTCATATATGTGTATATGGAGTTAACCAGTTTTAAAAATATCTATTCTTTGGCATTGTCACCGGCCTAACTGATCTACTGTTGTGTTTATATAGCCAGTTTGGGCTTGAAGATTTATTGTTTATGAACCCATTTATGGTAGTAAGTACACTAGCTTTATTGACAGTTATCCTATTAGATGCTATAAGTTATCTTGCCTTACTGAAGTGGTCTATTTGGGATCTGTAAGTTTCCATGGCTTATTGACAAAACTTTATTTGGGATCTGTAAGTTTTTGTGGCTTATTAAAAATGCTTTTAGTGTTGGTCTCTGTAATTAACTGACGTGAACAAATTGGCAAAGATACAAGTCTAACAGCATTCTTATATGCATTAATGACATGCTTATAGAGAATGTGTTATATATATTTGTGCTTTGTATTCGCTTATTTACTATATTAATTCCATTGTGTATGTTTAAATACTTATTCCTTGTAATATTAATTTGCCTGTTGTAAAACATACAGTCCTTTTTTTTTTTAAATTTCACATAGAGAATATAATTGTGGAAAGATTAAGAACTGAGCTTCTGAAATTGTGAAAGATTAAGTGATCTGGTCTTGCCCATCACACTCACCATCATGATGAGCTGTGATATCTCTGCCTCTTTATAGCATAATGGAACTCTCTATCATCTGGAAAGTTGGAATGATGCCAACAATACAGAGGACACTTTTACTTTACAAGCAAAACACAAACAAACAAACAAAAGTTTAGTATTGTGGAGAGCAGCACTGATGAAGAGTTTTTTTTTTTTCTCACTTTGTCCAAGAGAACAAAATCATGTTTAAAAAATTTTTTTTTCTTAACATATTTGTAAACATTTGTTTTTTTTTAAATATGCCATCCAGATTTATATTTCATGTGATTAAATGTCCCTTCTGCCACATTAACTTACAGATTAGTTGTAATCTGTGATATGCTAACATTCCTCGGTTTAAAAAAACAATGTCTTGTCTATTAAATACTGATTTAAAATAAAATATTTGTCATTTTCACTTGTGCCTTGTATTCATCAACACAATTATCAATAACAACAAACAATTCTAAATAGTTTTTTTTTTTAAAGAGTCATACATAATATAAAGTTAACAGTTAATCATATTGATACAAATCTTTTTTTGCCCGCATTGCAGCAATAATCAGTTTGATTCGTTTAGGTGAATTCTCTGGAGAACGGCCTGATTTAACTTTTTGTGTTCCATGCACTGACGCTAGCTGACAAATCATCCTCACTGTGAGTCAACAATGTGTAGCAACTGATGACAACAATTCTGTATAGTTTTTCAATTCTTTGGCTTCCCAATAACAATTCTATCTTCTGACTTTACTCCCTTAGTTTTGTCCTGTTCTTGCTGTCTTGTCAATAGTGCTGATTCCTTTATCTTTTCATTTGCATGAGTGCCCCACTTCTCATAAAGCATTTGGTGTATCAGCCTGAGGTAATGCTTGCCCACTTCTACAGAACCCCTGTCATCAAGCCTATCATCATGTTTGCTTCCTCTTACACCTTTTTCTTCTTTTAGTGCATGCAGTATTGCATTGGAATTGTGATTATTTTTATCCATATCTTCATGTCTTTCCACAACTGTCTGCCTTTTACACTTTCAGTAATTTCTGACACAGATGATCCTACATACAGTGATGCCAAATTGTCCAGCTTGTTCTATCGTGGTATCCCTCGGCTTCTCTTTTCTTTCATCTTTCCCATTGTCACAGTGTGTTTGATTCCTCCTGACCCAGTCATGAAATGTCTTCTCACAGGGACTATGTTTTATAGTTTCTCTTTCACTCTCCAGAAATCAGCATGATCTGCAAGAGCTGTACTGGAACTTCACATAAATGGAAAGGCATAAGAGTGCTTGGAATAATGGTCCAGATTTATGGACTCAAAGAGGTGAAACCAGCAAGAGAAAGTGTCATCAGTCGGCACACACAGAGACAAATATAGAGGAGGTGGCTGTGTCTTATGGACTGAATGACTGAATGTGTAGTGAGGATGAAATGTCTGCTAACATAAAAGATGCTTCAAATTCATACATCTCTGTTTCCACACCCAGACACACAACACACATACACACCACATGCCCACAAACACATACACAGCAACATGTTTCGACTATTCCTTGTTTTTTTTTTAAATGAATTAAGTGTTTATAATTTTGACAGGCCAGCCACCATTTTGGAATACATTTCAGTTTTGGCCACTGCTAACTTTCCACCATTATTCCAGAAAGCTAGATAACTAACGTAATCCCCAGGGTTCACTGAGGAAAGGGCAGAAGATGCATGACATCAATGTTCTCAGAAATTGTCTTCAAAACAGATACAATACCATACTTTTCAAAACTAGAGGCAGACACCAAATTTTCACCTCGCTGGGGGACTTTTCCATGTGTCTGTGCATTCAAAACTAGAGGCAGACACCAAATTTTCACCTCGCTGGGGGACTTTTCCATGTGTCTGTGCATTCAAAACCAACACTGTTATTCCAGAATATTATTTACTTGTGGGGGGTCTCCATGGTGAAGTGGTCAAGCCATTTGCCTTTCACTCTGAAAGTGCAATCTTTATGTGGATTATCGCCGGAGCTACAGAGTTTGTGCTCTGTGCAGCGCTTTCTGCATGCGGCTAGCTGTTCTGCGGCAAAAGGCCGAGCCATATGGGATAAAACTCCGTGCAATGAAGTTGATCCTCTTGACTTTAACCTTCAACTTTAACCTTTAACTTTAACCTTTATTTTACTTGCAAATTGTAACCATAGTTCGGACAACTGCTTACAAAAGTTTATTATTGTGAAGCCTCTCAGTGTTGAATTTAACTTACAGAAACATATTTATTCCTTTTTTTTTTTCTTTAAATAAAACTGAGAGTTTTTTCTTTATTAAAGTTAACAAAATGTGTCTGCCTTCATGTCAAACTGTTTATGTTGTCAATTGAAATAGTTTTCATTTAACTTTTTAGTTTTTTTGTGGTTCAATTTATGACTTGTTTGTTAATTATTTGTTATTAAAGCAGAAATATAGTTCAAATTTTGTTTGTTTTCTTAAAATCAGTTCCATCTCTGTTTGCAGATCTCAATTTGTGATGTTTGTTATTTTATTGTTATTTACATTAACTTGAACAAGATTCTTAATTTAACTCCTCCAGTCCTATAGTGCTATTATCCTAATTCTGCGGACCCACATACTGATTACTTTATCTTGCAAAAATAGAAAGACTTATAACGCCCACTTGGGAACTGTAATCAAACATGCCATTCAACTATGTTTGTTATAATAATGTCTGTTGCTATGTCCATAAATCATATTTTTTTATTTATATCTACAAAAAAACATTTATTTGCTGCAGTTTATTAGTAACAGTAAGTAATTGAATTATATATAAACTTTATAGACTTTGAAAAGGCCTTTGACAGTCTGTGAACAGCATCATCTATGTCTTCTACACCAGGGTCTGGTCCTTTCTGTTTTTGAATACGCGATGGCGATCCTGACTCTCAACCATAAGCAGATGGAGAGGATGCAGAACAAAGCTATGCGCATTATACTTGTGTGTACAAGAGATACAGCATGCAGGGCGATGCGCTCGCTACCTTCTCGATGTTCCGAACATGGAAGACAGAATACAAATTTCCTGAGCTCGTGCCTACCTCACAGTCAAGGCAGACACACAACATCCATTACATAGTCAAATCAAGAAGATAAAAGGCAGCAGGTTAAAAAGAATCAAATCATGGATGGGTCAAGCCGAGGACATTATCTTACAGGTATGTTCACTTGAGGACATAGAACCTGGCGAGGAGAGGGTGCAAGTGCCTTCAGAGTGCTGTACTTCTTTTTCTGTTTGCATCCAACTAGACAGAAAAATGCAGTCAACAGAGTCCGGCTGCTGTGGAAGCAGAAGTTCAAGCCTTGATTTTCGAGAATGCTCTAGAGGGTGATGCTGTCATTTACACAGATGATTCTGTAATCCGCCATGTTAGAAGCTCGTGTGCTTTCACGGCTCAGTTTGGAGGGAGTATTGTAAAGGAAGATTTTGGAGCTTTTGCTTTAACTATAAGTAGTCTCACCATGGAGGTCGTGTCTGTGACTAAAGCAGTAACATGGCTAGAGACACAGACTTTCACTGGAGCATGCTTTCTCAGTGACGATCAGTATGCTCAGGAAAATAGACAAGGGCTGAGTCCGAAGGCAGTGGTTGGTGGCTCTACAGAATTCTCAGCTGATAAGTATTAGTTTCATTTTCGTGCCAAGGGGTACAAGGAAACGAGCAAGCTGATAGGCTTGCAGGTAAGGCTACTGTGAAAGCCGGACAAGCCATGGACCAGGCTGATATACTGAATGCGCTAAGAGAGTTAGGACGTTTGCGTGAACCAACTGAGAACTGTGAATGGTCAGACTGCAAGAACAACATGTTAAACGGGGTGTCGCCAAACTAGAACACTACGCGGGTAGTCAAAGAAAAATAATAAACCAACACAGAATTTGTGTCGTTAGCTGCTACACGCTGCGGAATTTACCAAGGAGGTAATCCTAGTTTCAGCTTCATAGCAAACGGGTCCCCCCATAGTTGCTCCGCTCCTGTGCCAATAAAAAACACACGTAGCTCACAGTGTACGCCATGCACTCAACTCAGAAGCTGGGCGACGAAACTATATCCTTTCAGTCTACAAATGGAGCAAAAATGCAACGGCCACCGTCTGCCAGGAAAAAAATAAAGGTGGCAGTGCCTAGCGTCCATTTTGACCGGAAGAATTATATGAGGGTTAATAAACGGTCACCCCAGCAGTACCCTCATTTTAAGCCGGGGAAGGGACTTAGGACATTACATCCACCAGCAGGCGTCGCTCCTACAACGACCTGCCTGCCTTCGTTAACGACTGTTCACCCAACAGCCATGCAGTTCTTTGGCACGAAGGAGACACCTTGAACTTGGCTTTCGGACTGCCGACTCCCTACAAGATGTTATTTATGTTTTGTTATCACACTTGATGTCACTGCACATTGGGCATACCCATGCGTGCTCAGTTCTCCGAAGCAGCAGCCACTCCAAAGTACTTCTACTAATTGTCCCCATGAGAAGCTAGTTATATCGTCTCCTTTCTCGGCCCCGAAGAGGGCAAAGACGTGCATCCCCATGCTTAACTCCCATGTCACGCAATCGTGTAAGTGTCAGGGATTCCTCATTCTCCACTAGCCCAGTTCATTTATGGACCTATGGACTGAGTGGTTCGACGTGCAGTGAGAATAATCTGTCGACTAACTAACTAACTTTGACATTCTAATAGAACAACGATGTGGAGGATCCTTGCTGCGTATGGGTTACCAGATAAAGTTATAAACAGATTTAAAGGACTCTATGAAGGATACCGGTGCAAAGTGAAAGTAGGACTCCTGGAAACATAATACTTCAGGGTAACGTCAGGAGTCTGACAAGTGTGCATTCTGTGCAACTACAGGCGCAGGGACAGGCCTTCAGTGGAACCTTCTCAAACACCTGTAACATTTGGACTTAACAGATTATGTCTGTGTCATCAGCCAAAGTAAAGAACATCTGCAACAAAAGGCAGATAAGATCACAGAACAACAAAACAGACAGGGTTAAGAATCAATTTCAATAAAACAAAACTGCTGGAGAAAAACGCCAAAGGGAAAAACCCTAATAAGTTTGGAAAAAGTAATTTTTACCCACCTTGCAAGTAACATCTCCTCAGATGTAAATGTAGTGGTGGAAATCTAGCAGAGAACTGCAAAGGCAAATGCTGTTTACAACAGACTCCAGAGTGTCTGGAGATCAAACATATACAGCACTCAAACTCAACTCAGGATATACAAAACATGCGTTAGGACAGTTTTCCTCTATGGAGCAGAAACTTGGAAAACAGACAGAAAGATAGAGAGCGTGCTTAGAGGTTTTGAGGAAAGACTTCTCAGAAGATTGTCGGGGTTCACATGGGAAGATAAAATCAGTAATTCTAGATTACAACAAATGACAGACTTAGAAGATATAAATTTAGAAAACAAAAAACGAAGATGGAAGTGGACTGGACACGGTTCAGAATGAAGAAAGAGAGATTATGTTATTTGAAGCCCCATGCTGGTATTTTTCCGGGGACACTGAATATAGCCTGGCCATAAATATGGCCTAACGGCTGAAAGGGGTTTCTGGGACCTCTCCATGGGTGGTCCTCATCCGCATGGTGGCACTTTGTGACACCGGGTGTTTATCGCGTGTGTGATGTCCTGGTGGGGTACAACAAGAAAGAAAGAAAAGAAAGAGAGACGGCCGAGACAGGCAATGCATTATACGGCGAGGATGAGGCAGGCCCAGAGACACTTGGAGGCGAACCCTTGAGGCTGAACTCAAGACTACATGAAGGACAAAACTGGAGATAAAAAGCATGGTTCAGGATCGATTTTAGTGTTTTGTCTCTGCCTTATGTGCCTCTACACGTGATGAGGATTTATCTATTGAAGTAATTAAAAAATCCTGAAGACATACTGGGTATGTATTAGCCCAATAATTTTGCAGACCAATCAGCTATAAGCTGGAGATGTAGATACCCCAGTTGTCTTTACTTAGCAGAACCTTTTTAGTGCCCATTTTAAGCTAGTTAAATATAAAAATCTGTCTCATTGAGTATTTAAACATATGATCATTAACTACTGGAATATTCAACTCACCACAGCAATCTATCATGGCATAATATTCAGTTTATTGTGGCATAATAAATCAACTTCAATCAATCAGTCAATGAATGAGGTGCCATCTCCACAACAAAAGTTGGCTGCAGTGGATCTCCAACACACCCTGTCTCTTGTATTGTTAGTACACTCTCTCAGACTGCTGTTGATCTACTTCTTGATGTTGTCCTTCCTCTTGTATTGGTGTCTACCTCATGCCTCTTTGTTCTTGACCTTCCTCCCCAGTATAGTTTTTAAAAGTGTGATGCTTTTTCGTATGGCCAAAATATTTCAATTGTCTCACTCTCTCTCTCTCTTTTTTTTAATTTTTATCTATTTCATTCAGTCTCTCCAGAACCTATATTTGACCCCGACATCCTACCCCCACCACCCGCCCGCCATGAAAAACAAACTATTCTTTTGTATATCCACATTTCCAGAGGTATTTTCATGGCATAATAAATCAGTTTATCAAGACAAAGTAAATCAGTTTACCATGGCATAGTAAATCAATTTATCATGGCATAAGAATTAATATATTATGGCATAATTAATAAGTTTACCTGCATAATAAATCAATTTATCATTGCATAATAAATCAGTTTATCATGGCATAGTAAATAAACGTATCATGGCACAATAATCATCTTGGCACAATAAATCATTTATCATGGCAAAATAAATCAGCTTTGCCTTGCATAATAAATCAATTCCCTATGGCATAATAAATCAGTTTCTCATGTCATAATAAATCAGTTTCTCATAGCATAATAAATCAGTTTCTCATAGCATAATAAATCAGTTTCTCATAGCATAATAAATCAGTTTCTCATAGCATAATAAATCAGTTTCTCATAGCATAATAAATCAGTTTCTCATAGCATAATAAATCAGTTTCTCATAGCATAATAAATCAGTTTCTCATAGCATAATAAATCAGTTTCTCATAGCATAATAAATCAGTTTCTCATAGCATAATAAATCAGGCAGAAACTGTAGCAGCCCAACAGTAGACGAGCTAGCTAAAAAAAAACCACATGATATGGCTATAACAGGAGTAAGTGAGCTGGGTTATTAACTCGGTAGTCTAGGTTTAGTCTCCACCAGAAGGTTATATTACTGACCCATTTGGCTCTAGGGCCAAACGAATTTCATTGAACTGGTAGTAGAGATGTTTCTAGAAAGTAAACGTACCTGGCATACTAATGAACCCGTGTTTTCTTGTGTGTAAGCCGTTCTGCGGACAGAGACCGGGCGATACATAGTCGTCCTCATGTGGGATGCAATTTTTTTTTTTTTTTTTTGAGCCCCACCCTGGCTTCTGCCAGGGGTCCTGAATATAGCCAGGGCATAGATATGGCCTAGCCATAAATATGGTCTAATGGCTGAAAGGGATTTCTGAGACGACATCTCCATGGTGATCCTCATTCGCATGGTGGCACTTTGTGTCACCGGGTGTTTATCACTTGTGTTATATCCTGGTGGGGTACAACTATCTACCTACCTACCAGAGACCTAGGCATATGGGATTGAAAATCCATAGCATTGAAGAGCTTCTCTTGACTTTATCTTTATCTCTTCTGTTTCGTTCGATCATTGAAAAAACGAGTATAGCAATGGATCGTTTTGTTTCGTTTATTTTGCTATACATTTTCGTCGGTATCTATAGACGCGATTGCGATCCCAAAAATTTGAAAACCAATTGACTGTTATTCAGAAATTATTTTTCTGTGCTCTTTACGTGAAAGATAAAATCGGAAAAGTTATTAGAAGTTATTGCCAGGCTTTGACCTGAGATGGTTTTGACGCCTATAAAATAAATCGACTTTTTTTGGCAGCACGCAGTGAATAACGGTAAGTAATTTCGTAAATATCTTTTTAATTAGCCTGATTACCGCAATGTGTGGTGTATCTTTGAATTCTGCGTTAATTGTTATATAAGTGTGGGAAATTTCACAAAGGTTGGCAATACAGCACATGTTTAAAAAAAATTTTAGTGGCATCACTGTTTTCGCTTCAAATCCAATATGTTTGCACTAGGAGACCGTTTTTGCCGCTTTATAATTAACTTAAAGTAATTATTAAATTACCTAACGTTATTTTAATCATTTTTTTTTTTAAATCCACAACCATTGTAGCATTTGTTCATGCATCTGTCATTATTTAGAGCCCTTCGTATTCTCTGTTGGAGATATTTTTGCCTGATCACCCCCAAATCCCAATAATTAATTTAGGCCATCACTGGTAAGATGATTCTTTGGTGATGATTCTTTGGTAATTAACTTAGGATGCTTAGTAAATTGACAATGTTATGTGAGTTACTTTTTAAACATCTACAAACATTGTACCATTTTTTCATGTGTTTGTCATTATTTAGAGTTTACAGAATTTTATGTTGGAGATATTTTTACCTACCCATATCTTGATCACGAATTTCACAAATTCTGGCACTAAATTCAAAATTATTTTTTTTTTGGGGGGGGGGGGGGGGGGTGGGGGGGGGGGAACAAAGCATATAAAACCTAATCTAAAACAGAGTATAATTGTGTTTATTACAAGTAAAAGCACCCAATTCCAATATGACATTCCTTATGTATTTTTTTATAATAGGTATATTGTATATTTACAGTCATGGCAAGACGGACAGCTAAGCATCTCAGAGATCATCTCTCAGTTTTTGAAGCTGGATACCCTATACAGAAAGGCTACATTGCTCGAGGGCTGCTAGTGGATGGTTATTCTATATCTAATGTTTTCAGTGAAGTCCAAAGTCTGGTGCAGGCAGCAGAACCCAGCAAGTCTTTGAATGAGGGAAGTCTTACAACCAGTTTGCATAAATATAAAAGATTGATTTTGCATTTAAAAAAATGTTTAACAAAAGAATTGCAGTCACTTATTAGACTCTTCCTTGAACCATTTCCTATCACATTCATGAGCCTCCCTGTCATGCCTGATCCACAACCTGGACATACTTTACCAATACAGCACTCTAAATCATGTATGCCAGGAATGCAGCCATTATTAGAACCAGATACCCAACAGAGATCAGCACTCACACCGTTGTCTTCATTAGAAAATGTACCTCATTTTTCACCATCATGCAGATTGCCATCAGGAAAGAAGCTTAAAAGAGATTGTGAAAACTGTGTCATAAAGCAAAGGACAGTTATGAATATGCAATGTGAAAAGAAACGTTTACAACAGGAAATACGAAAACTAAAAACGCAGGTAAGAGAAAAGCAACGATCACAGTTTTCCTTGAAAAGACTGAATGAAAAGATCAAGAGGAAGATACAGTCAAGCAATCTGTGCAGAGTAAAATATGAAACCTTGGGTCACTGCCTCTTTTAATTTTTTACCTGTCTCTGTCTTTCGACTTGTTGCTATCCCCACTGTATGTCCTCTCCTGTGGTATTTCCTGGCTCTGCTGTCTCATGCATTCAATTTGCTCAGATCCCATATAATTTTAAGCTGTCTCTGTGTGATTTTCTATTCACTAAATACAGTCCTCTGTGTGTCGACTGGTCATGATGCATACCAGTGTAAATGTTTTGCTCTTGGATGCTGAGCAAACAAGGATACTACAAAAATATATATATATATTTTTTTTATTACACAATAGCAGTTGTTTTCCGGAGAAGCTGTGGCGAATGTATAATCACATCAAAATCCCACGGTATATCAATCATCCATGATGTCTCTGTTATTAGTGTATGCCTAGGCTGTTGTCTTATGTACTCCTACACAACAAGAGAGAAGCAGTGATATGTATATGAAAACAACACTGTATAACAATGATCCTTGTTGTACTATTCCACCTGCCAGATGGATGTTTCCATAGTGGCTTTATAGAAATAGCAGCAGCATGTGTGAAGCTGTAGTGAATGTATAATCACATCAAAATCCCACGGTATATCAATCATCCATGCTGTCTCTGTCTGTCTGTCTACATTTTATATGTATCTATCTCAATCTCCTTTTTTTCAAATGAAAGAACATTAGTGCTATTTATTGTTATCCCTCATGTATGCACGTTATCATTGATTTCTCACTGTGGCATCATTACTAGTTGATACTTTTAGGTGCTTCGTGTAGTAAAGATATTCACATTCATACGCTTTCTATGTTAATTTTGTCAAAAACATATTGCCAAACTGTGTCTTTTTTCTTCTGCCTTCTATACCCTAATGGGGCATTAGTCCTCAATCAACTCGCGCTGTCATTATAGTCATAGCTATTACATTTGCTCTTAGTCTTCTTCTTCTTCTTCTTGTTCACCAGCTGTACACTATGGCGTAAAGTTCTGGTTGTTCGTCCACTTGTGGACTGCAGTCCTGCTCCAGAACCTGAGTGTTGCGTATGCATCAGTTTTACAGATCTGATTCAATTGAATGCAGACTGCTGGTTCCTTGCCTCTCAGGCAGATGCACTCCGACTTCAAAGGAAGCTCCCCAGTTAGTCGACTCTTACGACATGCTTTTGGGGAGGCAGTGGGTTTATTCTTGTTTTCCCCACAATAGGGCCTCGGAATCCACACGAAAGATTTGCTCTTAGTGTCTTCCCTATCTTTTTAACTTCACTTTCTAGCTCCCTTCTGCGTGTGTTTTTATGGTCTTTGTATATTTTTATGCCCCTATTGGTTCCAGTACACAACTCATTGGCAGACAACTATAAATGTATACGGTTTTTGCTGAAAGAAAGTCAATTGATGGCCATTTTCATATGTTAATTAGGTCACGTCAACTGAAATTGGCACATTTATATGATCTTTGTGTTCACCTTGTCGGGACGCACAATTTGATATGCATGTCGCCAGGCTCGCTGGCGGATAACCTTACAGGTATAATGTTGTGCTTGAAAATAGTAGGCTGGCGGCCATTTTCATATGTTAATTAGGTCACGTCAACTGACATTGGCACATTTATATGATCTTTGTGTTCACCTTGTCGGGACGCACAATTTGATATGCATGTCGCCAGGCTCGCTGGCGGATAACCTTACAGGTTTAATGTTTTGCTTGAAAATAGTGAGCTGGCGGCCATTTTCATATGTTAATTAGGTGCATAATGTTTTTATATGTTTTTAAAACGTGCATAGACAGTTAGGTCTAACTGTCCTGCTTCCAGCAATATTTGGTTGCTAAGGGATTCGTTCAGAAACAAAAAAGTTATGGCCGTAAAATCAAACATTGAGTCATTTCATCTCACTGGGTCGCAGCCGGAAGCCATGTTTTCTGGATTTTCACTACAATTTTTCTGTCGTGGTGTCCGCCACTAAAATGTTAATATCTCCGCTTAGAATCGACTTACAGGCTTAAATGAGGTACTATTGGATTTGTAATTTTAATTTTTATCTAGCTGTTATAATTTCGTAAGTAAAAACCCAAAAAATAAAACTTCACTACCATCCCTAGCATGAACATTACAAAGTTGCTCGTACAGTGCGAACAGTAAAGTAAAGATCACTTTTGACACCTTCATGCACATCGGGCATATGGAAGAGCTCCAATATTTTTACAGACCATTCGGCACCAGGTGGGTAATGTGGTCAGCATTGTGCCAGCCATCTTTACTTCCCCAGTACATACTCCCTGGTACCCATTTTAGGCTTGGGCAACCTGCGGCGCACCAAACCATGATAAAAAATTCACGCAGCCAGCAGTTGGTTTCGATCGCGATACATTTGAATGACGAGTGTCGGACTCACAACGCATGAGCCATGGACGCCGCGCTCGTACTAGATAATAAAGATTGTATTATTTCAGCCTGATTTCTGATTGTGCAGTTACATAAACATGAATATGTTGAAGAGAATAAACAGCTCGTGTAAAAAATTCTTTGTTGTGTGTTATCTTGTAGGGAAAATTATTTTATTGAAGAAGAAGAAATATTTTTTGTTAGATATTTTCTTTTGTGTTATTCAAGTTGCATCTATGAAGTTATTTTGATTTCAGCTTTTGCAGTGCATTTTCATATAGTGCTAGTTCATTTTTTTTTTTTTACATCTTTCAGCACCAGTAGATTTATAGGAGATGTCAAAGTAAGAAAATAACCATAATGAAAAAAAACATGACTGCATTACTTTAAAAGTGGCAATATACACTGAGGCAGGGCTGCCAATGGGACTTTTTGAAAAACCCAGCTTCGCTAAACAAAAACCCAAGCAATACATTGACAAGGAACAAAAAAAATTAAATAAAAAACCCAGATTGTTAAAATATACAAAATTTATAGTTACGAAATTAAACATTTACCACTTTTATATAAGGATATATTTTAAAAAAAACCAAGATTCCCCTAAGGCACCTAAGAAAAACCCAGATCTGGGGGAAAAACCCAGCATTGGCAGCCCTGCACTGAGGTAGTCGCCATTTGGGGAGCCAGATTTGTTTAGTATGTTGTGACCAAATATTAAAAGCAAGAGAGCCTATTATGCCATTGAAGGAAATAAGAGATAGTCACTTACATAGCATGCATTACTTGGTGCTGAAAGAGTCCAGTTGTTAGCTTTTGTCTTCTTTTGCATTTGTCTTCAAAAAATGGTTGACACATATGTGTTGTGGTTTACAGCTAGGCTGCAATGTCAGTGCCTTTTGGTCCAACATCTGATTTCAGCAAATCCTTATTTAGTTGCCATTTACGACATACTTGTTAACAGACGGTGGGCCTGATCATCCCCCCCCCCCCCCTGACACAGTTGGGGCCTGTAACTCATAACAGGAAATAATTTACAATTTTCCACGGTCTCTCTATCACACTTGATTGAATTCCCACGCCATAACTTCAGATTTGAATTGCCAATCATAAATAATAAGAATAAAGTTTGGTATTCAGTCAGTCATATTTCCCCCTTTTGTTTCTGTTCCACTCCGTTAGCTTGAGCTGTGAATATGTTGTGCTAATTTCTTTTCTTTATTTTTTTTGTCTACAGTTCTTGGTCACATTTTGGTTTGTTCGTATCCATTTAACAGATTTGGCTTATTTGTAATTTTGTAAATCTGTTGGTTCATACCTCTCAGACAGATGCTATCTGACAGAAGAAAACACTCCTTTTATTGCCTCTATATGTCAGGCTTTTTGCAATCAGATATACAATTAAACAGTTACTGGTGTCAGCGGAATTAAAACTCTTCGCTTGCAGCTGAAGATGAGGACGGAGCGCTTATTGGGTGTCCCGAGTGTTATGATGTTGATTCTTAATTCAACATTCACGTGATGCATACAGTAACTAGTTTTGGGCTACAGTGTAACCCATTTGTCTCCCCTTACATTATGTCTGCTGGTTATTTCAAGAACTTGTAAATGTTGTTGTAAACAATATCTAGACTTAGAAAATCTGTTATCAAGATTATTTCTCGGTTATCTAGTGAGCGTGTGTACGCGTATGTTTATTTTAATGTGGGTATTAGCCTATTTAATATCAAATAATTTGGTGTTTTGTCCTTTTCTTCAGCGTCCCCTAAAACTTCTTTGCCTTCTTGGACCAGCTTTGCCCTTTTTTCAGACTTAACGTCTAGACGTGAAGATTCCTTGCTGCAAGTTTTCATTCAAACTTTCCCAGGTATACAGCTTTCGCTTCTTGTGGACGTAACCTTTCGTTTCCGTCGAATTTGTCCACACCCGCTGTTCTTACTTCCCTTTCTTCTTCTCGTATTTTGTCGCTATATTCAGGACCACAGAGAGAAATGGGATACAGATACAACGGTAACAGAGCCAGAGGTCGACCACGCAGAATATGGACCGCAGAAATATCAGAGATACTGACAAGTACTATATACGAAGCGAACAGAAGGGCCTGTTATATAGATCTCTTGCTGCCCTGGCGCCGTGAGGCATTCCAGGAGTAGAGGAAAGAAAAAAAGTAGAGGAAGATTCAGGACCACATACACTGATAACATGTCTCCTTTACAGCAGGCGGTCGGTCGGTCACGGAACCATAGTTTGGGAGATGTTCATTTTCATGGCGTTCACCAGCTGTAAACTTCGGGAAGGGGGAGGGACGGGCTCGGTTGTTCTGCCATTTAATGACCTCAGTTTTGTACCCGAACTTGAATTGTGGATGCACATCCGTTTTACAGCTTTTCATTTCACCAGCAGGGGTGATCATTCAGGAGATGTTGATTGGGAGTCCTGTCCCGTCCCCATAAAGCTAACTTTGTAGCTTTCGTTTCAGGTGGGGGGGGGGGGGGGGAATTAGCCACCTGGTGGTAGCTCCAAGGCTGCTGCACCAACAAGGATGTGGCCTAGTAACCTTTGACTATTTTAGTGTGTTTATAGCCATAAACCACATCTCATAATAAAACACGAGAGTAAGATACGAATCGCAACATTCATTATTCGAAAAGTACATACAGTACAGTAGTCTTTATATGGGACGCAATGTTTCGCTATTTTAAAGCCCCAATCCGACTGTTGTCGAGGGCCTTAATCTAACCTAACGGTTAAAGGGGGTTTCTGTGACTTGTTCCCTGGTGATTCTCATCCGAATGGTGGCACTGTGTGTTGTTCGCTCGTTGTACGATCCTGGCGGGGTTACATGACATACACATACACACATTTGAATAATGACAATGTAACTATCGGATTATGGAACGGGGGGGGGGGGGGGGGGGTAATGTACATAATAAAAACAAAAGAAATAAAAAATAACTTTGTCATCTCCTGGATCCGCGTCAAGAAAGAGTCCACCCTGATATAGCTTAACAGACTAAGAAAATGGAAAACATTTATAAAAGGATCATAATAATGCATCAACTCCATGGAAAACAAGAAACATCACCCTTATACAGACGTATACACTCACCGACGACGGCTACACTTCCGATGCAAAAGATACACTGTTCTTCGACTCACTTCCTATCTGCCGTCATTAATCAGGTACCTATTAACGATGATTTAATCATATCCGATAGGATGCTCCCCCCCCCCCGACCACCCCCCCCCTCGCCAAAAACAATCGTCACGTTCAACTAGTATTTCCGAAGGGGGAGCTTTGGGTTATAATTATGAGTAGGTTATTTGCGCCACATAAAATGGCTTTGTATTACAGGCCACCAAGAGCCCTGAAAAAAATCATTGTCAATGAAATGAGCAACCGCTCTCAGTCATTACTTCTCGTCCTTTTTAGGACGACATTTTTCCTTATTTGAAGCCCTACTCTGGCTTTTGCCAGGGGCTGCAATATAGCCTGGCCATAAATATGGCTTAAAGGCTGAACGCGGTTTCTGGGACCTCTCCACGGTGATCCTCATCCACATGATGTCACATTGTGTCATCGGGTGTTTATCGCTTGTGTGATGTCCTGGTGGGCTAGAAAGTCAGTCAGTCAGTCCAGTCAGTCAGTCAGTCAGTCAGTCAGCCAGTCAGTCAGTCCTGAAAAAGTCTCCTGCAATGTTGATGTGATCAAAGGACACAGACCCAAATACTGATCTGACGGTCGACGAAGTTGTCTACCGGCAAACCAGTGAGCGACCCTGTCACCGATGTGCTTTAATGGTAGTGGGTGATTTATATAGATATAGATAGCAGAAGCTGACGCTGGGGAAGGAGGGGGGGGGACATCTAGATGCGTATGTGGCAGCTACCAGGGGGCAGCATATTCCAGAACTTTGTGCAGATCATGGGCGATGTGTCACCAACATTTTCTACAAACATCATTGGAGCAAAATATAGTCATGGTATAAATGGAAGAACCTAGATCAGGCTGCTTAAATAGACTTCACACAGAATCGTCAGAAGAGGAGAAATATGATAAAAGATGCAGGAGTCATTTAAAATACCACAGTGAATAAGGATAATCGTCCGTTGATTGCATACATCAAAGGACCAAGAATATGAGCACAAGAAAGCTAGGCTAGATAATGAGGCAAAAATAATGGAGGAAATGCAAAAAATATCACAGCAATATACTACTAGTGATAATGTAGAAAGAATATGGCATAGAATTAAATGCAGCCTTCTAAACTGTTTAACAGAAAGAACACTGTCGCATTAGACACAAGGGAGGGAAAGAGAACAGCATGATGGAACATAGAAGTCGAAGAAACAGTGATAATTAAAACATAGCTATACAACATACACATCATTAAGTCTACAAACTACTCGAGCAATTGAAGGTAAAGGTGAATGACTCAACCTCTCTCCGCAGTAAAGCTAGCTCCCTGCCCTGAATGTAACACAGATCACGACCTCCGTAGCTCCGGTAACGATCCCCATGGATCTCCATAACCAGTGCACCTGTGAACTTGCCGGCGCGCCGGGAAGCGAACCCATGACCTTCGGAACGCGATGCTCGATATTTGACCACTTCGCCACGGAGACCGCCTAAAAGCAATTACAGAAGAGGAGAGAAAACTATGGTGGAGGTGACAATATTAAAATCCCAGCCAGCATAGTTTATGGGGATGGTGCTGGCGATACGGCCGTAAGTCTTCAGGCTCAAACATCCCCACCACCCGCCTACACCACAGAACTGGTAAATACAGAGAGTAATTAGCAGGGTATTTATTTTGGAAAAGAGATGGGGGAGGAGGTGGGGTTATATTAACCAATATATGTATATATATATATATATATATATATATATATATATATATTATATATACACACACACACACACACACACACACACACAAACACATTGGAAAGGTCTAGTTAAGTGGTTCTCAAACTTCCTAATACCCTGACCCTTTAATACAGTTCCTTGTGTTGTGGCGACGTCGACCCCCAACAGTAAAACCATTTTCGTTGCTTCTTCTTTTCAGTAATAAGTTTTCTGATGGTCTTAGCCTACCCAAATGAAATGGTCGTTCGATCTCCCAAAGGGGTCGCGACTTACAGTTTGAGAATCGCTGGTCTAGTTACTACTATATGCAAACATTTAGAGAACGTATATAACTGACTGGTTCCCTTGTGTTAAACGTAATATATATAAATATGGGTGTTTCCCAGGTAGAGTGGCTAAGATGGTTTTCTCGCCCTCTTAAGGTTAAGCGTTTTGGTTCAACCTCCGTCATTCGACTCCTGATTGCATGTGTTTCGGAGATCAACGGCAGTCGTTGCTGGAGCTACAGAAGATTCTTGTTTAGGCTGGCGAATAGCTGTCTCTGACAGAAAGAGACCGCATCACAACAAAAACAATCATGGTGCAAGGAATGTGATCCTTTCATCTTTACACACTCAAACACTAATTGGTCTAACGGAGCTAGTTACGCTGGTTTCATTAAAACATGACTTGATTAATGCAAGACCATAATTACTCTCCATTCTAGATGTAACGCTTTCTTTGGCATTATCTCATAGTGAGCCGCCTGTATTAGTTTTACCATTGCCTTGTAAATCTTCCGACATCATAGATGTTGATCCTTTCCTTCTTCTTCTTCTTCCTCTTTCTTTCTTTCTTTCTTTCTTTCTTTCTTTCTTTCTTTCTTTCTTTCTTTCTTTCTTTCTTTCTTTCTTTCTTTCTTTTTCTTTCTTTCTTTTCTTTCTTTCTTTCTTCTTTCTTTCTTTTCTTTCTTTCTTTCTTTTCTTTCTTTCTTTCTCTTCTTTTCTTTCTTCTTCTTCTTTTCTTTCTTTCTTTCTTTCTTTCTTTCTTTCTTTCTTTCTTCTTCTTTCTTCGTTCTTCTTCTTTCTTTTTTCTTTTTTCTTCATCTTTCTTCTTCTTCTCTTCTTCTTCTTCTTCTTCTAAACAGTCTTCTTCTTCTTCTTCTTCTTTCTTCTTCTTCTTCTTCTTCTTCTCTCGTCTTCTTCTTCTCTCGGATCCTCCTTTTTTCTATCATCGGCGCGGTTGTCCTTCTGTTTTCTGTATTTGTCTTCCACTTCTCGAGTGGCTTAAGTCATTGATTTGGTCCTCTTTGTGTAGGATGGTTTTATAATGCATCATTGTTCTCTCTGCTGGAGCGCTTCGACAAAGCAAAGCAGCCGGCTTGGTGCCAACACTAGAAAAGGGGAACTGCAATCAAATTTTTCACAACTGAAGAAGACACAGAGTTTCATTCGAACAGTCAAGTTAAAAAGTGAATCATACTGAACATGCGATTAAAAAAAAAAAAAACGCTAAAAGGATGAGGCGAACAACAAGAGAAAACGAGGAGAATTGTCAGTTGAATTGCTTGTCTGAAGTCGAGACTGATTCTCTCTGCCAGGAGCTCGCCAATGACCCACACAAATACACGTACCCACGCGCGCGAACGCACGGGCACACTCACTTTCTCTCTCACATTAAAAAAAAACCCACACAAACACACAAACACACCAAAAAAAAAGTACATTTACACACACTGGTGGACATAGACACGGAAAGAAAAAAAAAGCGGGGGGGGGGGGAATGCTAAATTACGAGAGAAGAGAGAGAGAGAGAGAGGAGGGGGGGGGTTGGAAGAGAGAGAGAGAGAGAGATAGAGAGAGAGAGAGAGGAGGGGTTTGAAGAGAGAAAAGAGCCTCTTTAGAAGGGGGGGGTTTGGAAGAGATAGAGAGGGGGGGTTGGAGAAGAGAGAGGGGGGGGGGGTTCAACCAGAGAGAGAGAGAGGGAACTGTGGGGGGGTTGGAAGAAAGAGTTAGAAGAGAGAGAGAGAGATAGAGAGAGAGAGAGTAGAGAGAGGAGGGGGTTGGCAGAGACGAGAGAGGGGGGGGGGGGGTTGGAGAGAGAGAGAGAAGAGGGGGTTGGAAGAGAGAAAGAGAGAGAGAGAGAGAGAGAGAGAGAGAGAGAGAGAGAGAGCTATCGCGAATTAAGTGCTATAGCAGAAATGTTATTGACCTCTCAGGCGCAAAAATAGATAAAACATTTTGCAGGCAACGGAAAATAAAGTAAAGGACCCCTTTAGACACCTTCATGCGTATTGGGCATATAGGGCTAGGCCTATATTGTATAACCCGATAAGCTATTGGTTGGTGAGGCAGCCAACAGCTCACCGACTTACCTAACTTTCCAGGTTCTTACCTGGTAACACATGTGAGGCTGGGTCGACCAGAGAGCCAAGGTCATCTTTAAAAAAAAAAAAGTCAGGCCTCCGTCGGGATTCGAACCCAACTTCTTGGGATCCGCAAGCAAACATCTTACCTCTACACTACATTTGTGATGCAAAGGCCTCATTATAATGGCGGAAACCCGATAACGAATGCAATAAACATGAGGTAAATGCCGATTGGTCTGTAAAAATATTGGACGCTCTGCCTGTATGCCCGATGCGCCTTAGGCGTAATAAGGGATCTTCACTTTACTTTAACGGGGCTGAAATATACAAGGAAAGAAGAACACGGACAAACCGAGAATATAAAGGCGGTTTATTTTAAATATTGAAACTATATAAAAAACACAACTAGAAGGTACAGCAGTGATACACATTTGTATGAACTCATATACACGTGATATATGGGTTATTGGAAAAAAAACTTTCATTAAAAAAAATAATAATCTGGCTACATCAGGAAGCAATGAATAAATATAATTTCAAAGAATATGTCATAAAAGATAGTAATGTGGTTAACAGATGAAGAAATGAATAAGTCTAATCTAATAATGAAAATGACCCACCTGTATACAATACAATAGTCTTATTGCAAACCTAAGCAAAATAATTTTCTTCTTCTTCCTCCTCCCCTCCTCTTGTAAGTAAAATAGTAAGTTATGAATGATAAATTTTGCCAATGTGCGGGTGCGTCATTAAAAAAAATATGAGCCACAATAACTATGACAAAAGAAACGTAATGCCATGAACAAAAAGAAATATAATAAAAAAGAAACAGAATGAACACAAAAGCAATATGATAAACAAAAAAGAAATTTGATGAAATAATAATAATAATAAAAGTCTTAATATTAATACAAAAGCAACATGATAAACAAGCAGAAACATAATGAGATGAACGTTTCTCCTTCCCGCCAGTTCGTCCATTGTGGTTAAGCTACATGAAAACATATCAAACCACACGAGAAGTAGGACTAATCAGTTTCATATTATCACAATCACAAACGACAAATGAACGTGGCAGCTAGAAAGCCTTCATCAGCATGTGTTGTTCGTCCAACATAAGTGACGAAGACTACTTGTCATCACATGTTGGAAATTTAATCCCATCGAAGATACGCCAGTGGGAGTCGCCGTGGCGTAGCGGCTAGTAGGTAGCGTGTGGTTTGGAAGGTCGTGAGTTCGCTCCCTGGCGGAGCCGGACTTTTTTTCAAACAGGCCCTTGACTCCAAGGTCGACCCAGCTTTGAGTCGGTACTGGGTGCAGTCCCGGAAGGTAAAGGCGGCCGGCGTGATGCTGACCACAGCACCCATTTTGTGCCAATTGTTTCATACAAACATAGGTCATGCCCTATATACCCTGTATGCCTAAAGGCGTGGGAAAAGGACCTTTACTTGACTTTAAAAATGCGACAGTGACTTATGACAGGTCAGTCCAACTGGAGCCTGGAAAGTTCTTGAGCAGTGATGGCAACAGATGGTAGCGACATCAGGATTTGCTCCAGGGCGCTTCATAAACGGCCACCGTTTCTCTGTCAGTGCTCCCTGACAGACTGACACACCATGCTAGACGAATATATCATTTTCATGTCGGTTTTGCGCTACTGCCTCCCACCTTTGTCTCAATACTAACAGATTTAAGCACAGTTTTAAGGGAGTCTTTACAGCGGTTTTTATTTTCGATATTGTACATATAGGGTCTTTTCTTATCTGTCAGGGCACACCAGTAGATTCTTGACACGGCTAAAGGAGCATGGGCGCTTGCCCGGGGGTGGGGGGGGGGGGCATGGCCTAGAGCCCCGTGATTATTTGTGTATGTCACGTGACTTGCTATAAATAAAAAATATGTTTGACATCTAAAATAGTTCTGTGTAATATAAAACCAAAATATATCTACTCTCTCTCTCTCTCTCGATCTACTCTCATCTCTCTCCTCTCTCCTCTCTCGATCTCTCTCTCTCTCTCTCTCTCTCTCTGGTCTCTCACACATCAGGTCCTCTCCTCGTCAATCTCATCTTTCTCTATATCTCACGGACAGCAATACGTGAAAAACCGTTTTCTTGATGTTTTTCTTATCTGTCAGGGCACACCAGTAGATTCTAGACATGGCTCAAGGAGCATGGGCACTTGCCCGGGGGGCCCACGAGCCTAGAGCCCCGTGATTATTTGTGTATGTCACGTGACTTGCCATAAATAAAAAAAGATATGTTTGACATCTAAAATCATTCTGTGTAATATAAAACCGACATATATCCGATCTCTCTCTCTCTCTCTCTCTCTCTCTCTCTCTCAATCTCTCCTCTCTCCTCTCTCTCTCTCTCTCTCTCTCTTTAAACACACACGACATATATGAAAAACGTTTTTCTTGATGT
Source organism: Candidula unifasciata (assembly GCA_905116865.2). Taxonomy (NCBI): domain Eukaryota; kingdom Metazoa; phylum Mollusca; class Gastropoda; order Stylommatophora; family Geomitridae; genus Candidula; species Candidula unifasciata. The sequence goes on from CAJHNH020005290.1 coordinate 645,363, forward strand.
TTGTCACCATCTTTTCCTCATGGAGCAAAGAATCTAGCAGACATTGTTGTTGATATTCTTAATAAGAACAAAATACCACTATCAAACTGCCGTACACAGTCAAACGATAATGCCACATACATGTCTGGACGAATTAGCGGATGACAAGTGTGGATTCGTCAACTCAATCAGTTCGCCATCTTTATATCCCTTGCGTTTGCAAAAGCTTGAACATGGTGCCAATAAAAGAACAGCAATAGTGTTGTCTACAGTCTGAGTGCATGCATTAGTCATCCCCATGTAGAATGTAATTTTTGGTTATTTGAAGCCCCACCCTGGCTTCTGTCAGGGGCACTGAATATAGCCGGGGCATAGATATGGCCTAGCCATAGAAATTGCCTGAGGGCTGAAAGGGGTTTCTTGGACCTTTCCACGGGTGATCCTCATCTGCATGGTGGCACTTTGTGTCACCGGGTGTATATCGCTTGTATGGCGTCCTGGTAGGGTAAAAAGTCAGTCAGTCGACAGTCTGTAAAATGATTTTACTATCTTCAGCAACTGTATTCATTGTTTGCGAGCTCTACCCATAAGTGGAATGTCTTGAGATCATCTTTAAGAAAAGGTTTTGTGGTCAAGCATCCAACTGACACATGTAGTCAGCATATTTTTGACGCCGTGCATGCTCCGAATGGGAGCTTTAAGAAAATAAAACATGCTCTGGATTACCTATCAACTGACGATGAACAACTGGTGAATCAAGTGAGAGAGGCAGGGGGATTAGGAAAAACATGGAGAATCGGGACACAATCTTTCTCACATTCTTTTGAATGGCATGCTGGAAAGAATGAATAAAACAAGCAATGTCATCCAATCATAACATGTAAGCATCCTCGTTGCCACGAATCTTCTTCAATCTAGTTTCGTCACATAGCAACTGAGTTGAGTGCATGGGTAGAGGACAGTGATAGACATTTTATGTGGTTTTCGTTGGCACCAGAAAGGGTGACCCACTGCTGCGAAGCTGAATATGGTGGATCAGCAAAACTGCCAGAAGAAATACTTTTCAGTAAAATCGAAAACTTCAAGATGGAAACGTAACCCCCCCCCTCCTCCCCCACCCCTTGTTAATGCAATCTTTGAACTGATGACACGTACAGAGGCTTATGTATGTATGTAAGTTGTACCCCATCAGTACATCACCCAGCGATAAACACCCGGTGACACAAAGTGCCACCATGCGAATGAGAGTCACCCGTGGAGAGGTCCCGGAAACCCCGTTCAGCCGTCAGGATGACAAGATTATACTACTGAGAGGTTTTTTCACACATTGTAAAAACCGTTGCTTCTGGTGAACTAAAGAAAATGTGTGAACATCTGGCTAATATGTATCACAAATACCTTAAATATAATAACTTTTAAAATTAATGTGAGTATCTCAAGCATCACAAGGCTCCTAAAGAAAATAGTAAGTGAGTTTTACCCGACCAGGACATCACACAGAAAGATAAACACCCGGCAACACAAAGTGCCACCATGCGGATGAGAATCACCCGTGGAGAGATTTCAAACCTCAACCGTTTGGTTATATATTTAACACCCGTCAAAAGCTGGAGTGGAGCTTTAAAATAACAAAATACAGCGTCCCACAAGGGGACGACGTTTGTTGAATAGGTGACAGAAAATAGTGAGACTCTACCTGCATTTTGCGGAAAATAATTTTGAACAATCTGAAATCAGTTTTCTTGAATGTTGAAATTATACTCAGAGTGTCATTGTGAATAATGGTAACCAACTGTGCAGAAAATCGTTTCTTTTTCAAGACTGAAACTTATTTAAAAATAAAATGTGCTTCGTAGCAAAATGGTGCATCATCGTTTGAACTGGTTTTTACTCACGTGCATTGAAAATGACATCATAAAGACAATTGACTTCAAACCAACAATAACGCCGGTCTGTGAAAAGAAATGCCGCAAATACTTGTTATAATAAGTAGTTCGTAGTAATTTCATATTGTGTCAGATAATTATGTATATATTTTAACACTAATTATAGTGAAGTGCCGTTAAAATAAATATATGTTGAAAATGACCTTTTACATTTCATTCCCGTGAGTGTTTGTCTTAGGGACACAGCAGACTGGTTTGCTCGGGAACCCGTTATGCTGTCAAGACGGCCATTTCAAGGAGTGTCAACGCATGAAAGTATACTTGCTGTTGAAGATCACACGTTGTGGGTAGGCGGGTTTGTTAAGACACTTGACACATTTTGGGATCACTTCTTCACCACACGTCTTTGTCATAATTATCTTTTGCATCTACAGTTTTTCTCTCAATGGACCATAATAATATATGATAGAAATGGACACTGATCCAATTGCAAACGAGAAAGTGGTTTGGTGATTGTGCCAGGAGAGTTACCCCCACACAGACCAAGTTCTCGGCCAATGAGCGAGCAGATAGCGAGGGCTGGTGGCCAATGGTAGCCGAGGGTGAACAACTGTAAACACCGGTTGACGAAACAACCAGCAGGCTGATGTGGGATTTTTTCTCCATCCATCGGCAGAGGCGTGTTTATGTTGTTAGGGAAGCTTTGAGTCATCGTTTCATAAGCCACGCTGTTGTTATCGTTAGTATTATCACTGGGACAGTATATAAAGTGCGCTTGATCAACATGAGTGATCACACGAGACGACACGTTCCAGACCCCGATGCTGAAGTCGTGGAGACACTTCGTCGATTAACGTTTGTCAGACACCCAAGTTTGGGCCTAAGCTACGACGACAGTGAACACACAGAAAGCGGAATGTCTCGCTCGTCTGCTCACCCGGAAAGCAGCCACAAGCACCGCTCCATGTCTGATTCTTTTAAAACGTTAAACAAAATTGACCCGACTCATATACGTTCTTCCAGACCGTTAGACATTGCATTAGATAGTAACATGAAAGTCGTGAGTGTTGTTAACGGGAATAATGTTGTCAATGAGGCATTGTCGTCACCAACAGAGGCGGAGGAGGTCCAGTACAGCGATGATGAGATTGCCAAGGAGATGGCGGCCCAATACAGAAGGATCATCGAGCATCTAGGAGAAGATCCCACCCGCCAGGGTTTATTGAAAACACCTGAACGTGCAGCAAAAGCCATGATGTTTTTCACAAAGGGTTATAAAGAGAATATAGCAGGTGAGTAACGACAGCAAAAATTACGTGGCACTGTCTTCAACTGTCTTTCATTTACCAAAGGTCATCAACTCTTCGCTCATTTAGTTATCTTTTATGATTTTTTTTTCTTCAATGCCCTTTCACAATACATGAGTACAGTGGTAAACAGTACAACGGATGTGCACGCAACACTCAGGTTCTCAAACAGGACTGCAGTCCAGAAGTGGATGAGCAACTAGAACATTCCACTGGAGTGTACAGCCGGTGAACGTTAGGAAGAAGAATAATATTGAACATAACATGGAATGAATTAAAAAGGGTGAAGACATAAGAGAAATGTCTGTACAACCACTGGTAACAACAATTATAAGACAAAGAAGTACTAACCAGACATTAAAAAGCAAAATAAAAGGACTAAGGAAGCAGTTGAGTCCAAAAGAAATCCTAAAAAACTGACATTGATGAGAGAGGGTCAGTGGTGCTGGACTAGCTTCTGTCCATTATATCAACAATATTGTACAGGATAGGATGGAACAGATGAGCAGATGGCAAGCCCTATGTGAGGTGTAATGTCACAACAGGACAATGATGATGATGATACAAGCTTTTTACATAATTATGTAGCCAGTCTGTCACCAATTCTCCCTAGGTTCCTCTTTTGTCATGTATGGTAGGTTAAATTGTTACTATTCATTACATATGGACCATTATATGTTGTATGCTACTCCCTACACCAAATGTGATTGAAGGTTTTTACCCATTGTGACTGTGAACTGTCCCTGCGCAGGTTAGAAAATGTCTTGGTCACTCCATTTCCTAGTTTTATTTTTCATGTGAACTTCTAGTAATTTCCCCTGATCTCTGGGTAGTAAGATCGGACGCCCGTGTGTATTTCTGGGCACATAAAAAATTCCTTGGCAGTAGAAAATTGAAAAGAGAATCCTAACGGCGTTGCCCAGTCAACATCTGGAGTTAAAATCTACTTAAAGTATTTCAGGATCCTTGCCGGTGCTATGGAGTTTGTGCACTGCGCTGAGATTCTTCAGACTATGGCTTAAGTTAGAAGTGTAATGGAGCACTCATGCATTACTACTCTTGTTGGTCCATTGTATAAACCTACCTTTTGTGCTGCCCCTTTCACTAATCATCATTGTAAACTGTACCCAGACAGATCATGAAATTTCCTAGTTATTCTATTTTGTCGTTGTTTGTCTTGTCTTTTTGATTGCATGCCTGTTTGCATTGAGCATGCATTATTCTATATGTGTTCATTTCTAGTGTGCTATTTTGCTGCGGGTTTACATGGCATAAACATGAAGATGTTTGCCTTGTTTTTCTTGTTCAATTTGGGATTTAGTCCTTCGATTCAAGAGTGCCTGTGTTTCAGAGATCCCTGGGGTTGCTACTCCAGCTGTATAGTTTGTAGTTGTGTGATACTCTTGCAGGTGACCATCCACTTTATGGTGAGAAACAAGGCCAAATAGGATTAAGTTTTTACTTTGCTACCAGTATTCTCACTATTCTTCATGTCTTTGCATGAAAACATTTATAGTATTATTTGTTCTGTGAAATTGCGCAAAATGCCTCCTATTATTGTTATTTTTTTTGTTCACTGTTTGTGATATGTTTGTGTAATAGGCCAAGATTTTTTTCTGAGAGATCTTATTTCCAGACTTGTAACTTCTTTTTAGGTTTAGCTGTTTAGCTTCATGTTTCACGGGCACATGTAAATTTACACAGCCTGTGTGTAAATGTTTTTTTTTTTTTTTAAATTCATATATTATTTGCTGTTTGACGAGGACTGATGTTGTCTCCGTAATCCAAGACATGATTTCTGGTCTGGACCCTAAGTCACTTTAAATGGATCCTAAACATTTGAAATGATTGACTTTTTCTAATACATTGGTGAAGTTATTCCAGCTGGATTATTAGTCATTACTTTAGTCCTGTCTACACTTATTTCCATGCCATACTTGGTGGATGTTTTATCAAGAAGGTTTACAAGTTCAACCAGCTCTTTTTCTTTCCTGGCCAACTGATTGAGTCACTTTAATTTTGTTATGATTCGTCCTCCTATACTAACCGTTCTGTGATGTTTTTTAGGGCGTCAGTCATAATTCTTTCTAAAAAGATATTAAAAGTGTTAGGGAGAGGAAGCAGTCTTGTCCGACTCCTACTGTTGTTCAGAACCTGCTCCCTATTTGTCAGTTAAGCTTGACTGCACTACTGGTTTTGGCATAAAGCTATTCTATACTATGAAAAAAATTATAGTGGCATATATAATGTTATTATTGCCTATTCTGGGCAATTGTAATTAGTTACTCAAGCTGTCAAAGGTATTCATTGCAGAAGCCACATTTCTTCTATCTACACATTTTACTTTCACATTCTATTACTCCCTGCCATAGTAGAACAGGTTTAATATAACAGTGCAGTACTCTCTTTCTCTGACAAAATTAATAATCAGCAGTTGAAAATCTTAGTGTTTTCCTGTATGGTCACAGCCCTGTGAAATTTCAAAACAGCACCTTTCATTTTTTTTTTTTAATAGAATTTGTGAACTGTGATTATTGACAGTGCTAGAGAGTTCATTCATTAAACAAATCTGTGCCAGTGTTTTCTTTAGAAACAGAATATTTAAGCAGTAATGAAAGTGTCAAAAGTATGATGAAGATTGTCCTTAAATCCAATCAGGCAATCTGCTGTCAGTCAATAAATCTAATCAGGCATTCTCCTGTCAGTCAATAAATCCTGTCAGGCATTCTCCTGTCAGTCCAAATACTCAGATAAATAATTAAGCATCTGCGAGTATGTGTCAGTTATGAAAGTAATCTAATTGGCAGTGTCAGTAACTAACTGTATGTTCAAAAGTTGTGCAGATTTGATAGCCCATGAACTGTCTCAGAGATGTTGATTTGGTGACACATGAGCAAACTGACCAACCATAACTTTAAAAATATGTGTAATTTGTTAGAACTCTTCAGTGTTTTTTTTTTTAATGTGGTTTATTGCATTAACCAGAACTCTTCAGTATTTTGTATTATGCGTTGTCAGCAGTCTGGCATATTAGGAGTTTTTTTTTTTTCAACTTCATAAATTGCAGTCAGCCTGTTTCTTTTGAGAAGCACAGTGAAACAGACTAAACATTTGTATTTAATATCCTGTTCAACATATCTGAGTGATTATGTAAATAGGAGGAGCACAATGTATGTGCATGTCCTTTCCATTCCTTCTATTGAGCTTTCTAGTCCCATCTTGTGTTGTATGGGGTATTTTTGAAGCAACATTGACCTGCTGTGCTGTGAACAAATATATGCAGTTTAATTCTCTCAAGCTTCTAGACGCTGGTGTAGGTAGAGATAGACCAGAGTAGCGATAGTCAGGGGTGTTGACACACAGAACACTTTGTGGGTCCCGCAGCCTTCTTATGAATTGTTAAAAGGCAGGGAGCTTAGTGGGCCGAGCGCCTCCCATGTCTGGTGTTAGTTGAGATAGAGCGCAGGTATACATGAGAAATACATTCAGAAGGTGAAGGATGGTGTGGTGGTGGGATATGAGTATGATAGTAGTAGAAGCCGTTGGTTCTGGTACATATGTATAGCCCTGCCCTGCCTCACATTTTGGGCTTCAAACCTATCTCCTGAGCTTTGCAAATGCCATAATCTCTAAACCACATTTCTTATGTGTATTTTAAGAAAATACTGACAGCATAAGAATGGTATTTTCTTCTTCTTTTTGTCCTTATTACTGCCTCTTTGTCTAATCTTTTCTTCTTTGTCGTCTCATTACCCCCCCCCCCCCTTTTTTTTTTTGTTTCGTCATCTGATCTGTTGCCCACCCCAATTTCTCGCCATGCTGTTTTCTATTTTATTTGTTCATGCTTGGACTTCATCCTCGAGTGTTTTGCACTGAAGCAGCCATCAGCGATCGTGACTGTAATAATATGATTGTTTCTTAGCTGGTGACGCTTCTCATTTACACATTCCTCGTTCGTTTTTTAGTTCATACGTCTTTGCCATTATTTCTCATATAAGGTTATTTGCTATATTCGGCATCTTCTTGCAGTATCCTCACGGGGAACGTGAGGGTCTTGTCAAATACTCAGGGGTGGGGGGGGGGGGACCACCTGCCAAAAGTTGGAGACCACTGCCATAGATGATGTCCTTGATTGTAATCTTACGATGTGTTTATCTCCCTGGCCTCTGTTACATGGATTCTGTTATAAATAGACAAACAGTGCGTGCAGAAATTGAGTCAACGGTTTATAGTGCATGTCGTGACACCATCTTGTATCTTATTGGTCACATTTCGCCTTAATAAGCCAGGTTGGTTTCCAGTACGTTACCAGAAACAGGACAGTCATCTACCACACTTGAGATTAGGCACAGCTACGGAGGGATGACGTGGGACTGTAAAGTAAATAAAGGACCTTTTTCCATACCTTTTGGCTTATAAGGCATATAGGGCTAGATCTATATTTTATCATCACGCCGGCCGCCTATACTTCCTGGGACTGCACCCGGTACCCCTCTCAAGCCTGGGTCGACCTGGGAGCCAAGGTCATTTTTTGAAAAAATTCCGGTTCCGCCATGGAGCGAACCCACGACCTTCCGCTCCGCGGCAAGCGTCTAGCCGCTCGGCCACGGCGACTCCCACGTTGGACTGTACTAGCTACGAATTTGAGCTGGGAAATCCAATTATTTATGTACCAGAGCGTTTGATGTGAGTTGATTGAGGACCTAAACATCATCATCATGTAGATGACAATAAAGTAAAGGACCCATAGCCACGCATTCAGGCATATAGGGCACGTAGGACAAGATCTTTTGGCACTTGGTGGGTGATATGGTCAGCAACAGACTGGCCGTCTTCACTTCTCGGAACTGTACGTGGTACCCACTTCAGACTGGGTCGACCTGTGAACCAAGGTCATATTTGAAAAACAAAAAGTTCAGCTTCGTTCGGATTTGAACCTACAACATTCGTATCAGCAGGCGAACTGTCTAGCCGCTACACTGCGGTAGTTCCCTTTATAGATGGACACCAGAAACATTTTAAAGTCGCACAGGTTTAGCAGTGGAATGCAAATATTGCTGCAGTGACACATAAGCCAAATAAGCTAAAGCTTAGGGCTGCACAATTTGCAGGGACCTCAGAAATTCCATTTTCTTTCCACAAATTCAGTATTTTGTAACAAATTAAAAATTTTATTTAAAAATTTTTTTAAATGTGTATAAATGTTGTGTTATTGTTTACGGCTGCCCTGCCATATCTGCGCATTGGGTCCAGCACATTCAGTTTAGTTAATCGAAAGATTATCCCATTGCACATCGGACAAGCCTATAAGCTCTCGGATCCTATCTTCAGTATATCCCCCAACATGTGGCGACTAATAACACCAGTTCTGTGTTGGTTTGCTGTTCTTCTTCGGCTACCTGCATAGCGTTCATATTTGGCAGCACCTGTTTTGACATGAAGTTCTAGTAGTATTTTGCGTGTTGCCGATTAAGTCATCCATTTAGTCATCCAGTTTAGTCGTCTTTTGCGACATAGACGTTAGGGGCCAGTGAGTCTGTTCGGCCCCATGCCCTCTCCACCCCCAGAGGAAGCCACACGTCGATTATTGTAGACAAATTGAATCAGCAGTTCAGATCCAGTGCTGGCATAGATGGCGCACCCAGGCAATAGAATTCCCTCAGTTAATTACTAGCACAGATCGGGGCTTTGTTTGCGAGGGCGCTTTTGTTGACTGTACACCGTCAACGACCGATGTCGGCCATTAGAATCAGAAATTGCTGTTAGCATTCATGATCTGTTCTGGTCCCATGGAGCCGCTATGGTGGTATGGTGGTTAGCGCTCTTCCTTCACTAGTCCTGGTTTAATTCCTAACAGAGACAAAACATGCTTCCCCCTCCGATCACGCGCTTTGGTTTGGGGAGGGGGCGCTGTGGTGTAGCGGCAAGGCGCTTGCTAGCGGAACCGAAGGTCCTGGGTTCAAATCCGATCTGATGCTTATTTTTTTCTTCCTCAAATGAGCTCCGACTCGGCCTTCAATAAATACTAAGTAATGTCTCTTCAGACGGAGAAAGAGACTTTCAGGCGTGCCGTGAAGAGAGCGACGTTCTTAATAAGGTCTTGATGATGATGATGAATTATGAGGAACAAATGAGTGTACTATATGGTTGAAATTATTGGTAAGGGAAAAAATGGTTTCCTCGCCCAAAAGAACTAACCTTACTAATGTATGGAACCGAAGACGTTTGCTTAGCCTTCACTTCTACAAGGTCAGCATTTTTGTTTTGCTGGCCACACACTAATTGAATGATTTGTGTTCACTTCCGTTTCCTTTCGCAGTTTCTTTTGATCGCCATCTTTCGAATAAGTTGTCCAATCGGGAGTTCTTGAAAACTGTGACTTTGTCAGATGTTCTAAACACACTGACGGCCACTAAACAGAGTTAGGTCATTGCCACTGCAAGCGGTTCAGTTTTTACATTTGTTGGTTCTTTCCCAATATACCCCCCCCCCCAGGATGACGTCACAGGACAGTCCAATATTTTTGAGGATGGTAAAAGCGGGTTTGGCGGCTTTCTGATGATTTTAACTACCTCAAAACATCTAGAACTTGGCCTAACCTTAACCCACCTACGTCCCACGCGAGAGTGCAGCCTGGGTCCCACGACTGCATGTAGCCTATCTACCATCCCCAACACTGTTCGACTGTCTGTTTGGGGGAAGATATTGAGATAGACCCCATTTTTTTTAAATAAGCTGTTTTTATTTTATTGTTGGCAAAATAATCAGTCACTGCGTTTCAAGGACCTTAGCACCTTCTGAGACTCTCTGTCCGTATCTACATAGCTGTGTACGTGCTGGTTATTCTTGTCACACCTTGGTTTGGTAAAATGTTAGTTTTATATCCAACCTTTTGCATTTGTTGGCCTGTGTGGTTTCTTCTCCCTCTTCTTCTCCTTCTTCTGCGCTTGATCCTCCAATAGACCACAGGCTTTCAACCAACTCACACCAGGTCGTTATTTTTGTTGTTGCTATCGCATGCATCTCATCCCATATCATCCCCATCTTTTTAACTTCACCCTCTAGCTGCCTTTTCTGTGCGTTTTTTGGCCTGCCCTTATTTCTATGTTCCTGTAGGTTCCAGTATAAAGCCCTTCTAGTTATACTGTCACGTTTTCTAAACGTGTGTCCTATCCAGCGCCAGCGTCCTTTCTTCACCTCTTGATCCACCAATCATTAACATATTGTAGGTTGTTTACAGTGTACCCGCCATCTGTTATTCCTGTCATTTCCTTTATGGACTGCATTACGTACCACTGTTTAACTGAATAGAACGGGTGGTAGTAAACATCCCCGTCTAATATATTTGTTTAACATGTTGAAAAGTCCTTATTTAGTTGTCAGTTCTAATGGCTGCTTTTTTGTTTGCCAGTAAGTGTTGTTTGCCCCCCCCCCCCCAATGACTGTTTACCCCCAGACCTACTAATTTGTTTTTCGTGTTTTACTTTGTCAGATGTTATGGCCAGCTAATGCTGTACTCGATGAAGCACTGATATTTCTGTCTGCTTATTTTCATCATTCTTTATGGTATTGCACTCATGATAAGTATTGTGTTGTTTGTGCCTTTACCTTAAACCAGTGATTCCCAAACTGTGCACAGCGGCGACCCGGAGAGCGCGACCTCTTCACAGGGGTGCCTCAATATATTCAAAGATGTAGTTTTTTTTTTTATCTCTTACATTCGAATTGTCATACTTTTACTTAGGTCAGCGCGTCGTGGGAAAATTTTATTTAAAGGGGAAAAAATGAACGCGACTAAGAAAAAGTTTGGAAAACACTGCCTTAAGCCAAACCACAGTATTAGTCTTTAGTCTGTGGTTAAATTTGACATCTTATTCTTCTCAATGTAATTTTCATCGGTATTTTAGTCACACAGCTTATTAAACTAATCCGACGATAATGGTAATCGTAGGTTTTAGAATATATGTTTTGCGCATGTTACACACTTTGCATTGTGTTTGAACAAAGGCCAAAAGGACTTTGGAGCATTCTGAGATATTATTTTGTTAATAATGTTGACCCTAATGAAAACTAGTTGTTTAAGGATAGGTAATAACTTTACAGTGTAGAGTTGACACCGTTTGATGGGATGAGCCAAAATTGTCTCTTTCATATTATTATAATTATACCTCTTCTGGCTTTTCGCTGCTGCTTCTGCCTCCTCCTGGTCATTTTCCTCCTCATCCGTCTTCTTATTCTAACCCCCCCCCCCCCCACATTTTTTAAAGTTAAACAAGCATTACCGAAGGGGAAGCGTTAAGTTATACTTGTGACTAGGTTATGTGTGCCATATAAAATAGCTAGGCATTCACGCCACCAAGTAGCCCTGGAAAGGTTTCCTGCAGTGTTGATACAGTCAAAGGAGACAGACCCAAATACTGTCCCGATCAGCGACAAAGTCGTCTGCCGGCGAGCGAATAGGCGACTAATGGGTTAAAAACAACCACCATCTTACTATTGTCCAATATACACGAGAACAATCTTACTGCCTCAAAATCAAAGTTTGTCTTTAGATCTTAAAGTAGTAAGGTAACAATTCGTGCAGAACAGAGATATTGAGTGATATAAAGCTGTAAGGTGTCGTTTCCTGCTTGCCTGTTGATTATTGGGACATTGTGAGAATGACGTTGGCAAGTGCTTGAAAAGGAGAATGTGGCCCTTGTATGACATAGAATTTTAAAATCTGCAATCTTCCCCTTCCAATTTCGATCAGCAAGGGAGAGCATTCATTGATGTCCAATTATGGACCATTGATCTGATCTCATCTTGGCGGTCTTAGAGCTAATGGGTGCTGTCGTAGTTAATTATGCATTTCAAGAACTGCTTGCTTTTTCTGAGGCAGTCGAGTGTTGGAGAAAACTTTCAAACGTTGGTGACCCTTTTATCACCGTGTCCTCTCTGTTTGATAGTCTGTCCCGATTTCATCCCTTTAGGCCGGCTTGACCTGGGAGACCTGTTCGTTTGTTTAAAACAAATTTTATTATACTTTGAGGCGAATTTGAACTCAAGACCTTCTGGGTTGCACCTGCACTCATTTAGCCTACTGTGATCACGTTATATTCACTCCGATTGCTCCTGCTCTACTTTTTAGCGTTCACAACCCCCTTTTTTCAAAGCGTGTCGTAAAAGGCGACTAAAAGTGGTGTTTCCTAGGATCGGGGTGTATATCTGCCAGACAGGCGAGCAACCTATTGTCAGCAAACAAAACAGCGATATCTGCAAAACGTAACTGAAGTTCTGAACGGACGAACAACTAAAACCTACAGTGAAGTTCTGATTGTTCGTCCACGTCTGGTCGATTTCTGAAGAGCAGTCACACTATCTGTCACATTGCGATTACTTTTCAAGCAGCACCGTGATCACGTCAAAGGTTGTACAAGTTTGCCCTCCTCTGTGATTATGTTTGGCGCTGCATTGCGGTCTCATCACCTAACGCACTATACGTCACTGGGTGTCTGGCTACAGTTGGCCTGCATCTAAAGAAATAAAGGGCACTTCTCACGCCAGTGGCACATGGGCCGTAATTTATTTTAAATTCACCCTAAGCCAGGGAAATCACAGAGTTTCCAAGAAAGTCTAATGTTCGAGGGGTGTTATTGGTTGGGGTTAAGGTTATATTATTTTTTTTTTTTTCAGCCCCGACTGCCTCAGACACACTGACTAACCCTAACTCCAATCCACAACAGACCCTAGAATAGTGGACTTTCCCTCAAACTGCGGGATTTTCTTTTTTCGGGTGAATTAATATTAAAGTACCCATGGAACATATGTGGGTATGCCCATAGTTATAAGCCAGGCGGACAGTCGATATGTTATCCCACCTTTATTTTCTACAACATTTGCTGGTACAGTTTGGGACTGGGTGTGCCAGGACGGTGGCTCAGAATACCTAAGCTCCCGATTCCGGCACCCCTGGGCTGGAGGTGCTCGGAAGTAGAATTAGTTCCCTCCTTGACTGAGTTGTTACAGAAATACTTGCGATGAAGGTCACTAGAACCCGAATCTCTCAAACGTGTGCTGTAATGGGCGTAAAAGCTGTGCCGATCCGCTTCAAAGCTGTTTTACTTGCAAAGACATTCTATTCCCGGGATACTGTAGACATTTAACAAACAACCTAGACAATTTCTTGTGACCTCAGAGATATGGTTTTACGGAAAGAATGTTTACAATTCCTCGAATAGCCAAAATGAGTAAGTAATCCAGATGTTTGGAAAGAGGCGAGGGCTCAAAAACAGCTGATCACAAACATCAAAAAGAGAGTGATTTATGTGTGTTGGGGGGGGGGGGCGGCATTTTTTGAGAAGGGGGACACTGGGGCATGTTGTGAGAACTGGAAGGATTTGTGGAAAGAGAAAGAGACATAGAGGAAGGCAATGCGAGAACATTCTTGACAGCCTTGTGTCATGGCTGGACGGTTGGCAGCACAGGAAGTGATACATGTTGTCGGAGATCGCACGTTGTTGACAGGCAGGATCGCCCACACCAATTGGCAAGACACCAGACGACGATGATGATGATGGTGATACTATAGACACAGGGAACCATAGTTGACTTTATACAGATTAAGTTAGTAGACTTTTATCCTTCAGTATGGGGTGTTGCACAGATCAAAAAGCACCTTTGTGCACCTAATGTTGATTGTTTGGGGGAGGAATTAGAGCCACTGCCCGATAACAAGCGTGTCGTAAAATTCGACGAATTAGGGGTGTTTTTGTGTGTGTAAAGTCAGAGTGCGTGTAGCCGAGAAGCAAGGAACTAACAGTATGTATACAGATAAGCCAGATCAGCGAAATGGATGTGCACGCAAGACTCACGTTCTGGAACACAACTAAAGTCCAGAGGTGGACGATCAACGAAAACTGTCCCATGGAGTCTACGACCGGTAAACGCGAAAAAGAAGTTCTCATGCCATTACTCAATTTTGGGTTACTGTACTCTAGCCCCTATTCTTAACCCACTCAGCTTGAAAACCGTTATATCTGAAATAAAAATGACCGTTCCATTTTGGTTGGTGTAAAAAGTTAAGACCTTTTTAAAAACCACATGTAAATCGGGCATTAAAAACTACAGATCAAGACTGTACATCTTTTTTTATAGACCGCTCGGCAGAATTGGGAGTAAAGGTCGGCTCTGCCAGACATGATAAGTACACCCGGCATACAAGAAGTCGTGCCAACCAGCACCTGGCACCATTAACCGCTGGCATGTTTAAAATTGAACTGGCATAAGATTATGAACTGGCATATTCTGGCATATTTGTGTTTTTCCTGGCATTTGTTATCAAGATGTGCTCACATTGTTTTCATGGTTCCTCTGTTAGAAACACGCAAATTTATGACAGCAATCGCAAGTATAATAGTAATTGGGAGAAAACATAATCCTGGCTCAAAAGATCATCAGAGGCAGCATATTGTAAACTGTGTCAGTGCACTGTTGCACCAAGAATTAGTAGCATTTTAAATTACGAAAAATCCTAAAAACACAGGATGAAAACTGTCAAAAATCCAGTCACAGCTTATTACAACAATAACTCCTAGGCAAAGTAATAATAAGGTTAGAACAGCAGAGTTGCAACTTACTGTAAGCATGACCTGACAATGTGCAATACGCACAATTGATCATTTAAGTGAAATCATAAGAGCGCATGGTCAGGGGAGTACATTGGAGCACATACAGTTGCATAGAACTAAATGTTTATGCTTAATAAAACATATTATATCGCCTGCACTTAAGGATGACCTTATTGATGATTTTCGGGAACAAGAAATATGCCATCATTATTTGGAGTCTACTGACGTTTCCACTCAAAAGCACTTGTGCAATTACTGTTAGTTTTTTCAGTGACCACTAAAAATTAATATTTACGGATGCTTCTTGCTTAATTTCCTTGCAGTTAGTGGACTACAGAAGAAAACTTATTAATCTGATTGATAAGAAATCAAAAGTTACTGTGGTCAGAGTCTTACTAAATTGCCATTGGGTTTGCGTCAGATGGCGCTTCAAAACATGGTCGGGTGCAAGAACTCTGTATGGTCCAAATTAAAGATGTGTCTCCTTTTTGTGTACAGCTCAGATGTACTTCTGCCATTCACTAGCACTCTGCATTTGTAGTGCAATTGCCAAGCTGCCATCAAATATTGGTTTCTTACTGTCAGAAATACTTTCGTGGTTTCGTCATAGTGATTTTAGACGATAAGCCTATAAAGAACTGTTTAGAGTGATGAACACATCTACGGAGTTTGAATCAGAACGAACTGCTCCTCTTCCATTTGATAAACTGTCATCTACTAGGTGGCTTGTGCGTGGAAAGATTATGTTCAATATGTTGGTGAACTGGGAAGAATTGAAAGCTTATTTCAAATGTGCTGAATTAGCACAGACAACGTGTGACGCAAATATAAAGTAAGATTGTTAAAGGAAATGCTGTTAGATGACAATAATTATTTGTACTTTGTGTTTGCGACACTAATTGTACAAGAATTTGAAAGACTGAACAGTCTTTTTCAACAAACAAAAGCTGATCTTCATGAACTACACCAAGAATTGTCCATGCACCAGAAAAGTCTTAAGAACAGACTGTATGACGTCAATGAGCAGAAAAAAAATATTCATCACATTGACTTTGGTATTAAATTCCAATTTAATGCTTTCCTAGAGAAGAATAACGGGACTGAAGTTGAGATAGAAATAAAGAATCTTAATGAAAGATGCATGTCTGTGCTAGAGGAAGCTCTCCATCAAATTACGTGTAGACTTCCCACAGAAAATATATTTCAAAATCTGTCATAAATTGAGCCCTTTGGCAGTTTTATATCAAATATCAAGGACACAGTTTTCAGAGCTACCATTTTTTACACCTGGCAGAAAACAACATCAGTATTATAGAAGAAGAGTACAGAAAACTGATTGTTGTCAACTGGAAAGAAGAAGCTACATTTAAGAAGGATGGACTACCTACAAACAGGGAAGATTTTTGGATAGGCGTACTTCGACACCAGGCATTTAAAGAGTTGGCCACTTTCGCCCTTATTTGCCTAATAATGCCCGTTAGCAATGCGGTAGTTGAGAGAATATTCTCTATTGTTACTTTAACTAAATCAAAAGCAAGAAACAAAATACAACTGGATTTTCTTGATGCAGTTGTCAGAATTAGAGCAAAACTATTGATATCAAAGAAATGTTGCAAAGACTTCATTCCATCTGAGAAAATGCTTAAAGATTTTACATCCAAAAAGGTTTATGCTGCGTCTTCCACTGGTTCCAATGAGGATGACAGTGAAGAATTTAATCTAGAGCCTTTGATTTGAAGTGAGTACAATGTTACACTTTATTTGGCAATTTTCTGGCATATTTTGGGTGATGGTTTGGCATAAAATAAAGTTTTTTTTTATGGCAACCCTGCGCCGGACGCTGAGTGTACGTTGAAGGGGCAATCTGAGCACCCGTGGACCTGACCAGAGTGTCGTCAAGATAACTAAACTCGTAATTCAGACCAGCTGGCATCAAAATGACTAGATAGTTGATGTGATCATCACGCCGGCCGCCTTGACTTCCCATGACATTTCATGATACCCATTATAGACCGAGTCGTCCTGGGAATGTAGGTCAGTATTTAAAAAAATCAACCACGGTATGATTTCAAAATCCAAGACATTTTGGCGGTCAGGCGATTAACCGAAGCGCTACCGCGGCTCTCTGGTAGTGGTGTGTTGTATGATGTTGGTGTGTTTGGCCGTCTTTCTTGCTCTGTTTATGTCAGTAACTTACGTTTTTTAAAACACATATTTATTCTGAGTGCTTCTAATTTTTAGCCTGATGGTAGAGATAGTGATGCAAATGGCGAACCTGACAAACAGCCTGTTGATTGTTGGCTAGCCGCGAACGACATGTTTATTTTTAGCCCCAGGTCACTGTGCCATACAGCAGTGATGCTCAAACTTTTCGCATCTGCGGTCCACCATGAACAGGGGTACAGCCCACCAGAACAGTGGTACCGCCTACCAGAACAGGGGTACCGCCCAACAGAACAGGGGTACCGCCCACCAGAACAGGGGTACCGCCCACCAGGACAGGGGTACGGCCCACCAGGACAGGGGTACGGCCCACCAGAAACAGGGGTACGGCCCACCAGAACAGGGGTACGGCCCACCAGAACAGGGGTACGGCCCACCAGAACAGGGGTAATTATTTCATGGCCCACTAGAACAGGGGTAATTATTTCATGGCCCACAAGAACAGGGGCGATTATTTCGTGGCCCACCAGAACAGGGGTAATTATTTCGTTGCCCACCAGAACAGGGGTAATTATTTCGTTGCCCACCAGAACAGGGGTAATTATTTCGTGGCCCACCAAAACGGGGGTAATTATTTCGTGGCCCACCAGAACAGGGGTAATTATTTCGTGACCTGCCAGAACAGGGGTAATTATTTCGTGCCCACCAGAACAGGGGTAATTATTTCTTTGCCCACTAAAACAGGGGCGATTATTTCCTGGCCCACCAAAACAGGGCAAATATTTTATGGCCCCCAGAACAGGGGTAATTATTTCTTTGCCCACCAAAACAGGGGTAATTATTTCGTGCCCCCCCCCCCCAGAACAGGGGTAATTATTTCGTGGCCCACCAGAACAGTGTTAATTTTTTCCTGGGCCCCACCAAAACAGTGGATAATTATTTCCTGGCCCACCTAAAACAGGGATAATTATTTCGCGGCCCACCAAAACAGGGGTAATTTTTCTGCGGCCTACCTGACAGTTAACTACGCACAGAAACAAAACAAAATGTATAAAGTGTAGGCGTTGAATCAGGAGTCACAAAATCACAAGCGACTGCTGCTGCTTAGGTGCTAGAAATGTTATATACGTGACTGGAGCGTTGTTTCTGATAAACGAAGCGCTGCAATAACATACATTCAGTTGATCTTAGTTTCTAATAACTGAAATGGCCGAAAAAGTATTTTCTCGCAAATAGGAATTTGAAAAAAGTGATTAACAGTCTGAAAGCTCTATAATTAAGAGATCGATATTCTGTTTCACGGAATATAATACTCATATAATAACTGCATTTTTTAAAATCTGGACACAAGAATGACATCAGAAGACAATTTGACCAGCTTTCCATTATGGGCACAAATATCACGTTTACCTATATTGGTCCCTACCGTCCGCCATCTTGGCACCCACCTATTCATCATTCCCCGCTGATGGTATCGATAGCGCCTTTTAATTGCATGCCATTCCAAGGAGCCAGAGATTGACCGTATTCATTGTACCTAGCACGGAAGTGGGCCACTAAAAGCCTTTCTATGTTCGGATCTCCGTGAGTCCATTCACAGAGATGGCGTTGCCATAGACAGCAAAAAAAGCTAATGCGTTGAATTCGTAGAAGCTCTATTGTTCGTCTTGGCAACTCCCAGCAAACAGGCATTAGAGAAACAGCTTGTGGCTCGGGATTTCCCGGTCCTTTCTGAACCGTGTGACGAAATTCTGCAATTCTCTCTCCCACACCCACGTTTGTAAATACGAGGGCGTCGATAAATCTAGTCTCCTGTAGTAAAAATACGGGAGCCGCCATGCTCTTGCGGTCTGCGTGTCTGAGTGTCATAGGTTCAAATTCGCATTGGAAAATGGCATCGACTTCCAAGTCGACATAGTCTAAATTAGGTACTAGGTAAAGTCACGGGAAGTAAAGGCGGTCGGAGTGATGTTGACTACGTCAGTCACCGAATGCCGATTGGTCTGTAAAATATTGGCGGAAAGCTCTAATGTCCAGGGCGTCGGAAAAGTCTTGAACTGAGTGTGGTTCCACCGCCTAGTAAGTTTCACTGTGCAAGCAAATCCTGGATTGTCGACTAGTCGCAACAGAGTTGTTGAGAGTCATCGAGTCAGCGGAGTCATGACCCTTTCGCCCTTTGGCCCCTTTGGGTGCTGTGGATTACCTAGGGGCTACACGGGCCAAATCAGCTAGAAATGCCCGGACCAGCTCTACTGGTGATCGGTAGTCTTCTGCTATGTCCCTTCCCCATTTAACACGTAGTTTAAGGTGGTGCTCACAGTGTGCTCACATTGAACTTCTCCTCACTGAGAAGGTTTCGCCTGAGCTCTTCATAGTTTCAGTTCACTCTATAAGCATCAGTAGTTGGGGACTGGATTGACACGTCCTGATCTCCCCTGTGCCTTCACCCCACCCCCACAGTATTCACGCCACTAGCTCACTTTTACCATTTGGTTAGAACGTACTAGAGAAATCTGGCTTCCCCCTTAGTCACTACAACTATGGATATTGGCCCTTTGAAATTAAAGCATCATGATTATTTTGTCGCTTGGGTAATTCTTCTGAAACATTCTAGTAGTAAAAGAGGCAATGTTCTGGCTACTCTGGATTTCTAGCTCTCATCACTTCTCATCTGCATCAGTAGCAACTGTCCTTTCTTGCTCCTCTGCGTCTTCTGTCCTCTAACTGAGCATCATCCAAGTCGTTCTGTTCTTCGCTATTATATATGCTACTCACCCTATGTCCTCATCTTTTTAATTTCACACTCGTTTTTTTTGTTGTTGTTGTTTGAAAAAGGGGGGGGGGGGGGGGTAGCCCTCAACGAGGCATCATTCTTCTGTTAGAAGAGCCCTTCCCCACGCTCCATCTTGCTTCGCTGGGTTTGTCTTGCTTAGCTTTTACACGTTTCCATGGTTTGTTTGTTTTTATGGCTGTTGCTTTTACAGTTAGGGTTAGCCAACGCCAGACCCAACCCTGACCTACCTTTAGTCCCCTCTTACGACATGCTTGGTAGGGTGCAGTGTTACTGTTATATGTTTCCCGTGGGAGGGTCTCGGTAACACAGGGGAAAACTGGCCTTTACTGCTTTCTGTCTAAACACTATCATGTGCCATTCTGCCTGCTAACTTATATCAGCTAAACTGGCTATACCTACCTTCTAGACTGAGCTGCTATCGCCCGCTGAGCGGTTATTGTCTAGTTGGAATCACCCCAATAGGATTATTCACAAAAATACGATAGTCATCAGTAACGTAAAACTGAATGTTGCGTCAGCTTCGAGAGGTCGTGTGCCCATTTCCAGCATTATCTGAGACAGACACATATGTTCCTTAAAAACAGAGTTCAGCATTTTTTTTTTTTCTTCAACAATGAGCTGTTTTGCTTTTCCACTGTTTACCCCTTGAATCCCAAGAATTGTTACTTATACTTCTCTTAGCTGAAGGATTTTGGGTTGAATATAGACACTCTAGGACAAAAGTAGTAAAACTAACTTTTCCAGTATAAAGAGTTAATATAACGACTATTTGTGATAAAACACAACTCTGGTACTATTATCGTCAGCAGATAAGTTCTGAAAGAGTTGCAGTTCCTGGCGTATCAAGTTTGTTGTGTTCATTAGGTCAAGCGTCAGCAATTTATTGCTGGCAGTACATCTGACCCGTCTGCGTTTCTTCTTATCAGGATTCGCGCCCTAGTTATAACTGAAAATACTCCCCAACATGGTGCGGGCTTCTTGCTGCTAAACTACGGCGGCTTCACAAAACCCAGCGAAATTTACTGAGCAGATATCAAAACTGTTTGATTTGCATTCATTGTTAGCAACAAAAAGGTGCCGTCTTCTCAGTGGAGGTTGGCTGCAGGTTATCCACTGCTAACTATGATAGTTTTACCCCATCTCTTCCACGGTATGACTCTCGCATTACTGCCTCAAAGCCACGAAAACGGTTTTTAACGTCCAGGGAACAAAGAAGTAAATTATGTGCTGCTTACACAGAACAGGTTAGCTATAATGCATTTATTGCTGTCTTCGAGAATATTATGTGATGAGACCCAGTCTCTCCCACGGTGTGACTCTCGTTCTATGATGATGGATAAGTAGTTGCTTTTAATACCATTGTTGGTGTCTGATGACAGGATTTTTTTTTTGTATGTGTAAACGTAAGATAAATTATCTATTGTTGTCTTTGCGGCTGTGTGACTTGGGAGAGGGATGGGGGGGGGCGGGGGGGGGAAGGGTTAAGTGAAGGTGGTTAACCATTTTTATATTCTCGAGTACTAAGTTTGGATTTCTGCGGTGGGCGGTAAAAACCATTCTCGTTGTTTTAGGACTTTAGTACGAGAGTTACATCGTGGGAGAGATTGGGGCCTCAGTGCGTTATATTTTTAGGGGCAGCAAACGGGGCGCTGTAGGCACATCCTATGTTGTGGAAGCGGCACATAATTAAAATAACGTTCATGTCTATCTGTTAGTGGTCACTCCGAATTTGTAGCGACTAGACACTCACCTGCCGATCTGAAGCTCGTGGGTTCAAATCGGAACTGAACTGGTCCTTTTTTTAAATGACCCTGGCTGCCAGTTCGACCCAGCCTTTAATGGGTACCCACTAAAGTCATGGGAAGTAAAAGCGACCGGGTGCCAATTGGTCTGTAGAATATATTATTCTTCTACCTTTCCAGCCCTTAGTTGAGCATAGACCTTTAACCAACTCACGCCTAGTCGTTCTCTCCTTCGCTATTACATGCAGCTCTGTCCATGTCCTCCCCATCTTTTTAACTTCAGCCTCGAGCTCTCTTTTTCACGTGTTTTTGGTCTTCTTTTATTTCTATCCCCTGTGGGTTCCAATGCAAAGACATTCTAGTTACATTGTTCTCAGGGTTTCTCAACCTGTGTCCTGTCCAACGCTAGCGTCTTTTCTTCACCTCTTGGTCCACTGGAGCGTGCTTAGTTCTCTCCCAAAGCTCTACATTAGTGATTCTATCATACCATTTAGTTCCCTCTATTCTGCACAGGCACCAGTTAATGTCAGTAGTTCATTAGTAATTAACTTATTTGTTCTCCATGTTTCCGCTCCATACACCAGTACTGATTTGTCGTTAGAATTAAAAATATTGTCTAGCACTATATACACAGTACACACGAAGGCGTCGAAAGGGGCATTATCCAGTAGATGCACTTGACGAAGTTGTGTGTGTCTCTATCCGTGTGTGTGTCTGTGTGTGTGTCTCTATCCATGTGTGTGTTTATATATGTCTCAGGTAATTGAGAAAGACAGGCTCCCCCACCGCGGCAAGGTGGAGACACCTTCGGGGGAGTATTGTAAAAATATAATTAAAAATACAAATGCATAGATGCATACTATATACATGCACAAATACTCACACATTGCCTACACACACAATCGCACTCGTCACCTTTACACAGCACTAAGCATACACCCCTAAGCGCACACACTGATGACACATACACACACAACATAAACAGGCATACACACAATTACAGATAAAACACATAAACACAGATACAAAACATACATACAGACCCAACACAAATACACATACACAGACAACAACAACAAAACATGCACACAGACAACACACACCCAATACAGCACACACCGGTATACGCACTTTCAAAGACACAACACACACACATAGACACAAACGCAAAATATACACTTAAAACTCAACACAAGCACTTTGTTCACAAACACAGCACAAATAGACACAACATATACACATAGACACAACACGCACACACACAGAACTCACAAACACAACATACAGACACAACACTCACAGAGACACAGCACTCACGTTTCCTGATCCATCGGGATCAGCTGCGCCCACCTACACTCTTATGATTAACGGAGTCCAGCTAGGACACTGTGATTGGACGTTTAGTTAACCGTTTCCGACGCGCAAGGGTAAGTGGCAGGGTCTCAGCTCGGTCGACCCTCCTACCGACGACGACGTGAGCTCTATATTAGAGCATGTGAGTGCCTTTAATGACCGCATAACATGTACAACTTGCCCTAACCCCAGACCCTGGTTCCCGACACACTGAACCTAGGTCCGACGAGACAGTGCATTCTACGTGCCGTTTTTCAGACTTCGGTGGCCCACACAACGCCCTGTCACTGCAGACACGCACCGCTACCCTCTGCAATGAACTAATTTCCTACTGAACATTTCAGACGCTGTAATATAAACACCAACAGACGTTACTACTGCTAACGAGCGAATACGCAATATCGTTGCCCGTTATCACCTGAATAAGACCTAACACTTATCGCAAATTGTCTGAATCCAGAGTACAGAGAGCGGCACACCCCTATAATCTGATCAGAAGTTGATCTGGTAATGGTTGACTTGGCAGCCGACCACCTTCCGATGATATGACATACGATTGCGTTGTGTGTATAATGGCAGAGTCTGTGGCTAGAGAGGAAATCGACGGGGGTAGCTCTCAGTCAAACATGTTTGATTCAGCATTTCCACAACTTCCAATAGTTGTACCAGCAACATACATACATTTGCCATCTGCAACTTCTCATTGCTGTTATCTGGCGTGCTCTTTGGCACACTTTATATCTCTCTATTTCCTGAAGACATATTTGCATACCAGGAGATCAGAAGAGCAGGAACTGTGATTAGGTTGTGACTGATTTTTCTCCTCTCCAGTCGTGGCTTTTGTCTTTTGCATAAACCGCCCGGAGGCTAACTGGCCCATTTGCATATTCATTGCATTTCTGATCTGTATGTTGTCGGTAGTCATGGCTGACGACGGCGAAATGAGTGCTGGATGTTCCAAAGGAATATCAACAGAATGTAATCAAAGACAGTTTCGATATAACCGTGTTGTTCTTTCTTTATTTTATATGAACGTTAAAAGTTATACTAGCATTGTATTGTCCACCGTGTCTTATTTAGCAAAGTGTTAGTATTTTCCTATCGTTGTTGTATCCAGCGTATATAGGGTGACCATAATAGCTCCAGCTGAAAACCAGATGGCTCCCGCTCCCTCCCCACATCTGATATTTTGAGCTCAAAACGGGACATTCTACTAATATTTTGAGCGGAAAACGGGACATTCTACTAATATTTTGAGCTGAAATCGGGACTTTCCACTAATATTTTGAGCTGAAAACACACAAACATACATAAACGCATACACATACATACATACATACATACATACATACATACATACATACATACATACATACACACACACACACACACACATACATACATACATACGTACAAACATACATACATACATACATACATACATACATACATACATACATACATACATACATACATACATACATACATACATACATACATACATACATACATACATACATACATACATACATACATTACATTCATACACGCACATACATACATACACACATACATACACATACATACATACATACATACATACATACATACATACATACATACATACATACATACATACATACATACATATACATACATACATACATACATACATACATACATACATACATACATACATACATACATACATACATACATACATACATACATACATACATACATACATACATACATACATACATACATACATACATACATACATACATACATACATACATACATACATACATACATACATACATACATACATACATACATACATACATACATACATACATACATACATACATACATACATACATACATACATACATACATACATACATACATACATACATACATACATACATACATACATACATACATACATACATACATACTATATTGATTACAAGCTCATAACAGTTATTGCTGAGATGTGACGGCATTTATATTCTGTCAAACACAGGTGCTTTCTTAACTTTTTCTTCTGACAAAATTGCGAATTAAAAGTAAAGATCCTTTTTCCCGCCTTAGACGCATCGGCTATAAGGGAAGAGCGTCCCATATTTTTACAGACCATTAGGAACTGGGTGGGCAATGTGGTCAGCATTACGCCGGCCGACTTTACTTCCACAGGACAGCCTTCCTGGTGCCCATTTTAGGCTGGGTCGACCTGCGACGCCCCATACCATGATAAAAATCCACGCTGCCAGCAGTGGGTTTCGATCCCGGTAGGATTGATTACGAGTCGGACTCGCAACGCCGCAACCAGCGAATTACATCATTAGAATCAATTGTTTTTTCTCCCGGTGTGGGTTCCGAGGCTCCCATTTGAGAGAAACACTGCCTCCTCAACAAGCATGTCGTAGGAGTCAACTAACTGGGCATTTCCGTCGGAGTGCATCTGCCTGAGTGGCAAGAAACAACCAACTACACACAGATAAGTCAGTAAAACCGATGTACACGTAAAACTCAGGGTTCGGCTCAGTGCCAAAGTCCAAAGGGACGAACAACCAGGACTTTCCGCCGGAGCTTTCAGCCGGTGATCAGAGAAGAAAAAGAATAGTTTTTGCAAGGTCAGACTCAACATTGCAACTTGACAAATCTACCAGTCACCGCTGTGACATAATCGATCTTAGGTAATTTGAAAAACAAAAATCTGCTTTAGTTTACTGAATGAGCGCTGTCTAGAGGCAACAGTGGCAGGAATTAACAGAATACTGACGCAGGCAAATCGATGTGGAAAGAGTTCTTCCATCTTTTATCCTTTCAAGCAGTTTAGTAGCTCCAGTGGACCCAGCGCTCTGCAGATGGCAAGTGACTTATCTCCGTTACAACATCTTCACTGGTATCAGCTGGATATTGATCTGCCAGGAAATTTAATTTTTTTGTTTTTCAGTTCATCTTGAGGAACAGTTAGCCTACTATCATTATCTTTGTTACACGGAAGACAAGACTTTCTGAAACATGCATTCTCGGGGGATTCATCCGTTTCATCTTGTTTTGACAAATCTGCGTCTTCTTTAGCACCCTCATAATGGAATCTCTTTCTTGTACGTGTTGCGTTACCCCGAGTTCCGTAGGGTTCCACTTCCAGGCACAGATTAGAAGTAACATACTTAGCTTCTCTCCTCATACTTTTTTTTTGTCTGTTACGAAGATCTGTCAGCTCTAAAATAAAGCTATTAAAGCTGAACACTTCAACATCTAGCTTGTCGTTTCTGTTCCGAATTACCTCGTTACAGATATCAACTGGTCTAAAACTCTGCGGTCTTTAATTCTCTAGACAATAGACATTATTCTTCAGACGAAGGATAACATAAAAGACAAAGCTCCGGTTTTTACCAGGGGCCGCAATATAGGCAGGCCATAAATATGGCCAATTGTCTGAACGCGGTTTCTGGGACCTCTCCACGGCGATCCTCATCCACATGGTGGCACTTTGTCTCAACGGGTGTTTATCGCTTGTGTAATGTCCTGTTGGGGTAGAAAGTCAGTCAGTTAAACACGGTGTTGGTGTCATCTCCACCCAGAACCGTCTTAACAACATTATGAGGCCCTAGACAAACCAGTGTGCACAGGCTGTTACGACAGCCACTCCCAGGAATGACATGTAAATGGTGACCTGGCATACACGGATTAGCATTGGGCACCCATTCTTGTGAGCCCCTGGTCGAGTGCCCAGCTAGCCCATGTGTTGAGACGGCACTGGTGATCTCATGTCAAAGTAGGCAACCGTTAGTCCCCAGGGATCATGGAGTTGTGCCGCTGATTGTGGGAACATCAACTGCTATGCGAGTAAAGTCCAATGCGGGAGTGGCGTCTGTGCCACGTAGTCCACATCAAAACATTGATACGCTGTCGTTTTGAGGCTGGTTTGTCTTTGCAGTCGTCTCTTCTCTATAGCTTGCTGCATTTGGCTCTTACTAGACGTCTTCTACCCGTCTTTAATTCACCATAAAGGATGTCATTAGGGACATCCTCCATTCTCCAGGCGTGACCCAGCCACCGGAGCCTTCCTTGACTGAACCACTATAACAGCCACTGTAGTAATAGATCACATAAACACACAGGTCAACCGCGCTGACCTGTGACGATTATAGAAACCACGACCATCTTTAGATCTATTTTAAGACGGTTTTGTATGAACATATACAGAGACAGAGGTCAGTCACGCTGATCCGTGACGATCATACACAGAGGTCAGTGTGACGGTCATGTAAACACACACAAAGGTCAGTCACCCTGATCTGCAACAGTGACGGTTAGTTCGACGTTAGTCTTCCCAGACCCGCCTAAATACACACTAGCTCACTTCTGATTGGTAGTTCCTGAGCCCCGTGACCTTCGCACACGGTTACAGGGGTGTTCCGCAATGCCGTTGATATCGCGTGTTGTATATTTCAGCACGCCAGCGCTATTAACACTCGAAAAACATTGAGAATCTAGGTCTAACACAACCCCCCCCCTCCCCTCTAGAGAGTGCTGCAACCTATGTCACAGCATTTTCTTTCTCGGAATGAAAACGTAAATCCAAGACATCGCAGAAACCAAAAAACAGAGCGGGACACACGCGTAACCTTCAGGAAAGTCGACCAGCGCCAACAAACTTATGAATGAAAAGTGACCTACTCTATTTGGGGAGACTAACATCGAACTAACCACACATAACATAAACAAACACAGAGGTCAACCATGCTGACCTGTGGTGATCACTATACACGCTGCTATGGGACGGATGCCATTAATACACACCGACTGACCCAGTTATAAAGTTAGTTGCTTGTCTTTTACACACGACATCCACAAACCAGCTGCAGCATTTATATGTCGTTTGTTGTTTAATTAGGCAAGTTTACATACAGATATTTTGTCATTTTATCTTTGTTAAAACACACGCAAGCGGTCTGCTTTAAAATTTTCCGCAGCTGAGTCACACTCGTTATACCGGTTTTATGAAACTGCGTTCTTAACACCAGAGCCACAGTCGCCGATCTGATTCCGCTTACAAACGTAAAACCTGTAGATGACTAGTTTTGTTTCTGACTCGACCGTTCTGGAGTATGACGTAATAGCAGGACTAAAAACGTGCCTTGTAATTATACAACTCTATCATCGCTCAATCACTAGCCTACAATCGCATCGTAATACTTTGCCGCCCCTTGTTTTGGACACATCTGAGCTGGAAAGTTATGGGCTGCCTGGCTGGCAATTTGGGTCATCTGGACTTATAGCAATCCAGTCATACATCTAGCTGGCTTCCGATATGTGGTTCTGTGGATATCATAATGATGAAAAAAAAAAATCGCCGTTTCTTAGGGCCGTTCTGACACACATAAACAACTCATTAGCGAAAATAGACTGTCAGTCAAGTGACAGTCCATACAGTTCCAGAAGCTGCCTTAGCATTGTGGCTAGGTGCCTGCATGCAGACTACAAGCACTTGGGTTCGAATCTAGAGTATTTTTTCCGGATATATCTACGTTACCTACATTAAAACAACTAACTGGAACATTCAGATCACGATGTGGTCCAGTCAAAAGCAAGGATGGCACAATATTCGCTTCTGATGCTGAGCAGAGGAGAAGATGGGCATAATATTTCAGAGAGACCTTAAACAGGCC
Organism: Candidula unifasciata; assembly: GCA_905116865.2. Lineage (NCBI taxonomy): Eukaryota > Metazoa > Mollusca > Gastropoda > Stylommatophora > Geomitridae > Candidula > Candidula unifasciata. The sequence continues at coordinate 673,883 of CAJHNH020005290.1, forward strand.
TAACCTACTAGACTTAATAAAAGTTGAAGAAGAGGCAAAAAGGACCACACTCTCCATAAATGGGAGCCAGACTAATGTTACTGAACAAATACATTTCCTAGCAAATAACAAGACGGAGGGTGATGCTAACATTACAAGAGAAATGCTCAAAGGAGCAGATGAGATAACTGTACAAGTGCTAGAACTATTTAACAAAATATGGGAAGAGGAAACAGTCCCAGAACAGTGGAAGAAAGAAATAATTGTGAAAATCCCCCAAAAAGGTAATCTTAACGACTGTAATAATTGGAGAGGAATGACCTTATTATCTGTAGTGTCAAAAACCTTTGGCAAAGTAATTCTCAATAGAATTATAGAGGCATTGATACCATCATGAGCGAAGAGCAAGCTGGTTTTCGAACTGGAAGAAGTTGTCTAGATCAAATAATTACCCTGAGACTTATTCTAGAAAAACACACTGAGAAGCAACAACCTCTCATCCTGCATGTTACTGATTTCAAAAAGGCATTTGGCAGCTTACATAGAATTTCACTATGGGGAATTTTGGAATGATATAGCATACCAGCCAAAATAGTACGCATTATTAGAATTTTAGGTGATTTATTAATATCCTACCCCCATTTGACGTCACAGGACAGTCCAACATTTTAGAGGGTGGTAAGACTTGGTTTCCCGGCTTTCTCATGCTTTTAACGACCCCAAAACATCTAGAACTGGCCCTAACCCCAACCCACCTACGTCCCTACAGAGAGAGTGCAGCCTAGGTCCCACTACTGCATGCAGCCCATCTACCACCCCCTGAAATATTAGACTGTTCCGTGGCCTGTGGATTTTCCCTGTTTGGGATCATCATCATCAGGTGCCTTGTCGACTGGCGTGGGCGATCATGCCTCTCCATAATTTGCGATCTCCTGCAGCATGTATCAGTTCGTGTGCCGACACACCTCCATGCCATGCAACAAGACTGTCCAGCAACTTCTCTCGTTGTCTTCCTCTATCCCTCCTTCCACAGATCTTTTCAGTGGTCACAACATGTTCTATTTTCCCTCTTCTCGTAACATGGCCAAAAAATGATGACTGTCTCCTTCTGATGTCTGTGATAAGTTGTCTTCGGGCTCCCGCCTCTTTCAAAACCTCTTGGTTGCTCTTTTTGGCTGACCAAGGTATTCTAAGCATTCTTCTGTAAAACCACATCTCTGAGGCCTCTAGAAATTGTTTGGCCTGCCTACCGATTGTCCAGGATTCACAGCCATATGTTAAAACTGGATGTATGTAGCAAGCAAGAATTCTTTTTCTAACTCTCAATGACAAAGATATATTGCACAAGATGTTTTTCATTTTATAAAATGCAGTTTTTGTCTGTCCTATTCTGTTTCTTATCTCAGTTATGCATCTTCCATCTGATGTTATCCATGTGTCCAGATACTTAAATTTCTGTACTTGTCCTAAAATAACACCATCGACTTTTATTACACAATTAGAAATAATTCGTTTCTTTGATACCACCATTACTTCTGTCTTCCCATTATTCAAACTGAGGTCCATCCTTCCACTTTCTAACACCACAATGTCTATCATTTCGTGTAGTTCTTTCTGACTTGTTACTATCAAGACTGTGTCATCAGCATAACGTAAATTGTTTAGATTGTGCCCACCAACCACAATTCCGAGCATATCAATTAAAGATCTCATTATATATTCACTGTATATTGAAAAGAAATGTTTGGGATAGGATATTAATAAAGCAGTGAATTTTATACAATGGTACAGAATGTGCAGTGCACAATGAAAATGGTCTGGGTGAATGGTTTTTGTGGAAATTGGAGTAAACCAGAATGCATTCTGTCTCCCTCGTTGTTTGGAGTAGCCGTTGATTTGGTAACTAAGAAATGTTGCAGTGGCAATAATGGCATTGATTTGGTAGAAAATAGACAATTAGAAGATCTGGATTTCGCATATGATGTTGGCTGTGTTAAGTAAAAATATAAAAGACATGCAGAGGAAAAACAGACGATTTGTCATCAACAGCATCAAAAATAGGACTACAGATAAGTTACGAGAAAAGAAATATATTGAAGGTATCAACAATAGATCATGTAGATGTCATTCTAGAGAATAAACCAATAAAAATAACGGTCAATTTACCTATTTGGATAGCACTTGCCTTTCTCAGGGAGATACAACCAAGGAAATTGTGGATCGATTTTTATAAAGCTAACATAAACTATTTGTTCTTTCTTACCCACTTTTTCTCTTTCCTATAATTGTCTATCCCTTTAAAAACTTGGCAAAGCAGCAACCTTCTGTAAAAACCTTGCAAAATATGGGCTCCAAGTTACACAGCTTTTAAGAGGAAACTACACGTTTTTCAGTTCTAATTCTATTTATGTTCTACTGTATGCCAGCGAAAGTTGAAGAAACACCAAAGATATGGAATAAAAGTTAAATGCATTTGAAAATAAATAAACGAGAACAATCAGGAACATAAAATGGGATGAATTTAAAAAAGAGTGAGGAGATCAGAGAAATGTCTGGATATAGACCTGTTTCGACTACAAGAAAACAAAGAAGGTAGAGATATATTGGGCCACTGCCTTCTCTAGAGCTGGCCGTGATTGGGCACACTCTGAGACGAAATGAACAAAGAATTACAAAACATGTTCTAAAATGGGAAACAAAAGGTCCGCGTGGGGCTGCTGTCTAAAAGGTTTACCATCCTATTTTCAGATTAAAGAATCTTCAGCCTTCAAAGAAATTATAATAAGGGCAGCCGAAATAACTTTTTAAACATTTTATTCTTGTTTGTTATTCTTAGCGAGATTTTGCGTCCATCTAATAAGTTTCAGAGAGTTTATGGGGCAGCATATTGACCCAGTATTTGCGAGCTCTTTAAACTCACCTGTCTGTTTTTCTGTGTTGCAAATGGCCACAATTTGATTTACGAACGGTTTCACGCCCGCGTGTTGTTTAAACACTTGGTTGAATCTGACATCGATTTTCCCCTTTCACAGAACACGGTGTGACATTTATCTGATGTATTCATCAGATAAAGATGTCAGTTAGCTTGAATTAAGCTCGTTCAACTGGACAGGAGAAATTGTCTTGGCGAACGGGCGTGTTGGTTTCGTTGCAATCGTAGTTCATTTAATGAGCTGGTGATTTATAATCTTCTTCTTCTTCTTCGATCCTTCTGTCAGAAAACTTATATCAGGAGGCCGGTAGGCTTTATGAAAGCTATCGTGCAATCCATATCCTCTTGTGTACCATACAGTTTTGTCTTCATTGTGGTTGGAACAGGCCAGATTACGTCTCTGTTGTCAGCATACAGTTGACAGTGTTGGAGCACATGCTCAGCATTTTCGGGTGCCACGCTGCAGGGACACGTCTCCGTATTTCCTACACCGAAAAATTTGAACATATGTTGACGAAATCTGTTGTGCCCTGTCCTTAGTCTGAATATAATAGACTGTCCCTCTCTAGAGAGGCGATGAAGTGAGTCTTGGGGAGAAAATCTGTTGTGGGTATCCAGCCACCTTTCTTGGATACTAGATTGTATATGATTTTCGTCATTGTATTCTACACAGACACCATCTAATGAATGTTCAAGTCTGATAATAATCATTCTGTAGGCCGTTTTTCAGGTTTTTTGGCGACCGTGGCTTGGTGGTTACGAGCGCAATGTTTAATTCCGAGATACCCGATTCGATTTCAGCTGTGGGCCAAATGGCAGCAAACAGCGTTGCTTTTGTTTCAGCAATGGCATCGAGAACCGACCATTTAGTAACAGTGACAAACAGCTGGACGTCAAAAAATGACCAAGCCAAACTACAAACGAATGTGCTGTTGGTTTGCATCTGATCTGATCTCATCTTGATCTTCTGGTACCTTGCGATGTCGAAGTAAAGTACAATTTACGGGAAAATTACCGTTTGTGCGCTTCGTAAATAAGGATTCTCAGGGGCTCTGTTATTGCCTCTGTCCGTAGTTTGCATGGTCAGCCTCTTCTTCGCTTCCCGCCTGGTCTGTACATCATTGCTGGCTGGGGTATACTATCTCCTGACATCCGTGTTAAATGGCCAAACCATTTCACCTGTTGTCTTCTAATCTTCTTCTTCTTCTTCGCGTTCACCAGCTGTAAACTCTGGCCGAAAATTCTGGTTGCTCGTCCACTACTGAACTGCAGTCCTGCTCCAGAACCTGAGTGTTGCGTGTGCATCAGTTTTACAGATCTCATTCGCTTGAATACAGACTGTTGGTTCCTTGCCTCTCCGGCAGATGCACTCTGACTTCAAAGGAAACTCCCCAATTAGTCGACTCTTACAACATGCTTTTGGGGAGGCAGTGGGTCTATTCTTGTTTTCTCCACAATGGGGCCCCGGAACCCACACGGGGGTTGTCTTCTAATGAAATTAAGAGCTGCCGCTACCACCTTTTTATTTCGGGGTTTTTATTCCTGATCTGATCTAATGTATTGACAGCCTTCCATATGAATCTCATTTAAGTTTTTGTAAAAATTTTTTTTCTGTCCCTGTCCAGATCTGGCATTGGAAGCAGAGGGTTGGCAAGCAGATTGAGTCATAGTGTGTGTTTTTTTTTTTTTGGACACATGTTTATTTCTTATTATTGGTGCCATTGGCACAATGAAGTTGGTTTGCTCTGTTACACCTGTCATCGAAAACATCTGCTTTGAAGGGCTGAGCTAAACTTCCCCAAAAACCATGTGTAGTTCTTTAAAAAAAAGTTTTTTAGTTAATCGAGGGTACTAAAAAATAAAACCTTAAAAGTGTGACAGAAATTACAGTGCCACATGCCATTATCTTGTAACATGGGTACGTTGTTGTTAGGGATGTAAAGAGTGTTAAGCACATGACATCACGGTACAGATGAACACCATGACATCATAATGGCAGTTTAATGATAGCCCATAGAAATGCATGCACGAAGATCCAGTATGGTGATGCATGCCTGTCAGTCCACCAAGTATATCAGTGGACTAGACAGTTTCAAAGAGGGCTTCAGTGGCTGCCTTTGACTCTATGGTCACTGCTGGGTATGCCTGGACTGGTTGTAGACAGTCTGCCACAGAAGTGATGCCATTTTGAAACTTGCTGGATTGACAGGCATGCTTGATAATAATATTAACAGATTACGAGATACTGGCTCGGTTTTGTAATCCCCATCCCACTTTTAAGCTTTTTATTCGAAGAATCTCATACATATCATGTTACTTAAGATATATTATAAAAAAATGTTACCACTCAGTCCTGCTTATCATCATTATTATTATTATAACACTTAAAAAAGCATAGGTCCCTTGAGGACCTCTAGAATATTGGCAATGGAGGTAAACATCCCCCACCCCCACTCCTCCAATGTCTTCTTTGGGTCAGTGCCTCTGGATGCACCTGAAAGTGGTAAAGGATGAGATACACATTGTTTAAATACAGCTGTGGGAAACCCAGAGGGGTCCACAGGATATGTGGAGTGGTGGATTATCACAGAATATTTGACTCATAGCAAGGCAATAAGTTGCTGAATACTGAGCATGTATTCCTGAGCCATGTGGATCTGGACAGCAGAGAGAAACTGCCACATTATTTTCTCAAGACAGATCATGGCAGTGAAGCAGAGGTGCTGATGAAACACATGTCTTTTAAGTTTATATACTATAGGAAATAGAAGACTGGGAAATGAGAACTCTGTAGTGTGAACAGGCCCCCCAGAATATGAAACATGCTGAAGACATGCTCTCTACATGCAGTAGAAAGCTACCACATCTGGCCAGCTGGCATTTAGATGGAAACCAGGCTATATGGATCAGTGGAGCACCACAGCCTTGATTGAATCTGAACACTACTAGTAGGGAGAGGGAAGGGGGAAAAAGATATTTTGTAATGAGAGCAATTTTCATCAGAATTTTTTTTGTTTTGTGTCTTATGTTCACTCTTACAAAAAACAGCTGGCAGTTTGTATTATGGTTTACAGCTAGGCTGAATAATATGTGGCCTTCGGCCCAACACATCTAATTTCAACAAACACCCAATTTGGCACCTTTGATGACCTGCTTATTAGGGATGCCGGGTTCTATCCCAGCTGCGGGCCTTGTGCCTTACGATGGTTTCGACAGTGGTCTCGAGAAGCCGACCATCCAGCACTGGCAAACTACTTGAAGTAAACTTGCCTAGAAAAAACACAACAGCGAAAAATGCTGGGGTTGGTTCTGCAATGTCCTGTAAAGGATACACAACTAACTTTTTGTTAGGGGCCATGGGTCTACTATCCCCAGCAAACACACCCCCCCCCCCCTTTTCCCCCCTGAAACTGACACGCAGAGTTCTGCAACATGATGATTATCAAGCCACTAATTTCTCAACAGTTACACATAAAACTCCGCCCTGCTGACTGCCGTGTTTGACGTCCGTGTGTGATTTATGACTTCATAACTCCTCAGTCAAGTTGAGATGGCAGCACTTAAGCAAATGCTTTGAATTAATCAGAAACATCCACTCTGATAAGGTGGAAAATCGATGACAGGTTATTGATTTCACTGAAGTCATATTTCAGGTCGGTTTTCTATTTCAGGTATCATATGTCAGTGCCATGCTTGTCAGTGTTGTCGCGTAAATCATATTCGACGTCATCATTACATTTATTGCAAACTGGTTTGTTTGCCATGTTTTTTCACAGTACCCACTCCACTGTGGATGAATATTGTCCGATATTTGGGTGATACAGGACTCAGCATTGCTCCTCTCTCTGTCTCTGTTTGTTTGTCTGTATGTCTGTCTATCTGTCTCTCTCTCTCTCTCTCTCTCTCTCTCTCTCTCTCTCTCTCTCTCTCTTTTGATTATCTCTGCCTGATGTGAACAAAGAATGTTGATTGTCTGCCCTTGATGAGAGCAACGGACGTTGATTATAATCAAGATAATTATCTTGTCCTGATGATAGCTAATTATGTTGATTGTTTACCCCTGATGTGATCAGCAAATGTTGATTATCTCATCCTCATTTACATTTTGTTTTAACTCCTTTCAAGAAACATTTCAGTTTCTTACTGTGACTGCCAGTGAAATCTGTATTGCAGCAAATGTCCCCAAAATCAGCAAATAACCCACATTTTATTTGTCGTTAATCATTTTGATAAAGTGTCATTTCTGTAATTTCAGGTTCATATAGGGTACTTGCCTAACAAAAAGATTCTGGGCCTTAGTAAATTAGCCAGGTAAGTGTGTTCTGTTCAAGTTACTTGTTGGCAACAGATCATTACATCTGTTTGCTTGGTTATTAGTTTTCTTTTGTCCTTAAGATCTGTGATATGTGAGAGCATATGGTGTTTGTTTTTTTTCCTTTCTCTTCCACCCCCACCCCTCCCTCACAATTTAGCTTTTATTTTGTATTTGTTTTATCTGTCTTATGATTCATTTTTTTTTTTAGTCTATTGTGTGTGTTTGATAATCGTTCATTTCTTTCTCAGTGTCTACCTTTATTTTGATCTGTCTTTTTTCGCCCACATTATTGTTTTTGTGTGTTTTGTTGTCATTTTTCCCCATTCCTGACCTTCTTTCCTTTACATCTCTTTTGCTGTTTTACAATTTTTTTTAAACCTATAACTCCATAAGCTCTAAATTGACAGTGTTTTGCTTTCTCAGACCATGATAAAAATTGATGCAGAAGAGAATTTCCTTAAGCTTTTGGCTTTTGTATTGTGTACACACTTAGTAATTCCAAAGGTACCTGGTTCATTTCTTGCTGCCAGTGATTTGGTAGCAGACCACCGTGTGTTGATTTCAGCAGTGATATTAAGAGCTGAATATTTTGAGAGCAATGGCAAACTACTGAACATAAAACTACCTTGTAAAAACAGCTAACAAATGCTGAGGTTTGTTCTGTAACATTCTGTAAAGGTTAAGCAACTGACTTTTAACTTTACATGTAACACACAGTGTGATCTGTGTTAGTTTCTTTCTTCTTCTTGTTCACCTTCATGCTTGTGAGTTTATGCAGAAAGTTCTAGTTGTCTGTCCACTTCCAAACTTTAGTCTTCTTCTAGAACTTGAGTTTTGGGTGCACATCATTTTACAGGTCTGGCTTATTTATATGCAGACTGTTGGTTCCTTGCCTCTCAGGCAGATACACTCAGACTTCAAAGGAAACAATCCTAATTAGTTTCCTTTTGCTATGAGCTTATTGGAGGGCAGTGGGTCTGTTCTTGTTTCTCCCAGAGCCCACACAGGGGTAAGTGTGGCAGTAAAGTGGACAGTGGCTCATGAGTCAAAGCCCAAAAATGTCTGCCTTATCATGTAAATGGATCATGTAAATGGGTAGAGTAGGTAGTTTTTCTCTTCTAAAATCTCAGTCTGTAGGATTACCATCTCAGGGGTGAGAATCAACCAGCTATAAGTGGTATTCAGCAAATCAGAATTTTTTAAATTTTTATTTTAAAGTATCCAGAAACCATGAGTTGTAAATCCTTTGGCTTGGTACTATGGATATCACAACCCTTCAGCCTTGATTCCATTATGGGTACCATAAATCTGGGAGAGATGTGTCTTGTCTGCCTACCCCCAGGTGTGAACCTGGACCACAAGGAGTTCGTCACCCGGTCCCTGGGAAGTCAGCTTTTAACCTACTACTCTAGCGAGCTGGGCTAAATCAGCATTTAAAGATGTTAGCTCAAAACTTTGATTATCATTTTTTAAAAATGTCATCATTTTTCGGCCATGTTATTAAAAGAGGGAAAATAGAACATGTTGGGACCACTGGAAAGATCTGTTGAAGGAGAGATAGAGGAAGACAATGAGAGAAGATGCTTGACAGTCTTGTTGCATGGCATGGAGGTGTTTCGGCACACGAACTGATACATGCTGCAGGAGATCGCAGATTATGGAGAGGCATGATCGCCCACGCCAGTCGGCAAGGCACCTGATGATAATGATGATTAAGCTCACTTCTGACGTCAGTCTTGTGTCCAAATATAAAATGCAGTCATTGTCTGTCACAGTACCTATGTTTAAGGTTCAGATTGTGTCTTTTCTGTCTCTTTTTTCCATTTACTTTTTTGTGTTTGAAAAGACTTTCTCAGTCCGTGTTAGTAAAAAAAGTAAACATATAAAAGACTTTCTCAGTCCGTGTTAGTAAAAAAAGTAAACATATAAAAGACTTTCTCAGTCCGTGTTAGTAAAAAAAGTAAACATATAAAAGACTTTCTCAGTCCGTGTTAGTAAAAAAAAGTAAAATATAAAAACTTTCTCAGTCATATAAAAAAAGTAAACATATAAAAGACTTTCTCAGTCCGTGTTAGTAAAAAAAGTAAACATATAAAAGAAAACTGAGACATTGATTGAATGTTATTGCACCGCTTCCTGTATCAGAATGAAAGTTCCAGCTATGTATATCAGATCATATATCCTCAGAGCAGCAGCAGATGTCACATTAGCTAAAAATCGTAACTTCGTGTCATCGGATTTCACAAATAAACTGCCATCTACATTGTGTTTCATTTTTTTGCTAAGCTGTCAAGTGGGCCGTGATGAAACAGTTGTCCCTATTTTGGTGGGGGGCTGCGGGTGTAAACAGTTTTGAGAAACACTGGAGTAGAGGATCAATGTCCACACCAAATGGCAGATGGGATTAAAATGTATGGGACGGTTTTAAACATTCACTTCAGGGGAGGTTCAAACCTTCGATCATTGGGCTGACAGGCGACCATGCTAGCCACCATGCTTTTTCATCTCATGTATGCGCAAAATAAATTGAAGTTTTTGTTTTTGTTTGGTTTTTCAGAATAGTGGAGGTGTATAGCAGACGGCTTCAAGGTAAGAACTGACCAAGGCTTGGAAGTTTAGTATTTCACTAAAACTTTTCATGTGCGGTTCTTATACTGCTTTATTTGGTGGTTGAGACAATAATTGCCAGATTCACTGAAATCAAGACCATTGCAGTCAGGGCATGCTGATATGTGCAGGCTCTCTGGTAATGTGGGAATGTTGATTGCATTGTATCCTGCCAAGTTATGTCAGGTCTGCTACTGCCGCTAGCGATGACAGATGTAGTCAAGTCGGTTTATTGGTCTCTGTGCCAGTTTACAGCAGCTTGTCATAAGTGATACATTTGTTTTGTATTGTCTATTATCAGACATGGTGGCATAGTTATTAGTGCTCTTGTCTGATGAGATAATTGCCTGGATTAAACCTTCAATATCCCTATGTCATTTCCAGAGCTCCACTTTGGGAGTAAATAACAGGAAAAATAATAGACCCACTGCCCGCTGGCTAGCATGTCATAAAATGCAGGGCCTAACTTCAGACTCACTAACTGCTTTGAGATTATCTGTTTACCATTGCTCATTCTTAGTTTTACCATTACTGGTGTCCCAACAGCCAAAAAAAAAATAGCTTTTCATTGCTTGAAGCTTTGAAGGGTCTTGGCAGAAGATCTTTTTAAAGTCTTTGAGAGATATGCCTGTATGACATAGCCATTTATTAAATAGCTTTGTAAAGTCTTAAAAAATGTCTACATAACAGAAACATTTATAGCATAGCAATAACAAGTCTTAGATGTCTACATAATGGAAACGTTTATACTTTAGCAATTGTTAGTCTCCGAGAGATTTCTACATAACAGGAACATTCATACACAGAATCTAAGTCTTGAACAGATGTTATATGTATAACATAACTATTGATACCATGGGTCCAGTCCCTCTAAGTAAGAGATGATATGTCCATATCATCATCATCATCATCATCAGGTGCCTTGCCGATTGGCGTGGGCGATCATGCCTCTCCATAATCCGCGATCTCCTGCAGCATGTATCAGTTCGTGTGCCGACACACCTCCATGCCATGCAACAAGACTGTCAAGCATCTTCTCTCGTTGTCTTCCTCTATCCCTCCTTCCACAGATCTTTCCAGTGGTCACAACATGTTCTATTTTCCCTCTTCTCATAACATGGCCGAAAAATGATGACTGTCTCCTTCTGATGTCAGTGATAAGTTGTCTTCGGTCTCCCGCCTCTTTTAAAACCTCTTGGTTGCTCTTTTTGGCTGTCCAAGGTATTCTAAGCATTCTTCTGTAAAACCACATCTCTGAGGCCTCTAAAAATTGTTTGGCCTGCCTACCGATTGTCCAGGATTCACATCCATATGTTAAAACTGGATGTATGTAGCAAGCAAGAATTCTTTTTCTAACTCTCAATGACAAGGATATATTGCACAAGATGTTTTTCATTTTATAAAATGCAGTTTTTGCCTGTCCAATTCTGTTTCTTATTTCAGTTATGCATCTTCCATCTGATGTTATCCATGTGCCCAGATACTTAAATTTCTGTACTTGTCTTAAAATAACACCATTGACTTTTATTACACATTTAGGAATAATGTCCATATACAATAATCATTTATTTAATAACACCCATGTCTTCAACAGATGATGTCTGTGTAACTTTACCATTTATACCATAGTTACCTCTAACATCTCAAAGAGATTATGTTGAATAATGTAATTGTTAATATCATATTTCTCTCTGAGATCTTGAAGAGAGGATATCTCTATAATGTAACCATTTATACAATAGGTCTCTCTACAGTCTCATGTGACAACAAACACTAAAAAATGTCATAATCTCAAAAGTTTACAAATAAATGCCATTATGTAGAACAAAACAATAGACATTAATGTACATGCTGGCATGTTTGTTGCAGTTCAGGAGAGACTAACAAAGCAGATTGCTCTTGCTATCACAGAAGCTGTCCAGCCTGCAGGAGTCGGGGTGGTCATTGAAGCAAGGTGGGGTATCTTTGTTTTTATTGTTCTACTCTTGTCTTATACAGTAGCTACTTCAGTAAAATTTTTTAAAATGCCCTCTACACCAATAAAACCAGCACAGTTAGATAGCTGTAAACAATTTCTTTCCAATGGTACCTCATTTAGGCTTGTATGTCATTTCTGAGCTGAGAAATGTAGGTTTTTGTGGAGATGAGATGTAAGAAACAGCTGCTAAAACTTGTGACCCAGAAACAAGAAGTTTTTCTCTGCGCAACCTACTGCGCAGTTCTGTATCGGCTTTGTTTACATTGGACTGTCATTGGACAAGATGGCAGGCAATGAGACACAGCCACTGGCTGAGCCAGCGATTGCCTGAAAAATGTCACTGTACATCTACCTAGCCACCGTTCAGAAAGAAATTTTATACACAAATGTAAAATTGGACGGAGAATTCAATTATAACTAGCATTACCAGGACGAGTAACAGTTAAAGCCTAAAGCCAACCTCGAATTTACCGCTATTTTCAATCAAACTGATGACTAACAGAAAAACAGAGGACGTCCAGCTGTCGTAGACATGCGCTGTTAATGGGGTTTCCTCCTGCTGTTTTCAGCTATTTATAGCTGGTCTAAATTCCCACCAATAGCAAAATTTCATGAGAGATTTGGACCCATCCGGAAACCAGCCGAGATTTCCCAAAACAAGTTGCGAACGGTTTCCGGGTAACGGAAATTGCCGAAAAGACCGCCAATTGCCGAACACCGTAGTCGCTATATACAGCTCAGACACTTTTAGCCATTGAAACAGTTTTGCAGTGAATAGTTAAAATGTCACGTGTGTGCACTCAGAAATAATGTCTCATAGGAAGCTTTAGAGTATACTCTCAAGTTTCTTTCCCACCTTTTGATCTAATGCATACAAACAGAGTGAAACAGTTTTATCTTTAAATTGTATTGCTAATCTCATTCACCTGTAATATTGTTTTAATGAATAATCCTTATTTAATCCTTTCTCGTCAATTCATATTTAAAAAAAACTAATCAACACAGGATTTTTAATGAATTTTTAGTTTTTCTGAAGTTTGGTCCCTAATTCCTATTTTACGAAAATGCCTGGAACTGATTCCTATGGAATTTTACTTTATTCTGACACTTTAATTTCAGAAAATTATCAACAGTTCCCTGAACCTGGGCTTCAGCCTCCTAAAAAAAGATATAATTAGGCACCCATAAAGGCTAAACTATGTATTACACTTGGCTCCCCTCTGTTCTAGGCAGTTAAGGATAGTTAATTGATGAAGGATAATTAAGTGTAGATAAACCTTCACATGCCAAACTCAATAATCAGGGATACTTGTGGATGGGACATCTGAACAATGCTGCAGTTCCTTGTTCTTGAAACTCACAAAACTCGTAACACTGAGATCTTGTGACATTGTTATCAAATACAGTGGAGCCTGATCACACAACATGATGACTCTTTAACTCTTTTGCAGTAAGGCAGTCAGGATTGTGAGGTCTCATCTCTAGTTAGTGTTTTTATAAAATTTAAATTTTTTTGATCCATCTAAAGACTGCATAGTTACAGACCATGACAGAATAGAAAAATATGCCTCACTTCTGTGTGCAGCCATCTTGGTGTGTCCCATCAACCATACTGGGTGCAGCCATCTTGGTGTGTCCCATCAACCATTACTTGGTGCAGCCATCTTGGTGTGTCCCATCAACCATTACTGGGTGCAACCATCTTGGTGTGTCCCATCAACCATTACTGGGTGCAGCCATCTTGATTTGTCCCATCAATCATTACTGAGTGCAGCCATCTTGGTGTGTCCCATCAACCATTACTGGGTGCAACCATCTTGGTGTGTCCCATCAACCATTACTGGGTGCAACCATCTTGGTGTGTCCCATCAACCATTACTAGGTGCAACCGTCTTGGTGTGTCCCATCAACCATTACTGAGTGCAGCCATCTTGGTGTGTCCCATCAACCATTACTGAGTGCAGCCATCCTGGTGTGCCCCATCAACCAGTACTGAGTGCAACCATCTTGTGTGTCCCATCAACCAGTACTGGGTGCATCCATCTTGGTGTGTCCCATCAACCAATACTGGGTGCAACCGTCTTGGTGTGTCCCATCAATCATTACTGAGTGCAGTCATCTTGGTGTGTCCCATCAACCAGTACTGGGTGCAACCATCTTGGTGTGTCCCATCAATCAGTACTGGGTGCAACCATCTTGGTTTTTCCCATCAACCAGTACTGGGTGCAGCCATCTTGGTGTGTCCCATCAACCATTACTGAGTGCGGCCATCTTGGTATATCCCATCAATCAGTACTGGGTGCAGCCATCTTGGTGTGTCCCATCAACCAGTACTGGGTGCAGCCATCTTGGTGTGTCGCATCAACCATTACTGGGTGCAGCCATCTTGGTGTGTCCCATCAACCATTACTGGGTGCAGCCATCTTGGTGTGTCCCATCAACCATTACTGGGTGCAGCCATCTTGGTGTGTCCCATCAACCATTACTGGATGCAGCCATCTTGGTGTGTCCCATCAACCATTACTGGGTGCAGCCATCTTGGTGTGTTCCATCAACCATTACTGGGTGTAGCCATCTTGGTATATCCCATCAACCATTACTGAGTGCAGCCATCTTGGTGTGTCCCATCAACTATTACTGGGTGCAGCCATCTTGGTGTGTCCCATCAACCAATTACTGAGTGCAGCCATCTTGGTGTGTCACATCAACCATTACTGGGTGCAGCCATCTTGGTGTGTCCCATCAACTATTACTGGGTGCAGCCATCTTGGTGTGTCCCATCAACCAATTACTGAGTGCAGCCATCTTGGTGTGTCCCATCAACCATTACTGGGTGCAGCCATCTTGGTGTGTCCCATCAACCATTACTGGGTGCAGCCATCTTGGTGTATCCCATCAACCATTACTGAGTGCAGCCATCTTGGTGTGTCCCATCAACCATTACTGGGTGCAGCCATCTTGGTGTGTCCCATCAACCATTACTGGGTGCAGCCATCTTAGCATATTTCATGAACCAATACTGGGGGCAACCATCTTGGCATGTCCCATGAACTAATACTGGGGGCAGCCATCTTGGCATGTCCCATCAACTATTACTGGGTGCAGCCATCTTTGTGTATCCCATCAACTATTACTGGGTGCAGACATTATGTTTACCCTGTTAGCACACAGAAAGTAAAACTGTTTTTTATCAGTATATTCAACCCTCTGTCATTTGTAAAACTAAAACATCGCAAGAAAATCTTTGGCGAGACTGAGCCTGTGTGTGTGGGAGTGCGTACATGTGTGATTGCGTCATGCTTGGATAGTTTTGGCGCCTGGCTGGCTAGTATCTGTGTCGAGATCTTTATTATTATGTTTATTATTACCTGTTGTTAGATCTATGAATGAAATGATGTTTGAAAGGAGTGAGGGCAGAACATTAGGCAGGTCTGCATGTTTGATTCTGAACCATTTGAAAATCAAGTTTGTTTGTTGGTAGAGGAAGTCAGGCTGACACATTGCATGCTGGGTAGACTGACTTCTGAGCTTGAGAGGGGAATAACTTGGTGTGATGCACTTGATTTACAAAATAGAACGAAGGGAAGAATAGTCCAGATGTATGATGTGTTACATGAGAGATAAGGAGAGAGGAAAAATACATTTTAATTTTAAAGGGTTGAGAAATTGTTACACTGAGAAAGAGAAAGTATAGAAAAAAAAGAGGAGGGAGGGTGAGAGAGATAGAGATATCCCAGCACATTGGTCTGACCCATTCATGCTCTGTTCATCTCAGTGTCCCCATGCTCACTGTACCCAGGTCAGGGTTGACTGGCCTATTTTCTTTATTTGCCCTACAGCTAGTTTCTACAGACTTCTCTTGGTTTCACACCCACTTTCAACAGGTAGTTCATCTCCACTGTCTCCTCTGTCTCAGCATCTCTGCAGTGCAGTGCATTAAGTATGTCTGCCCTGTCCATACTTCTTCCTCCATCAGCCACTGCAAAAACAGCCAGTCTGTCGACTCTTTCATTTCCTTTCACCCTTACACACACTTTTATATACCCCGATATGAAAGGCGAGAAGGAAATACAATCACACAGTTACTGGTGCCATCAGAATTGGAACTCTTCATTTGCTGCTGAAGATGAAGATATAAATATAAATATTCAATAGTGAGTGTGTGTTGAAGATGGACAATCTAGTCCATAAACTGCCATAAACTGTACACATACTATATTCTCCCAAATATAAAATGCACTTCTTTTAAAAAAAAAAAAAACAGTGTCTAAAATAATCTGCATCTTATTCAGTGGTAGTTAATCTTTCTTTAATATTCCTTTTTTTCACAAACATTTCCGACCCCAAAATCAAGGTGTTGTTATACATGGGATCACCTTATGCTTGGAAAACATGGTAATTTCAAGACTTTTCTGGCAGTTATCTGGAAAGGCATGGCAGTGAGAAAGGGAAATGGCCACCCACCTAATAGGTCATACCTAGAATAAATGAAAGCCTAGCACTTTGTGTTCCATTGGCAGTATTTACTGTGAGACTAACTTTACCATGTTCACATAATATGTACAAGTATGAAGATGATACTGAACATTGTGCCTTTCAAATTTAACTTGTGCATATTTTCTGCTCCAAAAATAGCCACATGTGCATGGTGATGCGAGGGGTACAGAAGCTCAACAGCAAGACTATCACGAGCACCATGCTGGGGGTTTTCCGAGATGACCCCAAAACACGAGAGGAGTTTTTAGCACTGACACTGACCAAATAAATAATTGTTAATGATGTTTGTGACAAACTGTGAGAGACCATTTTTAACTGATACTTGTGTTGTTGGTTCATGGGGAAATATTCAGCAGAACCATTCTGGGAAAGTTCGGAGATGCCAGTTAAAAATAAGTCAGGCAGTGGGTTTTCAACATTTTCCAGGTTGTGCCCCTGAAATGAATGGCAACACCCCCCATGCTCCCTTCCCCCTCCTCCTCCATTTCCCTTTTTTCCACAGTTGAAAAAAAAAAAAATAAGATTCAAAAAGAGGAGGACAGAAAGAAAAATGCTAAGCAGTTACACAAAAAAACATGAAGAAAAACATCTACATTAATCGAACTGTTAGATAACATAAATGAAACAGTCACCAGTGACTGGTCATTTCGTGTCCAAATATCAGTGTGATGGCTGTCACTGTCTTGTCTTGATCATATCTGCTATTTTTGATATGATATTGGACAAGGCAGAAAAGAATATTGAAAAACCAATAATGTTAGTATAACAGATACAAGTGCAAATACACTCAGTTTCAAAATTGCTTAGCATCACCCCCCAACCACAATCAGATTGGGACCCTGAAATCCCCACAGGGATAATCCATGTATAATACTGGGAGGTCATGGAAGAACATGTAGATTGTGGAAAAAGATAGGAAGGTTTGATGTGGCGTACGTGTGTGTTTATGCACAAATGGGAGATCAAAAGCAGAAAACAGAAGGTATGACTGACTTTTTAGTAACACTTTATACAGAAGACTTT
This sequence comes from Candidula unifasciata, assembly GCA_905116865.2. NCBI lineage: Eukaryota > Metazoa > Mollusca > Gastropoda > Stylommatophora > Geomitridae > Candidula > Candidula unifasciata. Next base: position 691,214 of record CAJHNH020005290.1, read on the forward strand.
TTAGCTCCAGACACACAAGAGTTCCACTAGTAGATAAAAAAAATGATGCTTTTGCTTTGCTACAGGAAACAAAACTGTTGCAGACACGCAAGAGTTTTACTAGTAGATCAAAAGTGATGCTCTTGCTTTGCTACAGGAAACAAAATTGTTGCAGAAACACAAGAGTTCCACTAGTAAATCAAAAGTGATGCTCTTCCTTTGCTACAAGAAGCAAAATTGTTGCAGAAACACAAGAGCTCCACTAGTAGATCAAAAGTGATGCTCTTGCTTTGCTACAGGAAACAAAATTGTTGCAGACACACAAGAGTTCCACTAGTAAATCAAAAATTATGCTCTTGCTTTGCTACAGGAAACAAAACTGTGGCAGACACACAAGAGTTCCACTAGTAAATCAAAAATGATACTCTTGCTTTGCTACAGGAAACAAAACTGTTGCAGTGCTTGAAAATACTAACAGCACAAAAGTATGCTGATTCAGATTATAGTTTTGTTAATTGTTTTCAGATAAATAAATCATGTAAACTAATCTGGCAAATTGTCAATCATTCCAGATAATCTATGTGACAATGAAGCATTCCGACTCAGTCCTAGTTTTATTTGCAGTTTATTTTATTGTGATGTTTTAATTATTATTATAAAAGTTTTTATTGTTTTGTAAATTGTGCAACATTCCAAAACTCACTCTCTTGATTTTTTGTTTATGGACTATTTAATTGTAATTTTTGGGTTTAATGGAGGTGTTGGGTTTCATTTACAAGATGTCACATCTATATATTTGTGTTTGTTGAGACATCTGAGATTTGACATTCTTAACATTCAGGACTAGCTGTTAAAAGCTCTGTTTTCCTCCCTAACAGCAAGCGAAGAGTCTCCATTCTGATGGTACCTATTATTATCTGAATAACTATTCATCTGACCTTCTCCTGAGTTTTCAGTAGCACCCAGAACCCATAGTACGGGCGGTCAGAATCTTCCATTTTACTGCCTTGCCCCACAGAGAGATCACCTCGGCTTTGGATCTTTTTGTTGATTTATTCAGTAGCATTTGATCCTTGAGCCATCATGGAGAAATTATTTGTCCCATAGATATGTAAATACACTTTGTATCTCACAGTGCCTTTTGCAAAGTCACCAATTTCATCTTGTCCCTGTCCGAGAACATCCGGCATTACTTGCAGCAGGAGCAGATCAACCCTGAGCCTCATGAACTCAGGTGAGCCCACTCTCTGAAAATGTCTAGGTGCTCGTAGGCCGAAACATTTGTCGACAAGAGATTACTTCTACTGACGATTGGTAGACACCTGCTGTACATGCTCCCCTGTGGAGTTTCTTCTTATATTATTGGTTAACTGCAGCATTTCAATGTTTTGAAAATCAGCTGTAAACACATGTCATAATTGTAACCGACTCACAGAACATGTTGAGACAGGTGCAGACCAGTATGCTCTGTGAAGAGTGGCAAGCATCGCTTCAAAGGTCTTGGGTACTTTGCATTCTTTGGATATTTTCGACAGAAAATGTTGATGTATTAGGAAATGAACAGGCAGATAGACTGTCTGGTTCTGCACAACTTGGTTGTGAATCAATGCATGACAAGCTTATTGTTGTAAGGGTCCTTTGGGAGCGGATGAACAGTGCAGAAGCAGAGATGGATCATCATGGTCTGAAGAGAATGGCACTGCTAGGAGTGACCACGGGATCTGGTCGATGATCAGAACTCAGGATAAAGGTGAGATGGATATACAATCAGACTGTTGTTGGTACCATTGGAACTATGTGCTTGCTGCTGTAGATGGGGACAGAGCGCTTATGGGAATGTCCTGAGTGCTGTGATGTCAATTCTTAATTAAACATTAAATACTGATTACTTTATTTATTAAAAGCCAGATTGTTGCCCTTATATTCTTCTATACAACAAAAATTATTACTTGTGAATATGGGATTTATTTTTAATCTCGAATACTGGCAATGACATTCACAACTGTCTCTGTTATCTTTGTATTCTGGTTGTTATGTTAGTGATTCAGTATTATATATTTATCATTTTTTAAACTGTAAATTAGTTGTGTTGTAAAATTTTCCTTTAGTTTTAAACTGATTACATAGTTGTAATACTCTTCGTTCCATATTTTCAGGTGTTCTGTTTTTACCTAAATCAGAATGGAATATTATTTGTGATTTTGTATGTTTGTATAAATATGTATTTTATATTGTGAAAATTTTCAACTTGTATTTCATTTTGTGGTCTCTGTGGCTGTTACTTGTTTATGATATTTTACTGCTTCTGTTCTTAGGGAAAAAATATGAAAAACAGTATACCATTTATTAAATGAGAGTTTTAGATCATAAGCTCATGATATTTTATTATCATCATCGTCATAATCCACGAGGGAGGTTGTTAGATAGTTTGGCATCATGTTATCATGAATATCAGTATGCCAAATGATTGTCAGTACATGAGACTGGTCATACCTCTTTTGGAGCATGTGTGTAGTGTGGAGACACAAAGGGATTTCACAGTCTGAAGAGTATGGCACACTCAGGAATGATCGGAGCATCTGGTTAACTTGGACACTCACAGGAAAGGCAGGCCCTGCATGCAATCAAACTGTTACTATCAGAAGTGAAAATCTGTACTGGCTGCTAGAAGATGGAGACGGAGCACTTATGAGTACTATCCAGGGTCACTGCAGCTAGAGAAGAGAAAGGGGAAGACCAAGAGGGAGATGTTGAATAGTTTGGTATAGTCTCAAGAGAATATATACTTCAGAAATGACTGATTGTCGTTGAGACAAAAGACTAAACAGACTTGATTTCCAGTGCTATACAGCATGGACTACAAGAAGTACCACATTTTGTTGTTGTCAGTGCGCGTCTGCTTTCTGTATTTTATTGTCATATCATTGTATTGAGCTTATTGTTTATTTACAGGGTTATTTGTATTGTTGCTTTCAGACCTCAGAAGTGTGTATATTCATCTCTGCTTGTCCTGGTCTTGAAATCTGACTGCAGTTTATTTTCAGTTTGTTCCAGTCTTGGAATTTGATTGCAATTTGATCTCAGCTTGTTCTGGTCTTCGGGTTTGATCTCAGCTTGTTCTGGTCTTGGAGTTTGATTGCAATACTTTTATTGTAATGTTATTTATTTATAAACTTGTTAGAACATAACAAAAGTTAACATAAATGCCAAGACTGTATATTCTAAAAATCTGACTGCTGTAATTTACTGCCCTTTGTTAATAAATCTGACTACAAGAATGTATGCTTGTTTTTCTGTCATTTGTTAGAAATACAAGTTGTATGATGTGTTTATGGACAAATACGTTCGGGTTAACATGGAGTACACTTATGCCCATCACAAAGTATATTAGATCTTTCAATCCCGGGTGTTTAGCACCAGAGGCCCAATGGGTAGTAAAGAGAAGAGTATAATCGGTGCATCTTGTTGTTCAGTGGACTTTTAGTAAGGAACCTGTGAATGTATGGTGCATTCCTTGGGACTGAAAGAGTTAAAAGACGTTTTTGACACAGGTGATATACCAGGTATTTGATGCTGGACTCATAGTTTTGTTGACCAATCAGCATGCGATGGGTGATGAGGTCAACATGAAGCCATCCACTGTTGCTTCTCGGGACATTATCTGGTACACGTTTAGGCTCGGTCGGCCTTGGAGCCAAGGTCATTTTTGAAAGAAAAAATTTCCAACTAAGTTCGGAATTGAACCCAGCACCTTCTCATCAGCAGACAAGCATCTGATCACTGTACCACTGAAGTTTCCTATAAACGATAGAAGTTAAAAAAAAATAGCACATAAATGCACAGCAAATATACACATATGTGTATTGTGTTGATGCTGTTGATGGATCTCATATACACATGCTGACTAATACAGCAATAAACAGAGAAATATATAGAACTAATATATAAGAGTTGATACAATCACACAGCCACACACACACAAGTGTTTATAGGCCAGGGAGTTGACTCCAGTGTGTTAGATTTTATTCTGTACCACTGGATTTCTCTGAAGTGAGGCTGATTAGCCACCTGTGAAACACATATGTGCACCAAACATACATGTCCTTCTCCTATTCTTCTTCTTTTTCTTAAGAGATGTTGACACATGGTATGGTTTACAGCAAAACAGTAATGTCTGCCCCCTTTCAGCCGAACATATCCATTTTCAGCAAGCCCTAAATAAGGAGCTTTGTTGATGCCACATCCCCCCCCCCCCCCCCCCAGCCCAATCCTTCTTCCCAAATAAGACCCTGGAAGTGACGTTGTAATGTGGTTAACAGTTAGGTTGTGATATCTGCACCTTGTGGTTCAACACATCTGATTCCAGCAAATACCTAATCAGTAGCCTTTTACAACATGCTTGTTAAGGAGCAGGGGTCCCGAAACAGATATGCAAAGTACCACGCCCTGAAAGCAAACCTAGAAACGTGTACAGATGGAGACAAATGGCTTGGCCACCTCTGAAATCTGCGACTGCCAGACATGACTATTTTACTAAAAGTAAAAAAGCAGAGCAAGTAAAATAACAGCATTTTCCACGTCTTCATGCGTAATAGGCATATAGGGCTAGATCTATATTTTATAGACCAATCAATACTCGATGGGTGACGCGGTCAACATCGCTTCACCACGATGACTCCGCTAAGAGCACAAAACGTTTCATTAATTGACACAGAACCGGTATGAAAGTAGACTGACACATGTGGAGCTGTCCAGGAGAGCAGAGCACCTACTGATGTATCCATAGTTTTGAGATGGTAGACCTCACTGATCACCCCTGGAGACCAGTGTTGCCACTTTTCTTTGACAAAAAATATCCAAAACGGTGTCAAAAAATATCTAAAAAGATCTAAATCTGCGTGGAAAAGATCTAGACAAAACATCCAAATTGAAAAAGTCAAAAATTACATAGCTTTTGTTATGACTTACCCTACATAATTATGTCCTTACCTTCACTGATGTCTGCCTCACAAGATCCACAGGATAAACTTAGCTTGGATAATGAAGTTGAAGCTTCAGATCCAAAATGACCCTGGTATGCTTTAGCTGTTCAAATTTCTTTATAAGTGGCACAGTAGGCTTATTTCTCTAGTCTCATCAGGCCGAATTTTAATGGCACGATAGCATTTAAGAGGTCAAATTTCATCCTGTTTTTTAGGTTAGATTTGATATAATTCCTAGCACTGAAAACTCTTTCTACGTCAGCATTTGAGTGGGGTAGTATCATGGTAGACATGGCACTTTAAAGTGCTTACAGAATGGACTTGTTGAGGTATCTTTAAATTGTCTCACTTCACTCCAAAACGCTTTAGTTTCTGTTTTGTTTGTCCATTCAGCTAACTTTATTTTGGTTAACTGATATTCTGCTTCCGCGACACTATTATCAGTAGCCCCTAAAAATTTCATAACTTTAGAATATTTAGGTATGTCCTTTAGTGGCTGAAGTATGTTGCTCACAGAAAATAGTGAAATATTTTTCAAAACATCTAGATTTTCAAGAAGTCTCTGCTTCAATAATGAGATAAGGAAATCTTGACAGTGTTCTCTTAAGTTGTTCTCTTCATTCTCTGTTAACAGTCCTTTTGTTTTTAAATCATCAATTTTTGATTCGATTTAATATCCAAGGTGTGGCTTAGGAGCCAAATAGCTCTCTATAGTGCAAGTGAGCAAATCAGCTTTAGAAGTTGGCAACACCAGTCTTTTACCGAGTGAAATAGCAAGGTGAGATCATCAAGGAATTTAACTTTATCAACAAGTTTAGATTCGGACAGTTTATTAACTTTTTGCACTTCCATAAGAATAGGTTATAAAAAGAGAATGAATGACACATTTTTTTATCACTGTACATTCCATATAGTATTTCAGCTGTGTAGCACTTTTCACTTTGTCTTGTTATTTCAAAGTGTGTCTTCAACTTCAGCCATTGCTTCATAATTCTTTCAACAGCTGGTTAAATTGATAACCATCTAGTTTTGCAATCTGACAGAATTTTCGGTGGTGTGGAACCATCATTCAAGGCTGTATATAATGAATTGAATTGCTGTTTTCTGACAAATGATTTGGAAAACCAGTAGAGTGTTTCAGCAATAGGGTATTCCAAATTCCTTGGTAAATATTTAGATGAAGCATGTGATAATGCTAGCTGCAGTGAATGACGCATACATTTTATAAGTATTAATGGGTTAGCTTCCTCCAACTTGGCATAAATGCCATTGTTTATACCAACCATCACTGAGACATTATCAGTACCAATTACAGCAAAATTCTTCAAGCCTAACTGTTTGCTGATTAAAAGGTCCTTCAGTTCCTAAACTATACTTTCTACACCACACTTTTCAAATTGAACTAGTCCAAGAATTTTTACAAATCGATCAAATGGTCACAGTTTGAAATTGCGCAGTGACAAATTAAAAACATTGCGACTGATACTTCAACTTTTGATGATTCATTTATCAGAATAGTTCTTAAAACAGATGTCAGCGGTGTAATATCTTTAAGTAAAACTACAGTTTATGCTTTTTTAGTCTCTGCATGACTCTTTGAGTTTTGTATTTTCGCTTTAATTTCACACTTACAGAACTTACAACAAGCTTTGGTCATATCCCCGGTTTTTAATTTTGTCATCATGCACCCACTCTTTCCAAATTTTTTGCTCATACTTTACTTTTGGCATGTTGAAAGGTTTTTCAAAGTGAAAGCCACATAAGAAGGTGAGCAATTTTTTTTTTAAACACATGAAAAAGAAACGCAAAGTCAGCACAGTGAGGATACGGTTGAAACAAAGTTAGTATGATTTACGCGCGTTTTTTTTAATCAGTACCTGGGCTGCCAGATATTTGTTCGTTGACCCCAGTGAGAGTTCAAAGTTCAAGTAATGGAAGTTGTCACAATGTACGTGCCAGACCAAAACAAAAATATTGTAGTAAATATTTTACACAGTAATTATTAAATTGACAATGAAAGAAAAAAAATCTATAAAATATCTAACTCCATATGAAAAGTTTCTAGAAAAATATTTACGATCCAAACGTCAAAAACAGTATCTAAATGCAATGAAAAAGATCTAAATTTGGATATAAAAGATCCAAAGTGGCAACACTGCTGGAGACATGCACCACAGACACAAAAGAGAGCCGAGGTGTTAACAGCGGTAAGAACAATGGCTTACCAGCAGAATATTCGGCCAGCGGACTTCACTCATTTTTCACATGACTTTTGATTAACGTTATCACCCAAGCACAGGGGGCGGCCGCAATTCTGAAAGCCACCAACTCCGGGATCCCCTACCAGCTTGGTTTAGGCCGGTATAAGCCATAATCAGTGGCCACGACAACGACGTGTGACAGGAGTCTTGCATGCTGATCCGTAACACCAACACAGAGCCTGCATGTGTCCGAGGTAAGACACAGAATATCTCCCTATACTCGTCACAATTACCGTAACTTTTTCCCATGTCTGTGACTGTCTACAATGGGAACCAGAAAATATTCCAGCTCTCGGTGGTACTAGCAGCAGGCTGCATGTCACTTTGACTTGAACCACAAGAAATAAATGACACTGAACAGTTTTGCATCGTGACAGAAAAAAACATATGTACACAAATAATTGCGGTAGACAAGTCAGGAGACATGAAGATAGACATGAAGACAGACGCCACACGGCATGGTCTGTGAGAAGACGTTCGGGTATCAAATATATGTATACATTATAACTAGGGCTGTACCGAATAGTGATTTTCACTATTCGGCCGAATACGAATAGCTGGACCAACTATTCGGCCGAATACGAATAGTGAATCATCATCATCATGTGCTTTGCCGGCTGGCATGGGCGATTATGCCTCGCCACAATCTGCGATCTCCTGCAGCACGTATTAGTTCGTGTGCTGACACACCTTCATGAAAAACCTTCGTTCCATGTTGTCAGCATTAGGCCAGCTTTTTGTCTCACTGAAGGTATTTCCAGCTGTACTAAACAGGAAAATACGACAAATACAGAGTCAAAATAAAAACCCGCAAGGCGAAACATCAAAAACAAAAATAACGCCGACGAAGAAAACAATGCCGTCCTTCCAAGTCGCCCAGCCCCCCACGAGCTCACGAAACCAGACGCCGGGCGGCGAACGCCAGAAGATCAAACAACAAAGACAATCAAGAAACCGAACGTCGATCAAAACATTCAGCCGCTGCCGTTTCCACGAGACGACGAAAGAACAGATACGACACCCATAAATGATGACGAACTCCCGTTACTTCAAAGAATCAACGAAGAGGACACTCCACTCAAAGAAATCAAGCCGACAACACTACTCGCAACACATGCAAGATGGAAATAAAGGGGCACTTGGTACGCTCGTAGGTGGTGCACAAAGATAACGCTTCACAGTATAAACCAAGGTGGGAAGTCTTGATGTTTTTTCCCCCCACCAGTCCAGAAACGGTTGTGAGGTAACCACTATTCGTATTCGACCCGACCGCAACTATTCGGCCGAATACCGAATAGTTATTGGGTCCACTATTCGGCCCCGAAGCGAATACGAAGCGAATATTCGGTACAGCCCTAATTATAACACATTCAAGCTGTAGAGAGTGGACGACTGAGAGAAAATCAGCATCAGAAGGATAGCGTATCAACTTTCTTATGTGGATTGTGGCTTAGTCGTTGCGAACGCACTTCGTAATGCCGGTGACCGGGTTCGATCCCAGCTGCATGCTATGTGACAGATCGTTCAGAAGCCTTTCGCTGGTTTCGCCACTGGCACAAAAGCTAACCGTTTAGTGGCAATGGCAAACCATGGCCAAACTTTAGTTACAGGCCTAGCTACTGACGTCATCAGCGGGACGTGACGTCACCGCCGCTGGCGAACGTTATGTTACTTTTTCACTCAGACAGTACCTGTTTTTTTTTTTCGGCCGTCCCCTGAGTACTAGCCCACAAAAAGTATAGCAGTAAGCTCATGGCTATTCAACAGTCAGCCCGCGGACCAAATTTGGCCCGCTGAGGCCTAGTGAGTGGCCCGCGGATCACTGCTGGTTGCGATGAAAAAATGGGTTTTCTAAGCTGGGAATCGGACTGCTGGCCCATAACGATCCCTAATTTTACAATGTTGGTTTCTGAGTTAACCTAAATTGACTTAGTTGAACAACCCTGGATATAGGTATTGACAATAAGACATAGAAACAAAGCACAACAGAAACTAATCACATATTCACAATATGACATAGAAACAGAAAGCACCAAAGAAACTACTGACATATTCACAATATGACATAGAAACAGAAAGCACAACAGAAACTACTCACATATTCACAATATGACATAGAAACAGAAAGCACAACAGAAACTACTCACATATTCACAATATGACATAGAAACAGAAAGCACAACAGAAACTACTCACATATTCACAATATGACATAGAAACAGAAAGCACAACAGAAACTATTCACATATTCACAATATGACATAGAAACAGAAAGCACAACAGAAACTATTCACATACTCACAATATGACATAGAAACAGAAAGCACAACAGAAACTACTTACATATTCACAATATGACATAGAAACAGAAAGCACAACATAAACTATTCACATACTCACAATATGACATAGAAACAGAAAGCACAACAGAAACTATTCACATACTCACATTATGACATAGAAACAGAAAGCACAACAGAAACTACTTACCACGTAGCTGTCCAAATTGAAGTTACATAATCCGTGAAATCCATTACTGGGTGAATTTGGTCAGTTTTCTTTTCTTAGATGATTTATCCAGCAAGGATGCGTCGGTTTTTATTTTTCTATAATTTACTTTTTACATTAACAATATGCCACCATCTAAGGATGGCTTCAATAAAATCTGCTGTTTCATTACTGCCTACTAGACGCAGAGCAGCAACATTGTATTCATTAAAAATTGCCAAAGCAAGAGGAACATTCTGTCTGTCCATGCTGAAGGGATAGATGGCTTTGTGGGAAAGTTTAGGTGCCAGTTTTGCAATATTCTTTTGCTCACTATAATACAGTTTCTTTAAATGAGAAAAGTTAGCTTCTGCAGCTCTATCAGTATCACAGGGGTTTAGCATTTGTCCAGTTATTAAAGGATAAGTAAATGTCTGGTTTGTGTCCTTCTGGTTGATCCAGTTCCTCCACATACATTTTAGCAAGTGCACAGAATCATGCAGTAAAAATATTTTTTTATTAGCAAAATCTGGGTTCTCAATAAAAGTTTGGCTTGGTTTCAGGAGATCACTGTAAACTCTGCGATTGACAGCACTATTATCTGCAATTACAGCAACTACTGTGAAACCACACTCCTGTACAAAGTGGATACAGTGGAGTAATTTCAAACGTAGATCCTGAGATGTCATTCTGTTCACAGGTGAAGGTTCTATAATTTCCTGGTAGCTTCCAAAAACTGAAGATATGAGGAAAGCCTGCACTGTTGTTGCTGCTTCTTTTGCATTGTCTGCATTGCCAAATATTTTGCCCCCAGAGCAAGTAATTGCAGATTTAACATATATTTCATCCATCTGAACCACTACAATCTTTTCTAGCTCTGTCAGTTTGTCTTGTTTCAATTTCAAGTACTGTGAAATTCTGCCAGTATGAGTAGACAATGACAATTGTGAAGTTAAATTGTGCAGTGTTCTTTGATGAGGCAGGCACAACATACGAGATGTTCTTATAAACCGGTAGCATGCTGGAGATTTAATGAACAGCATGAAAGCGAAACATAATGTGCTACAACTGTAAGGCCTTCTGTTGTTTAACACTGTTAAAAGTTGCAGCTGCTCTGCAAGAAAGTTTACTTGTGTGTCAGTTACTTCATCAGCTGTCCCATTAGGAGTCAGTCCACTGTTGCTGTGCAGCACTCTTCAAAATACTTCCTGCTTCTTCCACTAAATCTGTGAAGCTATTTTGGCTTTGAATTTTACTATAATTCCAGGCATTGTAATGAATTACAAGATTTTCAAGCTGTGACCATATCACAAGTTTATTGTTGTCTACAATCCATTTAAGGTCTTTGTCTTTAACTTTTTTATTTTGAACAAAGACTTGTATAGTCATATCAAGTAACACCTTTATGCTGACACCTATGGATGGTGCAGAGTCTGACTGTATGGTAATGACATACAAAACAATACATGCTAAAGCTCCATCTACAGAAGTGTATTTCCATTTTTTTTCAAAGTGACCTTTCAGTTTGTTTCCTATCTGTGACTCCAGATCTTGGAAATCTGTAATGATATCTGAGGACAGCCAATCATTTACTTTTTGATCATAATTACGATTAATATGTGATACACGTTCCTCTGGAGTTTTGCGAGAGGCTGGTACTTTCACTGATAAATAGGATGGAAGATCTGGAAAAATAGTTGGATAAGCATCTTTTTTTAAAGCGGGATTCTTTCTTGGAAGTATATGCTCGATTCCTGATGTGTCTGTATATTTATTAGACCCAATAATATCTGTTTCACACATACTACACTGGTTTTCCCAGGAGTCCAATTTTTCCGTGGAATATGTTTCAGCCATTTGTCTCTTAAAAGAGAATTCGAAGGGAATCTGAAGCAACTTACATATCCACTAGAAAAGTCATAATTTGAACGACACTCGGGTACAGAACATTTCGCAGGCATATTTCCTCGAAAACCAACACACTGACGATAAATCCAACGTAAATTGCAGAAATTGCTTACTAAATCTACTCCCTGAAATACCGCTTATAGGTGAATCAGACGTGAGAATTGAACCACATTAAAAACTTTCACAAGAAAAATAAAACCGAACACACACTGATACATCCATTTTGTTTGCCTCAGGAAGTGACGTCACCACTGGAGATTCCTGGCCTGTAACTAAAGTTTGGCCATGGGCAAACTCATGAACGTACAATTTGACATACTTATATCCCGTGCGTCGGCTCTGTGGTCAAGTCGGTGCAAACGCTTCGTAATGCCGGGGTGCTGGGTTCGATCCCAGCTGCGGGCCATGCGTCTTGCGTTGGTTTCGACAGTGGTAACAGGGGGCCGACCGTCCAGAAGCAATGGCAAACTATTGGACGTAAATTTGCCTAGAGAAACCACGCAACAGCCAGGGGCTGCTAGGGTTGGTTCTGTAAAATATACGCAACTGACCAATAGCCTGTGCCCATCTTCGTGTTGCCCCTCCTTCCTGGTACCAGGCCTTCTGCTATTATTTTTTTCCAATCCACAGTGGCGCTTGATATGGCCAAAATATTTCAGCTTTCGAAGAGACTCGATAACAGTGGTAATTACTGACTAGGATTCCCATCAACAGCTGTCATATCTCCTGCCAAAAAGGTTTGGGTAGTTACCGGCCACGGAAAGATACATGGTCCAATGCAGCTAATTTTGCCTTCGATGTTTATGAGGGGTTTCAGAACAGACAGGAGACGGTTGTGGCAGCACTTGATCTTGAGGATGCCCACAATAGAGTCAAATATGATATTGTGATTTCTGCAATCATGGAGAAGGGGGTTTGCCCGCGGTTTGTGAACTGGATAGCAGCTGTCCTTCGCATGGGTCTATGGACCTCAGAACCATGTAATATCGCCCCGGGACTACCCCAGGGTTCTGCAATTTCACCAGTGCTCTTTAATGTGTATACAATCAAGATTATAAAACTTGAATCACCAGATGTTGAAAGAATATTGACATTTGTCGATGATGTTCTTGTAAATAGGCAGGGAAGAGATAGGCGACGGATAGCTCACGAGCTACAGGCGACTGTAGACAAAGTGACTGACTGGTGTGCAGAACTGGGTGCTTTCATCAACTCAGAAAAGGCAGCTGTTTTGTGGTGCTCTCTGGACAATAGAATTGTAAAAGCTAACGTCCCAAACCTCCCATTTAATATCAGTAACATCAAAAGAGAAAGCAAACTGAGGTACCTGGGTATCATTTACGATAGAAGCCTGTCCTTTAGGGATCATGTGGCTGCAGTTGCAGTGAAATGTCAAAAAGGACTCCATGCTCTCAAGATTATGGCAGCAATAGACAAGGAACAAAGAATGTTGTTCACAATGTTCCAGTATGTGGTCCTGTCGGTGATAGATTATGTACTCGGCATGCCTACTATATCAAAGAGTCAGCTATTGAAACTAAAACGCATACAGAATGAAGCCTTGCAGGTAATTCTGGTATGTACTAGAGATACCCCGGTAGTATGTGTGCAATATATACTTGTACTGCCTACTATTGCAGACAGGTTCAGAGTTCTGCAAGCAAAGTCATATCTCAGAGTAAATGCGGGCAAGAGGCACCTCCTGCAGGAAGCCCTGGATAGAGCTAAGGGTCACAGACTTCTTCTTCTTCTTCTTGTGTTCGCTTTCTGATTTACACCGACAGACAGGTTCTTGTGATAAACTTGACTGTTTTAATGAGTTCATTTTTAGTCCCATACAACTTTGTGTACAGTGGTGACTCACTGGGCCAGTATTCCTTTCTTAATGGGCTGAACAAGGGACAGTCTTGCAGGACATGTTCTGTAGTCTGCACACATAGCCCACAAGGGCAAAAAGGTGAACTACTTAGACGAAGCCTGTGCATATGCTGGTTAAGTTTGTTATGTCCTGTCCTGAGACGTAGGACAATGACCTGCCCATGCCGGTCAAGTAAGTGGTAGTCATCTCTGGCCAGACTCTGTTCACTTCTGATAGCCTGGATGGCCCTTTTCTTCTCATAGTATGTTACTGCATTCTCTTCTTGGTCACATTCTGCCCCTTTTTTAGCAAGTTTATCTGCGGTTTCGTTTCCTGGTATACCACAGTGGGATGGCACCCACTGGAGTACAGTACACTTTTGGGCAGCCACCTTGCCAAGTTTAGATCTCAAGTGAGGGAGTTTGCCACTCTTGAGGGCTTGAAGCACTGAAAGCGCATCTGTGAATATAACCACTTGGTGGCAGTCAGAACTGGTGTTGTGTAACATTTCGGCAGCCTGCTCTAGTGCTACAATCTCTGCTGTGTAGTTGGAACAGAATTTACCAGTGGGTATCCACTTTGTGTGGCGGTGGTTGCCTGGGTATGTAATAAAGACTCCAGCACCCCCATTTTTAACCGCGCTGGTTGCTGATCCATCTGTGTAAATATGTATCCATGACTGTTCGGGATAGTTTTCATGAATCATGCTAAGAGCAGCTGTTCGTTTTTGAAGATCATTGGACTCATCTCCAGTTGTGAATCCATTGACTGAAGTCATTATCTGTATTGTATCACTGACTTGCTCCCAAGGTACAGGGTATAGGGTAGGTTTCAGCGGTGTTGTTCTAATAGGTAGATCAGCTTGGTACTGTCTTCTAAGTCTTTTCCCCCGATGGACAAAGCTGCTACGTTTGAGACGCCCTAATGCCAGATCATCTAACCTTTTATTCATTGGGTGTGACTGCATACTATTAAACTTCTCCATCTGGATCATAGTTTTAGTGTCTCTTCTATAGGACAATGTCTGCATTGCAGTTATTTTCTGCATCTTCAGGATTGGTGCAGTTTTCATGGATCCTGTGATGAGTCTAAGAGCTTGATTTTGCACTCTATCTAACGATTGTAGGTGGGAATTAGCAGCTGTTGACCATGCTGTTGCACCAAACTCCAAGTGGGGTCTTATCGCTCCATTATAAACTTTCTTTAGGGTTTTTCCATTTGCTCCCCATCCTGTACCTGCCAATTTTCTAAGTAGGCCTAGTCGTCTCCTGGCCTTCCCTTCTACATTTTCTATATGTTTTGCTCCATGTGAGCCTTTTATCAAATGTTACTCCAAGATAAGTGGGGAAGCTTTCTTCCTTTAGCAAGGATGTTCCTAGGTGAATACTAGCAGCTTTGTCCCTGGTGGAAAGAGAGAAAAGCGTTGTGGATGTTTTGTCTGTGTTGATGGCAACATGCCATTTTTCTGCCCATGTCATCAAGAGATCTGCTGCTCGCTGCATTCTTATATTTGCCACTGTGGTGTGTTCATCGGTACACCAGAGTGCCAGATCATCTGCATACAGGGCAGCTTTTACTCCTGTAGGGAGGTCTTTCACCAGATCATTTATATACACAAGAAAGAGAGTTGGAGAGATAACTCCTCCCTGTGGTACTCCTTGCCGAAGTAACACTTTTCTACTCTGCTGGCCATCAAGACTGACTCTAGTTCTTCTGCTGTGTAAGAAGGATTGGATCCATTTTAGCATGTTTCCTTGGATTCCATTTCTCTTCAGTTTTGCAATGAGACCATCTTTCCAGACTTTGTCAAAAGCTTGTTTGAAGTCAACCCATACCGCCAGGACCTTTTTCTTCTCTTGGAAGGCATCCTCTACAGCTTGTGACAGGTAGGTGACTTGATCTTCTATGCTGTGACATTCCCTAAACCCAGCCTGCTCTGGCACCAAGATCTGCTCAGATTCTAAGTGCCATTTCAGTCTTGAATTTACAATTCTTTCCAATGTCTTTCCTACACAGCTTGTGAGACTAATTGGGCGATAGCTCGAAGCCTGTGTCTTAATTTTTCCTTTTTTTTTAAAATGGGTATTGTGATGGCTTCTCTCCATACTTGAGGCACTAAACCTTTCTCCCAGCTGATGTTGAAAATTTCCAGCAGCTTTACTTTAGCAGATGAGGTCAGGTTGATTAGCATTTCGTTGCTGATTTCATCCGGACCTGCAGACTTTTTTAACTTAAGCCTAAAGATGGCATTTTGTAGTTCACCCATGGTAAATGGCTCCCTCATAGAGGCAGGAGTATCTGTCTGTCTCTTATTTGTTTGTTTGCTTGTTTGTATTTCTTTCCTTATTTCTCTCTGATGGTCCTCATTAAGGGTCAGGTTGCTTTCAACACTGAATGTTTTGGCAAACAAATCTGCAGCTTGTTTTCCTCTGAAGATTTTGTCACCATCACTTAGCGTGATTGTTTGTCTAGGCGAGAAACTCTCTTCATTGAGTGATTTGGCTAATCTCCAGAGTTTCTTGCCATCTTTATCAAGGTTTAGAGCTGCTGTTTTATTTCTCCAGCTTTTCCGTTTTTCTTCAAGTTTAGTTCTCTGGAACACTGCTACAGCCCTTTTCCATTTGATGTGGTTGTCAGGTGAAGGTTGGGATTCTGCATCCTTTCTAGTCTGATTCATTGTTTCCTGGCATTCCTGGAGTGTGCTGGACCAGTACGGTCTATAGTTGTGTCGACAGCCTCTGGGGATTGCTTCTTTTGCAGCTTGTAGAATACTTCTATTGAAATCGTGCACTATAGCATTGATATCCCTATTTTGTACCTTGAGAGCAGACAACAATGTGCTTGTCCTGTGTCTGTACAGGCCCCAGTTGGCTTTCTTGTAGTTCCATCTTGTGATGACTGGGCCTGTATTAACTGGTACATTCTGGACAGTGAGAAAAATCGGGCGATGGTCACTGCCCCCAAGCTGGTCTCCCACCTCTCTACTTATCATTCCAGATATATCTGGGGTAGAGAAGGCAAGATCTGGGGTCGACGTTGTCTGCCACCTTCTGGAGTAGAAGGTAGGCGTATCTGAGGGGGCATTTATCAGGATCAGAGAGTGGTCATCTTGCCATGTTTCCACCTCTTCACCCCTATTGTCGAGATGGTTATAGCCCCAGCTCTGTGAATGACTGTTGAAGTCTCCAACTGCAATAAAGTTGGTGTTTGGTACTGGCACAGAGCTGAGGTTTAGCGATTTGTCATTGGGACAGTAGTAATTAAGGAGTTCTAATTCCACTTTGTCTGTCTTAAGCTGCAGGAGTTGGTACTCAGCTCCATCCATATAAGACATTTTCTCGCATGGATGGATACTGTTTTTCACAAGGGTGAGTACTCCTCCTTTTCGCCTGCCTTGTCTGTCAGATCTGAAGCACTGGTAGCCTCTCACTTTAAATATCTGATCTGCCTGCAAATGGGTCTCTTGGATGCAGCATACACTGACATGCTTTTCATAGAGGATGTTTTTCCAGCTCCAACTTTTTGCTGTAGCCAGCCTGCTTACTGCTGACCCCCTCTGCATTCCAGTGCATAATGACAAAAGGCAATTTGGGATCTTTTCTGTCTAACTGGTTTTGGTCAGTAGCTATCCTCCGCCGTCTCCTGACTCCACAAGACGGTCTAGGAGGTCCTCCAGTAGCTGGGGGTGGATTCTGTCGAGGCTCAGAACCCGGCACTGCACCTGCCTGGTGGAGTTCCACAGGGCGAGCACCAACATTAAATTTGTCTGACTGTGTAAACATATATATAGCGTGGGGTTGCGTAGTACTGTGGTTTTTGATCCGCCTTCTGGCCCAGTATTTCCGACTTCAGGATCTCTTGGGAGGGAGAGTAGGCTCATCCCTTCGCCTTTACCTCGTTTGTTGTCCCATCCAGTTTCCCGCTGGGGGTTAAGACCCCAACCTTCAACTGGATTGCTGGGAAGAACAGGGTCCACCACGTGAAGGTGAGGTAGGCTTGAGCAAGAGAGGCTAATAGACATTAAGAGTCTTGTATTGCGCATCATTGCTCCATTTGGACCCCGGTCACAGACTGAAAAGAAGGTCTTGGATGGCGCAAGCTGAAGACACAATTGGACATGTGTACAGGCTTGATAAATTTAGGCGAGCAGAGGAGTGGGTCAAAGTGTCCGATCAGGTTTCAGACTTGTGCAGGGTTCTAATCACTTTGGGACATGAGTGCAGGAACTGGCCAGCTGGTGCTGCAGAATCAGAAGTTCAACAAATGATTAATGACAATTCCCGCCCAGGTGATGTGATTGTCTGTACAAATGTCTCTATGTTGAGGGGCAGACGAATTGCACGGGGGTTCATAGTGAAGGCGAATGGACGTTGCTTAGTGCAACAAAGTTTGGCATATGATATCACGTCTAGTTTGAAAATGGAGGTGGAAGCAGTCACTGCCGCCTTCCGCTGGCTTGAGAATAAGCTGTACCCACATGCCATCATTATCACTGACTCACAGAGCATGGTGAGAAAGGTGGAGACAGGCACGCTCCTTGCAGAGTGGCAAGCATCACTTCAGAGGTCCCGGGTAGTTAGCATCCTCTGGACATTTTCTCCCGGTAATGCCGCTGTGTTGGGAAATGAGCAGGTAGATAGAATGGCCGGTTCTGCGCCACTTGATGGTGAACTTATGTATGACAAGCTGGATGTTGTGAGGGCCCTTTGGGAGCGAGTGAACAGTGCCGAGGAACAGATAGATAATTGCCGTCTGAGGAGAATGGCACTGCCAGGAGTTACAAGGGGATCTGGCTGACGCGTGACACAAGGAAAATGCGAGACGGATATACAATCAGATAGTTACTGGTACCATCGGAATTTTAACTCTTCGCTTGCTGCCGAAGATGGGGACGGAGCGATTATGGAGAGTGCTGTGATGTCGATTCCTAATTTAACATTCAACAGCTGTCATTTGATTTCTCATTGCATTTCAAAAAACGAAAGTTCCTCGCTAACCACAGGAAATGAAACCTGAGCATGCGCACATATCTGAAACCACCGCCATTGGCAGTAAATCCGAAACAGTGACTTGATGTTTGCAGGGACTTTCAGCGACAAGACAATGCTACTTCTACCTGTAGCACCCTAACTGTTCAATGTCAGCGACTCTGTCTTTATTCAGGAAGACAACCAGTCATGGCGACATCAAGAAATCTGCACAGAAAGTCGCTGACACGAAAAAAGACACGGTCACTCGGCTGAAACATCTCCGTCTTGTTTTGGGTACGTTTTGGTTGGAGAGATAGTTTTTTACAACAGCTGTGAAGCTGTGCTTACCTTTCTGTTTCTACTTTTGTGCTGACACACTAGTTACTCTAAGAGCAGCAATGGATATCCTGTTATGTTATGTTTTTCGGGTTAATTGTAATCTCACTAGCTGATTACGAGGAATTACAGAGAGTAATAAGAGTATAATAAACGCATTTGAAGACACCGGAAATTTACAAACAAAACAAATGTTTAATCTTTTAAAAAAAAAAAAACTTTGTTGTTGAACAAATAAAAACCCAATTAGACAACGGATATGATATATTTTTATGTTCGATAACTGTTTGTCACCGTCCTTCTCTTTCTTCTATTAGGTTTAGTAGCTCCTTTTGAAACTTATATAATATATGAATAAAAGGCTCTACTGGCAAATAAATTTGGCCGGTAAGCTTAGCGGGGCTTAGCGGGAGTTATGTCCCTTGGCCAAACTTAAAACAAGTCGTGGAAAAAGTCACGAATCAAACGGCATACTTACCTATCATCATCCGGGTGCGTGTAGGGTTGCGTAGGGTGTCTATCATCGTCCTACGGTTGCGTGTAGGGATGCTTATTGCGTGTAGAGTTGGTTGTTTGCGTAAGATAGATGAGGGGTAGGGTTAGGGGTTAGAGTAAGCGTTTAGGGGTTAGGGTTAGAGTTTAGGGTTAGGGTTAGGGTTTAGGGTTAAATGTAGAGTTAGATGTGACAATTGTGACGCCGTAGTTCCCTACAATCGCGCACAGTCGCATGCACGCGCAAACAGTCGATGGACGGTGAATGCTACTGACACGGACAATTCGCCACCGATTAGGCACCAGCCGCCGCGCGCTATTGCCGTCATATTTGGCACACTTCCAGTGGCGCCACTCCCACAAGCATCAGATTGTCGGCCAGTATTTCCACCTCCTACGTGAATATTTTCACATCATCTAGCCCTATCCCTACCCCTACCCCTAACCATAACCCTAACCCTAAACCTAACCCTAAACCTAACCCTAACTCTAACCCCACCCCTAACCCACACCCCTAACCCTACCGCTAACCCAAACTCTACTCAACCCTACACGCAACCGTATGATGATGATGATAGACACCCTACGCATCCCTATACGCAACCGTAAGATGATGATAGACACCCTACGCGCAACCGTATGATGATATGTAACCCTAGACGCAACCCTACACGCACCCGGATGATGATAGGTAAGTATGTCATTTGATTCGTGACTTTTTCCGCGACTTGTTTTGAGTTTGGCGAAGGGACGCGAAGGGACATAATTCCCACTAAGCCCCGCTAAGCCGGCCGAAGCAGTCCAGCTTACCGGCCAAATTTGCCAGTAGAGCCGAATAAAAAAACAATAATTGTTCAGTTACTCAACCACACCTTCTGAAGTCTGCTGGATTGATTGACCAGATTACCTGGTTGGGGGCAGGCCGGCAGGAGGTCTGTTTCTGGTGGTTATCTCTGTAATGAGATAGCTGTTAGATTAGAGTATTTACATCCCCTTTCTAGCCTTGATAATTTCAGCTGATGTTCACACAAGACAAGTTATATTCACATTTCTTTTCTCAGCAGTTCACTTTAACTCTTTTCTGTCCTAGATGATAGTGGAATCACAGGAGAACAGCAGCCACATTGAAGAAAAGGGCAACATTCACTATTCTGCATGTTGAAAATGGCTAGCTGGTTTTTGCCATACAGAATGAGTAAAATTTAAAACACACTAAGATCATAGCTGATCATATATGATATGGTGTTTGGGACAGGTTAAAATGCATCTGTATATTACATTGGTCCATAAGGGTAGCAAAAGTTGAATTAAGAACTCACACTCGTAGCACTCGATTTCCCATAGATGCTTCATCCCTTTCTTCAGCAGCCACTGCAGAATTTTGGTTCCAGCGGCACCAGTAGCAGTCTGATTGTTTGCCTATCGCCTTTCCTTGGAGTGTTGGCTGTTAGCCATATCATCTGGTCACTCCAGCTGCACCATTCTCTTCAGACCATTATGATCTGTTTGTGCTTCCGCAGCATTCACTCACTCAGCTGCCTTGGTAACGTCTACTTTGCTGAATGCAAATTTACCACTGAGGTTGAGCAGAACCAGCCAGTTGTTTTGCCTGTTCATTTTCCAACACAGCTGCATCCTCTTGGAGGAAATATCCAAAAGACACTAACTACCTGGAAGCTCTAAAGAGATGCTTGTCACTCTGCATGAAGTATGCTTGTCTGCACCTTTCTCACCATGCCTAAAATCATGAGATGTGGGTACAACTGGTTCTGAAGCCAGCAGACGGTTTCAGTTTGCCTCCACCTCCATTTTCAAACTAGATGTTGTGGTATTATATGGCACAGTTTGTTGCACTGTCATCCATTCTTTTTTTGCTAGGAACCCCCACAATTTTCTGCTTTTCAACACATAGACAGATAATCACCTGGGTGGGAATTGTCATGAATCATTGTTGATGTTTTTTCTCCAGTGCCAGGCAGGCAGTCCCTATAATCCTGGCCCAGTGTGATTATAACCCTACAGAAGCCTGATTATTGCTCTGCTACTTTGACCCACTCCTCTCCTAGATCAGTATTTTCAAGCATGCACACATCTTATTGTATCTTTTTCTTGCACCATCCAAGAGTAGCCAAGAACTATGATCTGTCAGGTAGTCAGTAATTTTATAAGCAAGATCGGTTCAGTCCGACTAACTGATTTGGAAGAAGTACTTAATTCTTCTTCTTCACGTTACAGGCTGTAGACAGGCAGAAAATTCTAGTTGTTCATCCACCTCTGGACTTTAGACTTGTTCCAGAACCTGAGTATTGCATGCACATCAAATATACAGATCTGATTTATTTGAATGCAGTCTGCTGGTTCCTTGCCTGTCAAGCAGATACACTCCAACTTTAAAGGAAACCCCCAGTTAGTCGACATGCTTGTTGGGGAGGCAGTTGGTCTTTTCTTGTTTTCACTACAATGGGGCCCCTGAACCCACATGGGGAGGTGCCCAATAATACCTCATCCTTAAAAAAAAAAGTGTTGCCTCAAAATCCAACCAGTTATTACCAAGTCTACAAAAGGTTTGGTATTTGATGGCTTAAGGCACTCATGGCAACGTTTTTGTTGTTGTTTACGAGCAAAATTTACAGTTAGCAATCTGGTTGAAGGCCATATGCAAAAAAATCTTTATGAACATAACATCCAGATTTGTTGACGTACCCTTTCAAAGTAAACGTAGTAGTACTGGCTTTCTGGAAGCCTCCATGAGGCCCGCTGTCAATTTATTTAGTATATTTAGGTGCAGAACAAAATGATGCAATCGAGATGTAATTACAAAATCCTGCGTGAGAACGTACATAGAAATATGGACCTTCAAAGAGATCCTTCAGTCAAAAAGATTTAGAAGTGGAGTGACTTGTAACATAGACCCTCAAAGAAATCCTTCTGTCATCAAGATTTAGCGTAGAGACTAGTAACATGGACCCTCAGAAAGTCTTCGGTCATCAAGAGTTGGAAGAGGAGAGACTAATAACATGGACCCTCGCAGTTGTCAAGATGTCAGCTCAACACTAGAAGAAGAGGAGCCAGTCACATGCAGCCTCGATAACAGTCACAAGAGAAGAGACAGGAAACGAAACATCGAGCTACAGAGACAACATACACAAGATACATGGATCCATGGTTAACAGAAACACATTTGGTAGAAACACTACTGAGGTGTTAAGAGTCGACGGTTAAGCCGTTATACCAGACAGTACTAGAAGCCAGGTGGCAGTTACAGACACTAGAACCAGTTGACAAAGTAACTAGAGATGAAGAACACAATGGGACCTCAAGAGAGTGTAATCATAGAGAGAAACAGCGGCCATTCAAAATATCATTGGTGTTATTTGTGACATTGCTGAGGTAAAACAATAAAGACAGTATAGAGAAGAAAAGCTGTTTCCAGGCATTTTTATTATTCAAACCTCAGTGACATAAGAAGCCTGCAGCAAGCAAGACATCATCATCATCACCACTATTGACACGACCATCTTTGTACTCGTCTATATTATTCAGTTGACTCCTCCTGTAGCAACCAAAATATGAAACTGGGTGTGACATCAACATATACAAAGAACAGAACTGTGCTACATCTATATATATATATATATATAAATATATATATATGTACACACACACACTTGTACATACATTTGTGAAGGAGAGGAATAATTAAGAATGAATGGAGAGGAGAAGGAAATCCCTTGGGCCTTAAAAAAAAATGTGTATAGGGACTCGTAACCTTCCCATGTGGGTCCTGGGGCCAATGTATTGTCATGATTTGTGTGTGTGTCTGATTTGTTGGTTTCTGATTGTTGTTTCTCTGCCAATTTCTTACTAGCATGGATGTTTGCTGTTTGTCCACAGACAACTATGACACTCAGGAAGCCAAGAAGTTTTTTCAGGAGAATTATTCACACATATATTACATCTTTGATGACAACTTTGGCACTGTCGAAGCTGATCTGAAACAGAGAGGTATTTTATTAGCCTGTTATTTCATATTTTTATTAATAACAAAATTTTGTGAATATTTAGTTTAATAATACTTGCAACATTGAACTAGCCGTCAGAACAAGCTGTTATTGTTCTTTGTTCGTTTTAAAGGTCGTCCTTATCTCACATGGGACATGACCATAAGTATTTCTATCTCCTCCAGGGATTTTAGGCTAACAACTTTCTTTCTGTTCTAGTTGATGTAAAGAGGGGTGGCTCCTGCATGATTTTTCTGTCTCGCCGCTCCATTTTGCCGTTAACACCTTCACGACATCTATCAATTTCTTATCGTCATGTTTTAGGAAATGAAGTTTCAAATGTAACAGGAGAGAAAGGTGATAGACATCATTGATGGATTCATCCTAATTGTGTCATACCTATTTACAGAATAGCTGAAACTGTCGCTGTTCGGCCAATATAGACGACTTCTTTGGGTATTTATTTTCCAGTTTAGCCTTTGTGGGATATGGCATGGCCTCATTATTGTGACATCATCTGTCTCCCCTGATCCTCATGTTTTGCTCCATGTAATGTTGTGAATTCCCGGGGAAATCCCAGAGAGTTTCCGATTGGGGGGAACAAGGTCAGAGGACCAGTGAAACAAGAGGAAAGTGAGACAAACATGTCTCAAGTATCCCATGTTGGGTGAACAGAGGTACGAGGAAAGCATAAGACTAGAACAGAAGGTGTGGACCCAGAGAGGATAGGAAGGCAGTTGAAGTTTGGACAGAAGTATGCGGTCGAATGCAGCGGAGCAGCTGAGAAGAATGCGGACTGTCGACCACGTGTAATTGTTCGAGATGGAGAATGAATGTCTACGGACTGCAAGTTTAGACTGTGCACAGGTACAAGGAACAAGGTATTAGCCTGATCCACATGTATAGTCCAAAAGATGACTGCAGAGAGAATCACAATGTGAGATAGTTGTGTAGCAGCCACTAGAACACAGATGAGCGACTTGACAGTGCCGCTGTTGGAATCAGCGAATAGAGATCAGTAACTGCAGAGGGACATGATTGTCTCACTTTCCTCTTGTTTCACTGGTCATCTGACCTTGTCCCCCAATCAGGAACTTTCTCGGATTTCCCCGGGAATTAACAACATTACACTTCTAGAGGACCCATTTAAAGGCAGCTGCAGGCCAACTAGTTTAATCCTCCATCCATCCAATTATGGAAATAAAATACAAATTTAAAATGACCACGTTCAACCTACTACGAGCAGTATTGGCTATAAATGTTGTCTAGTTTCTTTGTGCCAAGTATATTGGCTAAGAAGTGGTAACTGCACCAAAACGAGTGGCTTGGCCCACTACTCTGATACCTGGTGAGGATTGTTGGGGGAGGGGGAGCTGATGTACAAGAGAGCACTCCCATGTTAGTGAACTCTAGTGCTGACAGAAGATTGTTGGGGAAGGGGGAGCTGATGTACAAGAGAGCACTCCCATGTTAGTGAACTCTAGTGCTGACAGAAGATTGTTGGGGAAGGGAGCTGATGTACAAGAGAGCACTCCCATGTTAGTGAACTCTAGTGCTGACAGAAGATTGTTGGGGAAGGGGAGCTGATGTACAAGAGAGCACTCCCATGTTAGTGAACTCTAGTGCTGACAGAAGATTGTTGGGGAAGGGAGCTGATGTACATGAGAGCACTCCCATGTTAGTGAACTCTAGTGCTGACAGAAGATTGTTGGGGAGGGGGGCTGATGTACAAGAGAGCACTCCCATGTTAGTGAACTCTAGTGCTGACAGAAGATTGTTGGGGAAGGGAGCTGATGTACAAGAGAGCACTCCCATGTTAGTGAACTCTAGTGCTGACAGAAGATTGTTGAGGAGGGGGGGCTGATGTACAAGAGAGCACTCCCATGTTAGTGAACTCTAGTGCTGACAGAAGATTGTTGGGGAAGGGAGCTGATGTACAAGAGAGCACTCCCATGTTAGTGAACTCTAGTGCTGACAGAAGATTGTTGGGGAAGGGGGCTGATGTACAAGAGAGCACTCCCATGTTAGTGAACTCTAGTGCTGACAGAAGATTGTTGAGGGGGTGGCAGGGGCGGTGCTGGTGGGTACAAGTATCAGAACTCCTGTGCTACTGAACTCTAGTGCTCAGAGAAGATTGTTCAAGGAAAGGCAGCTTATCTGCCAACCAAGAAGGCTTCAATAAATGCAGAGCCAATATGCCCTGTTATACTGGGCTCACCCAAAGAATCATCACATCCTGCACATGACTGCCTAATGTTACATCTACATATTAAGCCATCCATTGATTATGAGCTGCGCACATCTGGGATCTGCAGAAAACATTCCACAGAACTAAGTCTTTTATGACCTTCACAAAATCTGCATCCTGCTTCCTTGTTAGACCTCATTGGTACCTTTCATGTCAATGCCTGAGGCATTTAGCATGGCAGTGTAGAAAACATGTCAGTCATGTCTTCTTCTTTTGGTCATGATACTTGGTCACAAGTATTGTCTGTGGTAGTGAGTATTTGAACTTTTTGTGTCCTAAAGTAGGATATTGGCACAGTGGATCTCTGAATTGAAGCTGTCATCTTGTAGGAAAGTCAGTCTTCATGTAGTAAAGTGAAGGACCTTTTTTCAAGCCTTCAAGGCAGATAGGGCGAATAGCTAGGCCTATATTTTGTAGACCAGTCGGCATTCAGTGGGTGATGTAGCCAACATCACGCTGGACACCTTCACTTTCCTGGACCATATCTGGTACCCGTTTATGACTGGGTCAACCTCAGAGCAAGGTTATTTTGAAAAAAACAAAAGAGCCTGGCTGTGTTTGGATTTGAACCAATGACCTTCGGAATCCCCGGGTAAGCATCAGTCGACAGATATTGTACAGAAACTTGTGATTTTGTAGGTAACTCGGCCAGTGGACTTCACTCATTTTTCAAATTAATTTTTGATGTATATCACCCTTGCTTTGGGGGGTGAATTGATGAGTGCCAGATGTTTTCTGGGTACTTCATCTTTGGGGGCACCACCTCTGAGATCCCATGCAGGTTAAGTTGAGTCTGATATTATCCATTATCTATGGGATGCAGTATGGTGGCTCACATTTTTTTTTCTGCACCACATGCATTCATTTATTGGGTCAGTCTGTCCGAAGACTGGTTACAAGTTACCTGATCATTTCCTTCTATTGTCTCCCTGTTCTCGGTAACTGTCTTCAAACTGGCACCATAAATAGTTTTGAATTGTAGATAATTTTGGAACAGGTTAACAGAGGAACATGTGTAAAACACATTGGTATATAGTGTTTATTTTAATAGTTTTGGTGCTGAAGTCGGATATTAGGCCAGAAGGTGCAAAGGAGCATGCCAGGTGATCAGTTACGGCAAACTTAACTAGAGAAATGAAAATTGTCACTTTAAATGATTATTTATTTGTAATCAATTGAAATAATTGTACATATGTAAACGGCAGAAATAATTGTACATATGTAAACAACAGAAATAATTGTACATATGTAAACAGCAAAAATGTTTGTACATATGTAAGCATCTGAAGTGATTGTACATTTATCTACATTCACTAACAGCTACAATTCTTGTGTATTTGCTAACAGCTGATATGTTTTTATGTTCATTACAGCCAACAAAGCTCACAGGGAGGAACTGGAAGGAATCCTGTTAATCTTTGAGGTATGTCCACGGTTGATCTTCTGATGCATCTGTAGACTGTTGAATGTCCACGGTTGATCTGCTGATGCATCTGTAGACTGTTGAATGTCCACGGTTGATCTGCTGATGCATCTGTAGACTGTTGAATGTCCGTGCTGCCATTGTTGACTTGTACAGTTTGTATATGTTCATAACATTTCTTGTGGTGTCCTGTGATGGTGGTATTTTGTGTATGGCTTGCCAACAGAAGGATCCTGGTATGTTTCTCTGATTTGTGACAATTTGCATGTGATGTCATCTCATCATCTTATCCCATAATCCCAGACAAGGGTTATAAGGGGGACATGATGAGAGAATCAGCACTTAACAGTCCTTAGCAAACATGATCCTAATGATTTCGTGACCTATATTTTTTAGAGTTCCTGGAGCGAAAGGGTTAAAATGGGCTTGCTTGCATCTTCTACCAACTGTCTGAATAATTAAAAACAGTATAATTTTAATATTGAGACCCAGTCTAATACCCCTGATTGAATCAGGTAGCTGCTTTGTTCTATGAACAAATGAATGTTCGTTATATACCTATATTTTTTTTTTTCGCCAGAAAATTCTGTTTCTTCTGCCAGAAATTGTCCACAAGAGATGGATGTTCCACAGCATAGGTAAGCATCCAGAATTCACAAACCTGTTTTCTTTGTCTTTATTTTCTTATTTTTATTAGTTATTGTTTATGTTGTTTGTGAAAATTACTTTGGTTATAAAAAACAAAACAAAAAAACAAAAAAAGTTTGTCCCATATCCTTTTCAGTTGCAGAATCAACCCCAGTATTTCTTGTCTGGTTTTACTAGACAATTTTATGTTCAGTAGTGTGCCATTACTTTTTAAATGGTTGGTTTTCATACCATTGTTGAAATCAGTGCAAAGTGGTCTGCTGGCCAGATCACCTGTAGCTGGAATTGATGCAGGTATTTTGGAACTACAAAACACGCTTGTAACACCTCTGCCACAAACACAGACTACTTGAATTATAGATGGACGCAGCAAAATGGTTTGAGAATTAATTGCGATTTGTTATGGTTGTGCGCACTTGATAGGAAAATAACAAGACGAAGACATAAAGATTATATGTAAAGTGAAGGACCCTGTCACTAAGAATAATGAAAGCAGAGCTAGAGATCTTCAGTGTAAGCAATCTGTAGATGGAATATATGAGGCCATAAATGTCAACATCTATGTCGCACATGCCAAAACTCACATGTGATGTCTCTTCAAAACCTGACACTGAAAGGCAGAACAAATCTAGAGGAGAAGAAAAAGACTCATTGGGGATATGGATTCTGTCCGATATTTGTAATGACATTATAGAAACATAATATAGTATAGTTCTGTCCAGGAATCCTGGACTTTTCATACTTTTTTTTTATAGCCTGGTAGCCAGTTGAGAACTGGGGCAACTATTTAATAGGTTTTTAGTCTTTGGTCGCTTCTTTTGCATTTCATCTGACCCTTATGCATCGCCAACTAGTATATTTCATTATGGACGTGTTGATGATTGGTTGGGTTATGCAGCTAAAGTTTTATATGGGTGAGTTAGCCAACCCTTTGTGGTTACCACTTAGCACCTGCTTGATAGTTTGCAGTATTACTATTCTTTCATTCTTGTCCCCATTAAGCTAGATGACAAGCCCCTTTGGTAGTGAGTGAACAGTGGAGGCACAATGGGTCATCAGTCTGAGCAGTGCTGCAGCAGGCACTGACCAGAGAAAATAGATATACAATCAAATTCCTGCAGGTACCATCAGAACTGAACTCTGTGCTGGCTGCTGAAGATGGGGATGGGCTGTTTATGGGAATACCCCGATTGCTGTGCTGTTGGTTCTTAACTCAACACCAGCTGTGGGCTATGGTGATGCACTGGCATCTGTAACATTAGAGGTGGAAAAATATTTTTTTTTTCTCTCCAAATATGTCCCTTCCAGATTTGCATTTGCTAATCACGGAACCCCGTTCAGTCATATAGCCATACAGCACGGTTAAATTGGGGTACCACACAATGGTTAGAAAGTGACCTGTAGTCCGGTGTGGGTGGGTAACGATATAGCTTATGTGCAAAATGGGAAAATATGCGGGCCTGTTTCTGTTGGTAAATTAACATTGAAATACTAGATCTGCAGTTACAGATGTCTGCTGCCAGCCAGACTGAAGAAAGTTTAGTCAATATTTGGGCATAAAGTAGGGAGTCTGTCAGTTTGTGATAAGTAGTTTAAATTTGTTTGTTTTTCAACAGGGAGAGTCATCAAAAAGTTACTTCACCCAGGGAACAGTTTACAGGTATGTTAGTTTTGGGTAGAGTTATGAACCTTTGTGTTTAGACTAGAGTTATGTACCTTAGAGTTTTGACTAGAGTTATGTACCTTAGAGTTTTTGACTAGAGTTATGTACCTTAGAGTTTTGACTAGAGTTATGTACCTTAGAGTTTTGACTAGAGTTAATTACCTTCTTGTTTTGACTAATCAACTTGAAGGTACTTATTTAGTGTTTTAATACAGTAACATTTTTGCAGGGGCTTCTGTTTTTATTACAGTAACACTCTTGCAGGAACTTTTTGTTTTAGCATCGTTACAGACATGCAGATACACATTTACCCATGTTTTAGCATAGTTACAGACATGCAGATACACATTTACCCATGTTTTAGTATAGTTACAGACATGCAGATACACATTTACCCATGTTTTAGTATAGTTACAGACATGCAGATACACATTTACCCATGTTTTAGTATAGTTACAGACATGCAGATACACATTTACCCATGTTTTAGTATAGTTACAGACATGCAGATACATATTTACCCATATTTTAGCATAGTTACAGACATGCAGATACACATTTACCCATGTTTTAGTATAGTTACAGACATGCAGATACACATTTACCCATGTTTTAGTATAGGGACAGACATGCAGATACACATTTACCCACGTTTTAGTATAGGGACAGACATGCAGATACACATTTACCCACGTTTTAGTATAGGGACAGACATGCAGATACATATTTACCCATGTTTTAGTATAGGGACAGACATGCAGATACACATTTACCCATGTTTTAGTATAGGGACAGACATGCAGATACACATTTACCCATGTTTTAGTATAGTTACAGACATGCAGATACACATTTACCCATGTTTTAGTATAGTTACAGACATGCAGATACACATTTACCCATGTTTTAGTATAGGGACAGACATGCAGATACATATTTACCCATGTTTTAGTATAGTTACAGACATGCAGATACACATTTACCCATGTTTTAGTATAGTTACAGACATGCAGATACACATTTACCCATGCTTTAGCATAGTTACAGACATGCAGATACAAATTTACCCATGTTTTAGTATAGTTACAGACATGCAGATACACATTTACCCATGTTTTAGTATAGTTACAGACATGCAGATACACATTTACCCATGTTTTAGTATAGTTACAGACATGCAGGTAGACATTTACCCAAGTTAGAGTACAGTTACAAGTGGTCCAGATCATATTCTTGTGTTTTGCATTGTATATTGTCCATTAAAGATTTTGTTTTATGTCATCACATTGGAAGTCACTGCACATAAGTCACTGTTTCATCGCTTTTTTTTCAGCTCCGTTGCCAGGGTGTCAGGTTGTTTCTGGTTTGGTACCAGTGTTTGCAAGAAAATGCCAATGAGGAATGTCACCAGATCTTCTACAACCTGGTCCCAGGACTTGGGCAAGATGGGGGTCAAGATTTGATGTCTTTGATGACAGACCACACATCACAAGCAGACAGTACGTTCACATCCATACTTGACCATTTTTAGTCATATTTAAAAAAAAAAGTGAAATGGGTGTCTTTATGGCTAATTGTTGAGGTAATTTGGCTGAACCTGTTCTGCTGTATGGCAGCAAATCTTGGAATGTCAGTGAACAAATTAGGAAGAATTTGGAAGCAACAGAGATGTGGTTTCTGAGACGAATGTTACAAATACCTTGAATGGCCAGAGTAACTAACTACGATTGCTTGAAAGAAACTAATGAAATTAGATCTCTATATACAACAATAAGAAAGAGACAAACACTGTTCTTTGGCCACATAATGAGAAGAGAGACATCGGAGAACATCGAGACAACTGCAAAGATCAATAGAAAAAGGGAGACCAAGAGAGATGATGCTGGATGGGCTGAAACGATGGCATGGAAGGATATCATCAAAAGAGCTGTTCCAGGCAACCAGGGCACATGATGATGATGATCAATTTGGCTGGTGCTCTGAAGGTTGTGCGTTTGGAGATCTTTAGGGATTGTTGCTGGAGTTATGAAGTACATGCATTGTATGACACCTGAACACATAGGAGATTGACTCATAAACATAATTCTATTCTGGAATGTTTAATATTTTGGCCATGTTAACACTTTCAGTCCTAGGAGATCATAGCGAATGCCTGGTTGCGATAGTAAATGACAGCAACAGTATAAGTATACTGATTGCTCAGGGACTAAATGTACAGCAAAATGTTGGAGACTGATGTGTTGCCCTGACTACACTTAATTTACACACACATACACAGGATGTTTTAATGTTGACTGTAATATCCACGCACACTTGGTGCGTTGTTGGGACTTTCTTCTTTCCTTGGGTTCACCAGCTGTAACACTCTGGTGGAAAGTTCTGGTTGTTTGTCCACTTTTGGACTGCTCTCCTGTTCCAGAACCTGAGTTTTGCATGCGCATCCATTTTACAGATGTGACCTATTTGTATGCAGACTGTTGGTTCCTTGCCTCTTAGTCAGATGCACTCTGACTTTGAAGGAAGTGCCCAATTAGTTGACTCTTAAACATGCTTTTGGGTAGGCAGTGGGTCTGTTATTGTTTTCCTTACAATAGGGCCCAGGATCTGCACGGGGATTGTAACTTTTAAAGAGTTAAGCATCATGAAACAAAAATTTATTGGAACACGCAGATACTGGAAAAGAAGACAGGCCAGCAGGAAGATAGACACAGGGAACTGGCAGGAGCATGAAAATATACAGTTCAAGAGAATTGGCAAGGGATTGAGATTCTTATTAGTGAGTTGTAATAGGAGACTGGCTTGCTAAATGATGATGATGGTGGTTTTTTTCTTTGGATTCTTCAGAGGAATGCTTGCTGGGGTCCCGTGGGGGTAGGGGATCAAATAGACCCATAACCTCAACCCCCTCCACCCCCCACCTCCAAGAAAAATGTGGTAAAAGTGACTAATTAGGGCTTAGCTGCAATTGGATGTGTTAAATGGATAGGAACAGATGTGACAGCCTAGCTTCACAAGAATGTGTCAACCACACTTTTACAGGTGCAGATGTGACATTCTAGCTTCACAAGAATGTGTCATCCACACTTTTACATGTGCAGATGTGACATCCTATATGAGATATGACAAGAATGTGTCATCCACACTTTTACAGGTGCAGATGTGACAGCCTATATGAAATATGACAAGAATTTGTCATCCACACTTTTACAGGTGCAGATGTGACAGCCTATATGAGATATGACAAGAATGTGTCATCCACACTTTTACGGGTGCAGATGTGACAGCCTATATGAGATATGACAAGAATGTGTCATCCACACTTTTACAGGTGCAGATGTGACAACCTATATGAGATATGACAGCCTATATGAGATATGACAGCCTATACGAGATATGACAAGAATTTGTCATCCACACTTTTACGGGGCAAATACAGAAGAAGCTGTTTCAGAATCTATCTGATATCTAACTTCCTCTCCAGTAAAGATGATTTTCTTACACATCTTCATTTGACTGATGTTTTAGATGTTGGAAGCATGATTGCTGCTGGAGAAATCACCTGTATACTACCTGGTCAGTCAGAGAAGTTACCCGACAACCTGACCAAGTATTTTCTGGAAAGTTTGCTCAATTACATGGTTTCAGAGGTAACTGTTGAGTGTTATTGTACACTATATGAAGCTTTAAAAACCCTTTCGCCAAGAGACGCTGCTAATCCAGTGAAACCGTGTGTTACAAATCTCACAGTGAACCAGCATTGCTGCATTAGCTGGTCCTTGACGAGCCTGGTTCTGCTAGTACCTGTGCAGTGTTTAAGAGGAGCAGATGTGATTACATAGCATAGAATTATGGTAAACAAAAACGGCCTTAAAAAATGTCATCATGACATTCACATAATTATGTGTCACAAAATGAGTCACCATATAATTCTTTTCAGGCCAGAGGGAATGTATTATATTTAATTCCTTGCTCCATTCATATTTATTAACTCCCTTTCATATATTTATAAAGAAATTAAAAATATATTTACATTAATAAAAAAAAAAAAAAACCACTTTATTACTGACCTGTGTTAAATGGTTATGATTTTTAGGATTTTTCGGGAATTTCTGGGCTCATTTTCAGTTTTATGCTGACTGTCAGTATTTTCATTCATCTTCAGTATCTACTGTAAAAGTCAGGATTTCCTCTAGGCGTTGGGCTGGAGTTTGTGCTGACACACCCATGAAGGAAACATTACCAGCCAGGCCCTGACCTCAGTCAGCTCATATATGCTTGCTGAATTATGACTTAGTTACATTAACTTGGAGAGGGAATGGAGAGCTCTACAGCATTATTTGAAGGGATACTTCGTTGGAAGGAAAGTCTCTACACCGACCCATCTCCAATAGACATAAGTCCTTTTAAGTGCTGAAACAGCCTCAACTCCAGTGAATTAGACTTTAAAGTTAAACCTTAGTTTTACAATTCAAACTGCAGACCTGATAAGGAGAACTCATTGAGAACATGAGAAAGAGACATCTTATCATAAATTCCTCTTATCCAGATAAGAATTTGAGCAACACAAATTGCAAGGGATAAACAAATTGTTCTTCTCAACAGAAATTCGCCACATCTGAGATTGCCTTAAGTGGTCTGCACTGTATTTGCCAACAGCTTCCTCCTCCCATTCTTCTTCCTCCCGCAAAGAGTAATTGGCATGTAGTGTTGTGGTTTATAGCCATGCTGCAATACCTGTGCCTTTCAGCCAGCCACCTCCACTTCTTCCTCCCTCAAAGAGTAATTGGCATGTAGTGTTGTGGTTTATAGCCATGCTGCAATACCTGTGCCTTTCAGCCAGCCACCTCCACTTCTTCTTCCTCCCTTAAAGAATAATTGGCATGTAGTGTTGTGGTTTATAGCTATGCTACAATACCTGTGCCTTTCAGCCAGCCACCTCCACTTCTTCTTCCTCCCTCAAAGAGTAATTGGCATGTAGTGTTGTAGTTTATAGCCATGCTGCAATACCTGTGACTTTCAGCCAGCCACCTCCACTTCTTCTTCCTCCCTCAAAGAGTAATTGGCATGTAGTGTTGTAGTTTATAGCCATGCTGCAATACCTGTGCCTTTCAGCCAGCCACCTCCACTTCTTCCTCCCTCAAAGAGTAATTGGCATGTAGTGTTGTAGTTTATAGCTATGCTACAATACCTGTGCCTTTCAGCCAGCCACCTCCACTTCTTCTTCCTCCCTTAAAGAATAATTGGCATGTAGTGTTGTGGTTTATAGCTATGCTACAATACCTGTGCCTTTCAGCCAGCCACCTCCACTTCTTCTTCCTCCCTCAAAGAGTAATTGGCATGTAGTGTTGTAGTTTATAGCCATGCTGCAATACCTGTGACTTTCAGCCAGCCACCTCCAGTTTCAACACACCCCTAATTAGTGTCCTTTTGTGATGTGCTTCTTGAAGGGCATGGGTCTATTCTCTCCCCCTCCCCCAGTTGGGGCCCTAGAACCTACTCTGTGTTCCCCTAATGCCTATATTCTGATATTTTCTGCTTCTTTCTCCATTTATTTTCCACATTTTGCTTTGGTCTTTGGTCTTCAAGCTCTTATTGTGTAAAGTTATTAGTTTATGTAATTTTGTTTTCCATCTTTAATTTTCAAATCTACTATCCTTTGTTGATTTCCTTCTATGACTGTGGTTGTTAACTGACTGTTACATATTTCAGGTGATCAAAGTTGAATGGATGAACAAAGGAATGAGAGAACAAAGTTTTGAGTTCATATTTAATAAATTCAAGGCCAAGTATTTATGCTGGCTTCTGCCTGACTTTGTGTACAGAGACATCTATGATCCAGTACAGGGTATGTACGCTCATGTTTATACTGTCAGTTAATCTTTATCACATCCATGATCTGGTACAGGGTAAGTACACTCATGTTTATACTGTCAGTTAATCTTTATCACATCCATGATCTGGTGCAGGGTATGTACGCTCATGTTTATACTGTCAGTTAATCTTTATCACATCCATGATCTGGTACAGGGTATGTACGCTCATGTTTATACTGTCAGTTAATCTTTATCACATCCATGATCTGGTGCAGGGTATGTACACTCATGTTTATACTGTCAGTTAATCTTTATCACATCCACGATCTGGTGCAGGGTAAGTACACTCATGTTTATACTGTCAGTTAATCTTTATCACATCCATGATCTGGTGCAGGGTATGTACGCTCATGTTTATACTGTCAGTTAATCTTTATCACATCCATGATCTGGTGCAGGGTATGTACGCTCATGTTTATACTGTCAGTTAATCTTTATCACATCCACGATCTGGTGCAGGGTAAGTACACTCATGTTTATACTGTCAGTTAATCTTTATCACATCCATGATCTGGTGCAGGGTATGTACGCTAATGTTTATACTGTCAGTTAATCTTTATCACATCCATGATCTGGTACAGGGTATGTACACTCATGTTTATACTGTCAGTTAATCTTTATCACATCCATGATCTGGTGCAGGGTATGTACGCTCATGTTTATACTGTCAGTTAATCTTTATCACATCCATGATCTGGTGCAGGGTATGTACGCTCATGTTTATACTGTCAGTTAATCTTTATCACATCCATGATCTGGTACAGGGTATGTACACTCATGTTTATACTGTCAGTTAATCTTTATCACATCCATGATCTGGTACAGGGTATGTACACTCATGTTTATACTGTCAGTTAATCTTTATCACATCCATGATCTGGTGCAGGGTATGTACACTCATGTTTATACTGTCAGTTAATCTTTATCACATCCACAATCTGGTGCAGGGTATGTAAACTCATGTTTATACTGTCAGTTAATCTTTATCACATCCATGATCTGGTACAGGGTATGTACACTCATGTTTATACTGTCAGTTCAGCTTTATCACATCCATGATCTGGTGCAGGGTATGTACTCTCATGTTTATACTGTCAGTTAATCTTTATCACATCCACGATCTGGTGCAGGGTAAGTACACTCATGTTTATACTGTCAGTTAATCTTTATCACATCCATGATCTGGTGCAGGGTATGTACGCTCATGTTTATACTGTCAGTTAACCTTTATCACATCCACGATCTGGTGCAGGGTATGTACACTCATGTTTATACTGTCAGTTCAGCTTTATCACATCCATGATCTGGTGCAGGGTATGTACACTCATGTTTATACTGTCAGTTAAGCTTTATCAGCACAATACATGGCAAGGAATCCCCCCCCCCCCCACCTAATAGATTCCGTAACAAGTGAAACAGACAGTATGGAGATGCATTTTGGTTAGAATGTGTTCTTAATCTATAAATGCCGGTGCTATCATATTAATTAGATTTGTAACTGAAGATTTACAGACTGCTGATGAAAACAACAAATATCCTTGACTTTTTGTCAGAGACTGCTGCTGTAAACCGTCCTGAGCATTTGTATGCTTTCTTTCTTAACTATATATTTTTACTTTCAGTAGTTTGCCATTTCAACTGAACGGTCAGCTCTCCATCCCATTGTCAACATCAGAAAATTTTTGTGTGTGTCTTTTTGTTGTCTTGTTGATTAAATCTGAGTATCATGAAATGATGTTTGCACCCTACATTGTTATAAGGTGCCCAGTCATTGATAGAGTAAATAAAGGCAAGACCGCCGGGTGATGGCAACAATGGTTGAAAATCCCCTGCTGTAAGTGTGTAGGACTTTTCCTTATGTGACGTAAACAGAGGGTGACTGCAGTCGAGCTGATTGCAACAAATACTAAATATAACACAAAATGTGATTAGAAATCTCAACTGAGGGAGTGGAAAAGACACACAACCGAACGTTTTCGATTAAAGGCTTTTCCAGCAGAGTACTTTGTGATGTTATTTAGTGCTCCATTGAAAGAGACTTTGGTCGAAGCATTTGGTTGTATTTGTGTGCATCTTTTCCATTTCCTCCGTTGAGCTGTCCAGACACATTGTGTGTTATATTTGGCATTTTTCTTACAGGAGCAGGTCTTGCTTGTCACACTCGCCATCACTGCAGGCTGGGATTTCCATCCTTTGTGTAATACAATATAACAGTGTCATTTGGAAAGACACAGGGGTGCCAACAAAGTTCAGTACATGACTCATTACCTCACATGCCTTAATTTAGCCATGACTGATCTCACAGATGTATAAATTTTTTCATCCAAAATAATCATCTTACAAGAATATGGAGACCATTGCTACATCTACAAAGCCAAGAGGCACGATGGAATAAAATCTTTCCAAACATATGAAAGGTATAATAGCACGTGTATCGGAATAAAACAAAGTTAAAATGCAACCCTGATGCTTCTGTGGTTGTCAGGAAGTCACCTTAGTCATCCATATACAAATCCCTATTGCTTGGAGATGCAAAAGACTCAAAAAGATATGGTCATCATAAATAAAAAAGATGTAATCTAGTAGATACAGAATCCTTTTGGATTGTCTTTACGCTTTCATTCATGAAACAGATTGTTTTGGTGTTATTTCAGAACTGCCAGTGGCACGCACCAAAGATTGTCTGAAGAAGAATGATGAGCCCTTGTTTGTTTCTGAATGCCGTGACTCATTTATATTCTGGCTTGCCAGCTTCACAGTATCTAGTCATAGACCATCTCCAGAACTACATCAGTAAGAGTTGTTTCTGTATTTGTTTAACCTCTTAAGTGGGTAAATTAGGTGAGCGTGAGTCTTCCATTGTGGCTAATTTCCCCCTCAGACTGGGCTGGAGTCGCATGCTATTGTCTGTAAATTAAAGAAATTTCATTAAAAGATAAAATCTCATTTCTTTAAAAAAATATTCTTAGATTATTATGCTGCTTAAATTACTTTCTGAAATTGATTACTTCTCTTAAATTGTTTATTTTTCTTAAATTTATTATAGTTTTCTGAAGAAGAGAGTATCACTGGGTACCCTCTGTGAAAAATACTATTAGTGTTTCAACTCATACAGTGGTCCCAGAGGAATGAAAATGTCAATCATGATCTTATTTCATCTGTTGTCATATCTATCCAACTGCACATTTGTGATCGTTTGTTATGAGATGGTTATGTTATGAGAGATACTTTAAAAAAAAGTTCTAATACAATCTGTGTCAAGCCCATATCGGGTAGTGGGGAGCTTGAGCCCATATAATGGTAAACTGCTTGCATTAAGAAAACCAAGGACTTGGTAAAGTACCTGTTAGCCATTGAAGAGTTCTGCCAAGGGGAGAAAACTCTTGATGAACTCAAGCTAAGAAGAAAAAGACCAGGGCTACTCATTTAACTGTATGTTTAAAGGGTAAAACATCCTGGCTACATGAAACATTATGCACATCATCATCATCGTCATAGCTTGCTGACTCATTTCCATGACATGACAATTGTCTTCTCCCAGTGTCTTCCTTTCTCTCTCTTTTCATAAATCGTTACAGTTGTCACAGGATACAAATTCCATGTTTTATCTCTTCTCATGTTGTGGCTGAAATAACATCAACTTCATGATCATTCAGGTGACATAGAACTTTACTTTCATGATCACATGTTTTCTCCCCAGCAGGTTGTAGACAACAAGTTCCCAATTCATTGGCCGTGACCCCATATTGATTTTTGATGTTGTTTTCATTTACCCTTTTAAAAAAAAAGTTTTTTTTTTTTTTTTTAATGAATGAGGTTACGGGAAACTTAGCCTCTATAAAATAGGGTTGTAATTAAAAAAAGATGCCCTGGAGAAAAAAAAAAGAGGAAGAAACTTATATCATGAGAAAATTTGATTCTTGTTTTATCATTAAATGTGAAAATTGATTCATACTGTATCTGTTGTGTAAAAATTGATTCTTGCTGTATCATTGTGTCTCATTGTGGGTTCTGAGGCCACATGTTTTTGGAAGGAAAAAAAAGGAATAGACCCACTGCTTTCTTAACAAGCATATTGTCAAAGGTGGCTAATAAAAGACTTGCTGTTGGGCCGAAAGGTGTAGATTTAAATGTAAATGTAAATCACAACACAAAGTGCCAACTGCCTTTTCAAGGGCACATGAAGAAGAAAAAAAAGAAACTGTATCATTGTAAGAAAATAATAGTTGGCTTTTTCACCCTGAAACTGTAGGGGTCTGTCCTGCTCCCTTCTCACTGAACCGTCCTCTCACATGGGAGAATCAACTGATGATGGGAAAAATGGGGGAGATGATGAAGAAGGAACTTCACCACCGCCACGGAGTAAGGAGAGCACTTTGTCGTCAGAGTTCACACAGACTAGTCAGGACTCTATCTCAGGATTTTCTGGGGAACCGTACACTACAGCCGAGTACGAGATTGTCAGAGCTGTTCTCTACTCCAGCCGGGAGAATGTCAACATCGTTCATGAGTGTTTTAGGCAGGTAAGAGGTGGGGGGTTTGTAAGGACATTGTGTGCAAGTTTTAGGATACATTCAATGTTCCAGCAGAAATGTATACACTTTCTTCAACTCTTTCTGTCCCAAAGAACGCATCCTGCATTCATAGAAACCCAATGAACGCAAGATGTGCCGATTATACGTCTGTCTCGAATATCCCTTGGGCCTGTGATACTAAACCCCTGGGATTGAAAGAGTTGAGAAAATTTAGAAAAGTTTTAGCAGTAATTTAATGTGAATTATCACTTTCATGTAGCAAATTCCCAGTGATGGTTCCAGGGCTCAATTTTAGGGGGAAAATGAATGGATCCACTGACTGCTTTTTAAAAAAACATATATAAAAGATGATGACTTATTAGGGATGTTTCCTTTTAGAGTCAGAGGGCATCTGCCTGAGAGGCAAGGAACCAGCAGTTTGCATACAAATAAGCCAAATCTGTAAAGCGGATCTGCACAGAAGAAAAAAGAAGATGTAGCTAATCTTTTACATACCATGAATCGATTCTCTTCATCAGCACTTTCTCTGCCTGATGCATTTTTATGTCCTGGGTGCCTTCATGACCCCTGACTCTTTCTTCTTCCAGAGCCATGCCTTCCATCACTGTAACTTCTGAACCACTGTAAAATTTAATTTCATCAAAGTATTTTGGTTAGAAAGGAAAAAGGATGAGCAGATTGTCTTCTGTGTTCAGATACGGTCGAATATTAGTAGTTTACTTCTTGTAGTAGGTTGTTTTAAAAACTTCTCAAAAATTGAACCATTTTACTCCAAGATGCTGCTAATTTGACATCACAGTGCTTCACAAATCCGTTAGTAGACATTAAACTGGCATTGCTGCATTGGCCAGTTCCCGACGAGCCTGGTTAATGTCGTTGGTTCTGTCTGCATCTGCACAGTGTCTAGAAGTATCTAGTATGATTATATTCTTATAGCCTCAGAAAGAAAAAAAAAAGGGGGGGGGGGGGGAAGGGGGGGAAGAGAGAATAAACTTTGCCAGGAAGTGGGTTATAGAAATTGATTCCCTTAAAAAAAAATTTTTTTTTCCCTTTTTGTTTTCTGTTAGCAATACTTTTTTCATATTGACTTTGTTTTATTAATTAAAAAAAAAAAAGTGGTGTCAGTGCAAGAATAATGTTGAATAATGAAGAATATTGCATCTTGTGTGAGAAGTATTTAATTTTAATTGTTCCATCACCACAATGTTTCTTTTTCTTTATGCCTTTTTCGTCGTCTTCTTCTTCTTCTTCTCTTTGACCCTGTCTCTCTTCCTATCCTCTCTCATCGTTTCTCCTTCCCTCCTCTCTAAACTCCTAGGAGCCTTTCCCGATATTCCTTTGTCTTTGTTATTCTTCTCCCTTAGTCTTTCTTTCCTATATTCCTTATTATCCTCCTGCTTACTTGATCTCCCACCTTCTTAGTACCTCTTTCTCCCATCTCAAATTCTTACCTTCCCTCCATCTCTTTCTCTTTTGTCTCCCATCTCTTATCCTCCTGACACCCCACCCCCCCTCCCCCCAACTACCATGTTCTCTCTCATGCATCTTTACCAGTTTCATCTCTGTCTCACACACACATTAATTACTTTTACTCCATGACTTTCTTCACACACTATCCATTGTTTTCCTAATCTCTATGACTTTTTTCTAAGGCTCTACTGCAGTCATTTAGACATACACCAATGATAAAAAAAGTCATTAGTGTCTACAAAGAATGGTTCCAGGTATGATTGTTTTGTCTGTCCTTTTTCAATGTTTGCATTTATTTACTCTTTGTTCATCTACATTTCTACTGTTTCTTATTAATGGTAACTTGTGTTTTTCATTTACTTGCTTTGTCATTGATCACCTCATTTGTTTGCAATATGTCAATAATTTTTGTAATAATATCTTTTTGTGGTGTGATAATTTTTTTTCTGCCATACAAATGATCTGGAGGTACGTTTCTGCTTAAACTGTAGGTTCTCGCCTGAACTTTTGCGAGATCATGCATACGGCTTGAAGATCTGAAGACGAAAGACAAACATACAATGTTTATTATTCCTAAACATGGTTAAATGTAAGTTTCATATCCATTACAAGATGATGCAGAATCAACCCTAACATCTTTTAGCTGGTTGGTTTTACTGGGAAGTTTTACATATACATTCATTAATTTACCATAGCTGCCTGAAGAGTCGGTACTTAATACCACAGTTGAAATTTATACAAAGTAGTCACTGAAAGATGGAGAAGCCAATTTTTGAGCTATTTCAAAGCATTCACGAAGGAATAAATTTAACTGACCTTTTCATTTCAGTTTTTCCTGGTTGTGTATTTAAAAAAAAAAGACCTTTTCACCTGGTTAAATTTTAAACTATTTAGTTCTTAATTGGTAACATTTTGTAAACCCATAAAATCATGTTGATTGCTGTGATAACTACCTGTTATCTGAGATAAAATTTAGTTGATTTGGTTATATTGGAATAGTTTACTTTGATTAATTCCTGGTTTCATTTTAAACATAAAGATTAGTTTAATTTTTTGCAGATTAGTTTAATTTTTTGCCTTATTTGATTTCATCCCTCTTGTTAAACACTAATACACATTCAATTTATAGAAATGTCTTTATGATTATCTTTATAATTGCTATCCAGATCATTTTATGGCTTGCAAAATGATTGTGCATGTTGCTTCCAGTTCTTTGTTAACATTAATCAATGAATTAAATTGATTATTTTGGAAATAGGTCAGAGCATTATTACCATTGTGGGATTAGATGAGAGGGGTATCTCCATTAATGAACGTAGAGCGATATTTCCAGTGGGAATAGATAGTGATGTTATCATTTTGAAAGGAGATCTGAGTGATTGTATTCATTTCCGTTTCCATTCAGCTAGCTGTGAAATAGGTCTGTTATTTTGCTGTGAGCTGAAGAAGGAAAATGATGAGTAAGAAAGCAGATGGGTTCATCTCATACTGACCTAGAGTATATGTTACCCTTAGCAACGCACACCCTGTAAAGAAAACACATGTATCACATGTAGATTGCTTGTAGTCACCAGGTCAAGTATTCATCGCTTTATCAGAGCACTGTAGATTTGATAAAGGAGCTCAGTGTCTCTCAGCTTTCAGCTGCAGTGTTCAAGGTGTGACACGTCAGTGTTGCCTTCATTTATTGCTTATTTTAATTAAAATTGTTTCAGGATATCACTGTTATAATTTTTATTTTGCCACTGCAGAAGGGAAATGACACTTTGCACACTAAGTACCAAATAGCCCATTATATGTTGCACACTGGCTACAGGCAGATACTGAAACATGGCACAAAGTGGACATATAAGAAAGTGCTAAACTGTTTGAAATAGTTACTGAAAACATCTTGAAGCTGGTTTTTAGGGTAAATGGACAACAGGAGAAAGAGTCTAGGAATCATATCCCAGAGGATCTGCCTCCAGGAAGTGTACAGAAAATAAACATAAACATTCATGGAAGGTGAACTTCCGAACATCAGAAGCCCGCTGTGGTGTTTGCTGTCTGAAGTGTTTATACAATGCTGATTAGCTTTTATTTACCGTTGGTTAACATGTTCTGCTAATGAGGAAAGCACACAGCAAAATTGGAAGTGCTTGGTGTTTGTCTTGGCATGTTATGAAGAAAAATAAATGTGATAATTTAGCAACTGGTAAATTTGAGGGGAAAGAGAAAGATGGAGACAGAGATAAGTATTTGAATAGCTTGGTCAGGTATCATAACTGGCGCAAAAAGGCCTGACCAGATTATTTGAGAATTGTGAATCATAGAGCCCACATTTACTGATATGTAGAAACATTGTTAATCAAGTTGGAGAATTGTCTGATCTGAATATCATCTTCTTCCTGTTCGCATTCACCAGCTGTAGACTCTGGCGGAAAGTTCTGGTTGTTTGTCCGTTTCTGGACTTCAGCCCTTTTCCAAAATCTGAGTATTGGGTGCACATTTGTTTTACAGATCTGACATATGCATGCAGACTGTTGATTCATTGCCTCTCATTCAGATGCACTCCAGCATCAGAGGAAGCTCCCAGTTAGTCGACTCTCACGACATGCTTTTGGGTAGGCAGCGGGTCAATTCTTGTTTTTCTTATAATAGGGTCCCGGAACCCACACGGGGAGATCTGAATACAAATGGAAGAATAATAAATAAGATCTGAGATATGCTGAATCAGTGCTACTAGCTTGAGGTGAGCAGGAGTTACATAATCTTGTGGATCAACAAGCAGAGTGCAGTGTATGGTAAAGACATTCAACAAACGGAGTGCAGTGTATGGTAAAGACATTCAACAAAAACTCTGATAATTAACAATGTAAAGAAGCAACCACTAGTGAACATCACAGCAAATAGGGAGATTTTAGAACAGGTAAAAAAATTTTTCAATCTCGGAGACGCAATAACAGATGGCAGCAGAAGTGAAACAAAAATTTAAAGTACAAACAAAAGAAGTGGCTAAAACTGTCTTCATTAAGGTGTACAAAATTAAGATGCTGTGTATACTCGACCTTGCTGTATGGTGCAGAAACCTAGACAGTCAACAGGTAACTAACAAACAAATTAAGTCTTTGGAAATGTGAATTTACAGAAGAATAGGTCATATTTATTGGAAACAGAAGCACTCAAATACAAATGTTCTGGAAAGATTGAAAAAAAAAAAAATGTACTTAAAAAAAAAAAAAGAGTCATTAAATGGTGTAACTTGCTTTTAAAAACCATATTGGAGGGAAAGGTCGAGGGCAAGAGAAAAAGAGGAAGACAACAATACAAGTAGGAGGACAACATCAAGAGATGGATGAACACCGGTGTGATAGAATGTACAACCAAGACAAGAGACAGAGTGTGTTGGAAAACCATTTTAGCCAACCTTCATTGTGGAGACAGAATCTGATTGATTGACTGATGTATAAAATTGTAATACTACTGTTTGTACCAAAAAACTTGACTGATAAGAAACCCAGAAAAATCTGGCCACTCCTGGAGTTTGAATCCTGTACTCTGTGTGATTACCCATTGTACTACAATGGCTGTTACTAGTCTTATTGGAAGGGTAGCCAATGACAATATTTCACTTTTCCTGGCGTAGAATAAGTGCACTATTACAGTCATTTGTGTTTTTTTTAATGATTGTTTTGCATTCTGTCTGCCTG
This sequence comes from Candidula unifasciata, assembly GCA_905116865.2. Lineage (NCBI taxonomy): Eukaryota > Metazoa > Mollusca > Gastropoda > Stylommatophora > Geomitridae > Candidula > Candidula unifasciata. The sequence goes on from CAJHNH020005290.1 coordinate 736,037, forward strand.
TCTCCTTGTTGTGTTACTAACCTAACATAGCCACAGCTAACTTGTATCATGACATCCTCCCTGCCTGTCTGTGTATGTTAGAACCTACTAATTATTAATCAAGCAGCATGTGGACGAGCGTCCTGTGTTTATGATGGAGCCGCTGGTCAGTGAGCAGCCGGACCCAGGAGCTGGCAATGGATGCAGCACTGATGGGGGAGATGTCAGCAGTCTTCGAGGCCAGAAGCCAGACTATCTACATGGGTCTCTGTCTGATATATTGGAAGAGGATAGGAGCTCGTTTGATGTATGTTCTCTGGTTTTGTTATTGTTGATTGTTGTTGGTTCAACATGATCCTGTGTGGGTTTGCTAGAATATTGTGTTTGCGTTGTCATAGATCACAGGGAGTACACACTAATGTTGTTTTTGTTTATCCTATGTTACTGAGGTTACTCAGTCTTATCCTGTGTTACTTTGAATACTCAGTCTTATCCTGTGTTACTGTGGTTACTCAGTCTTATCCTATGTTACTGTGGTTACTCAGTCTTATCCTGTGTTAATGCGGTTACTCAGTCTTATTCTGTGTTAATGCGGTTACTCAGTCTTATCCTGTGTTAATGCGGTTACTCAGTCTTATCCTGTGTTAATGCGGTTACTCAGTCTTATTCTGTGTTACTGTGGTTACTTAGCCTTATTCTGTGTTAATGTGGTTACTCAGTCTTATCCTGTGTTAATGTGGTTACTCAGTCTTATCCTGTGTTAATGTGGTAACTCAGTCTTATTCTGTGTTACTGTGGTTACTTAGTCTTATCCTGTGTTACTGTGGTCACTTAGTCTTATCCTATGTTACTGTGGTTACTCAGTCTTATCCTGTGTTACTCTGGTTACTTAGTCTTATCCTATGTTACTGTAGTTACTTAGTCTTATCCTGTGTTACTCTGGTTATTGAATCTTATCCTGTGTTACTGTGGTTTGTCATAGTATGATTCTAGTTTATTTATTGAAGATTTACTTGATTGTTGAGTTTTTCTGGTTTACTAGGAATTGTATCCCAGATTGTTGAGGTTTCACCAGAATGTTGTCTCAGATTATTGAGGTTTCACCAGAATGTTGTCTCAGATTATTGAGGTTTCACCAGAATGTTGTCTCAGATTTTTGAGGTTTAACCAGAATGTTGTCTCAGATTATTGAGGTTTCACCAGAATGTTGTCTCAGATTATTGAGGTTTCACCAGAATGTTGTCTCAGATTGTTGAGGTTTCACCAGAATGTTGTCTCAGATTGTTGAGGTTTCACCAGAATGTTGTCTCAGATTTTTGAGGTTTAACCAGAATGTTGTCCCAGATTTTTGAGGTTTCACCAGAATGTTGTCCCAGATTTTTTAGGTTTCACCAGAATGTTGTCCCAGATTGTTGAGGTTTCACCAGAATGTTGTCCCAGATTATTGAGGTTTCACCAGAATTTTGTCTCAGATTATTGAGGTTTAACCAGAATGTTGTCCCAGATTTTTGAGGTTTCACCAGAATGTTGTCCCAGATTTTTGAGGTTTCACCAGAATGTTGTCCCAGATTATTGAGGTTTCACCAGAATGTTGTCTCAGATTATTGAGGTTTCACCAGAATTTTGTCTTAGATTATTGAGGTTTCACCAGAATGTTGTCTCAAATTATTGAGGTTTCACCAGAATGTTGTCTCAGATTATTGAGGTTTCACCACAATGTTGTCTCAGATTATTGAGGTTTCACCAGAATGTTGTCTCAGATTGTTGAGGTTTCACCAGAATGTTGTCTCAGATTATTGAGGTTTCACCAGAATGTTGTCTCAGATTATTGAGGTTTCACCAGAATGTTGTCTCAGTTTGTTGAGGTTACTCAGTCTTATCCTGTGTTACTTTGAATACTCAGTCTTATCCTGTGTTACTGTGGTTACTCAGTCTTATCCTATGTTACCGTGGTTACTCAGTCTTATCCTGTGTTAATGCGGTTACTCAGTCTTATTCTGTGTTAATGCGGTTACTCAGTCTTATCCTGTGTTAATGCGGTTACTCAGTCTTATCCTGTGTTAATGCGGTTACTCAGTCTTATTCTGTGTTACTGTGGTTACTTAGCCTTATTCTGTGTTAATGTGGTTACTTAGCCTTATCCTGTGTTAATGTGGTTACTCAGTCTTATCCTGTGTTAATGTGGTAACTCAGTCTTATTCTGTGTTACTGTGGTTACTTAGTCTTATCCTGTGTTACTGTGGTCACTTAGTCTTATCCTATGTTACTGTGGTTACTCAGTCTTATCCTGTGTTACTCTGGTTACTTAGTCTTATCCTATGTTACTGTAGTTACTTAGTCTTATCCTGTGTTACTCTGGTTATTGAATCTTATCCTGTGTTACTGTGGTTTGTCATAGTATGATTCTAGTTTATTTATTGAAGATTTACTTGATTGTTGAGTTTTTCTGGTTTACTAGGAATTGTATCCCAGATTGTTGAGGTTTCACCAGAATGTTGTCTCAGATTATTGAGGTTTCACCAGAATGTTGTCTCAGATTATTGAGTTTCACCAGAATGTTGTCTCAGATTTTTGAGGTTTAACCAGAATGTTGTCTCAGATTATTGAGGTTTCAACCAGAATGTTGTCTCAGATTATTGAGGTTTCACCAGAATGTTGTCTCAGATTATTGAGGTTTCACCAGAATGTTGTCTCAGATTGTTGAGGTTTCACCAGAATGTTGTCTCAGATTGTTGAGGTTTCACCAGAATGTTGTCTCAGATTTTTGAGGTTTCACCAGAATGTTGTCCCAGATTTTTGAGGTTTCACCAGAATGTTGTCCCAGAGATTTTTAGGTTTCACCAGAATGTTGTCCCAGATTATTGAGGTTCACCAGAATGTTGTCCCAGATATTGAGGTTTCACCAGAATATTGTCTCAGGTTATTGAGGTTTAACCAGAATGTTGTCCCAGATTTTTGAGGTTTCACCAGAATGTTGTCCCAGATTTTTTAGGTTTCACCAGAATGTTGTCCCAGATTATTGAGGTTTCACCAGAATGTTGTCTCAGATTATTGAGGTTTCACCAGAATTTTGTCTTAGATTATTGAGGTTTCACCAGAATGTTGTCTCAAATTATTGAGGTTTCACCAGAATGTTGTCTCAGATTATTGAGGTTTCACCAGAATGTTGTCTCAGATTATTGAGGTTTCACCAGAATGTTGTCTCAGATTGTTGAGGTTTCACCAGAATGTTGTCTCAGATTATTGAGGTTTCACCAGAATGTTGTCTCAGATTATTGAGGTTTCACCAGAATGTTGTCTCAGATTATTGAGGTTTCACCAGAATCAGATTATTGTTTCTCATGTTGTCTCAGTTTTGAGGTTTCACCAGAATGTTGTCTCAGATTGTTGAGGTTTCACCAGAATGTTGTCTCAGTTTGTTGAGGTTTCACCAGAATGTTGTCTCAGATTATTGAGGTTTCACCAGAATGTTGTTCCAGATTAGTGAGGTTTCACCAGAATGTTGTTCCAGATTATTGAGCTTTTGCTACTGTGGGATTCTAGGTCTGTGATGTTTTGTTAGAGAGAATGTTGTCTTTATATCATCTGATGTTGTAGTTTTCTAGAATATGATCCTAGTTTATATTTATAGAAGGATTGTTGAAATGTTGTTACTGTATGATTCTAGGTTTGGGATGTGTTGCAAGATGATTTTCTTTGTGCTGATATAGTTTCTCAGAGTCTGATCCCGTGTTATTGTGATTTCTAAAAGTATGATCTGACGTTATTGTGCTTTTGCACAGTATGACCCTATGTTTTATGTGTTTGTAGGTGTCTTCTAGAATGTTGTTAATCTTTTTCTTCTTTCGTTCACTTGAAATAGATGATCTCTACAGTGTTGTCTCTAGTATGAACTTCACTGCCTGTTGTAATTCATTTAGCGACGCGTAAAATTTGGCTTGCACTAATGTTTTTCTTGGCCGAAAGTTTTGCCTTGATATGTTACATTTTGGACAGTCTTAGAGGACGTGATCTGTTGATCATGTGCTAATCCACATTTACACATGGCTGATTCGCCAGTCCAAAATGTTGTGTACATGTGGCTGTGAAGTCGATTGTGTCCTGTTCTAAAGCGTAAAATAATGACTTCCTTTGGTCTTTTCATTATATGTTGATCATCTTTTGCCGGTTTTGATGACTTTCTGATTGATTTGATTATTCTATTTTTCTGTTGATAAGAGACTGTTACGTCAGGTTGTTCTTCATTTGCACCTTCCTTAGCTAGTTTATCAGCTCTTTCCTTTCTAGGAACTCCACAGTGGGATGGTATCCATTGCATAGTTACCTTACACCAGTTGCCTTGTTTGGATAGTAATGTTCGTATACCAGGGAATTTTTCCAGACTGGAGTGCCTGAAGTACCGCTCTTGCATCTGTTAGGAATACCACGGGTTGTGAAAAATGACATATATTTAACAGTTTCTCTGCTGCTATTTTGATAGCTTGAACTTTGGCATCCTAGTTGTAGCAGTGCTTTGTTAATATCCTAGATCTTCAAAACTATGGAGGAATGGGGCTACTCGGGGTTTCTCTGATCATCTGCTTTTTCATTTTCAATGACCACAGTGGGCTTGTATCCATTGTCACACTGGGTCTATCAATGACCACAGTGGGCTTGTATCCATTGTCACACTGGGTCTATCAATGACCACAGTGGGCTTGTATCCATTGTCACACTGGGTCTATCAATGACCACAGTGGGCTTGTATCCATTGTCACACTGGGTCTATCAATGACCACAGTGGGCTTGTATCCATTGTCACACTGGGTCTATCAATGACCACAGTTGGCTTGTATCCATTGTCACACTGGGTCTATCAATGACCACAGTGGGCTTGTATCCATTGTCACACTGGGTCTAATTCTTCTGAATGGCATAGTAAGATTGTCTTTTACTTCCTTGTTGAGACTGTCCAGTTTAGGATAGGAAGTTGCTTGAAACACTTATAGACTGAAAATGTGTTTATAGATTATAGAATATAGTGTCATGTTTAGAGTGGAGATCATAAAACATGGCATAAAGTATGTGTTTAGAGTGGAAATCATAAAGCATGGTGTAAAGACTGTGTTTAGAGTAGAAATTATAAAATATTGTATAAAGTATGGTGTAAAGACTATGTTTAGAGTAGAAATTATAAAATATTGTCTAGAGTTGTTTAGAGTGGAGATTATAAAATATTGTGTAGCGTTTAGAGAGAAAATTATAGTAAGTTGAATGTTTGTAGTAGACATTATAAAATATTAAGTAAAGTCTATGCTTATAGAGTGGAGATCATAAAACCTGGTGTAAAGTCTGTTTGGGGTGATTATAAAATATCTTAAAGAGTCTATGCACAGAGGAGATTATGAAACATATAGTCTGTGCATAGACTGAAATTTATAAAACATGATGAAGAATATGTGTTTATAATGATGGTTATAGATATTATAGTGTTGTTTCTATGATAAGAGTGACAATTACAAATTATGATGTAGGCTCTGTTTTATAAAACATGGTGTAGAGTCTGTGTTTGGGGACAAGCAATTTGAAGTCTGCTTGTTCTCACATCTCTTACTGCACCTACATAACCTTGATTTTGCCTCGGTGTTGACCCAAGTTCAGAACAACACCGGCCGAGGGGTCAAACATGTAATAACAAATACTTCGTTCTTTGTTCATTTCATTCGTCTTTTGTTACGATCTTAGTTTACTAGGATTTAAAAGTGTTACATCAGTTCTCTTTATGAAAACTGTTTGAACTATTCACATACTACTGGACTGTCCATTTATCTTTTTTGGCACCAGCTTTTAACAAGACCTTTCTCGTTTTGAGAATTTTTTTTTGTTGAACAGATGAAATACTCTCTGTGTGGGTTCTGAGATGCATTTTGGAGTTGGGGGAGAGGGGGGAGACCCATCCCTTAACCACCATATTGTAAAAGATTATTAATTAGAAGTTTGTTTAAATATGATGTGTTCGGCTGAAAGGACAGGTATTGCAGCCTAGCTATAAACCGCAACACAAAATGCCAACTGCTCTTTTAATGACGTACACAGCAGAAAAAGAAGAAACTGCAAGACTCCTTTTGGCACTTTTTAGCACCAGCTTTAGCATATCATTTACTTTCTTATTGTCCCGACAAAGAATATGCGGAGAAAGACCTGTCAAATAAGATGAAATACACTGTTGTTGTATATATGAAAATGTCCGCATGCAGGTTCTGTCTGAGCTTGATCTATTTTCTGTTAACCTTTAGTTGCATGTTATCTTCTGTTTCATTGTTGTCATTGAGGCTTGCTGTTTTTAGCAACTAACATTTATGAACTTTTTCAATATAATAATAAATACACATGGTGCCATCTGCACAGTGAAGGTTAGCTGTAAAGTATTTACATAATAAATACACATGGTGCCATCTGCACATTAGAGGTTAGCTGTAAAGTTTTTACATAATAAATACATATGGTGCCATCGACACAGTGAAGGTTAGCTGTAAAGTATTTACATAATAAATAGACATGGTGCCATCTGCACAATGGAGGTTAGATGTAAAGTATTTACGGCTAACTATGCGAAGATTATGTGGTGAGTCCCTTAACTTTTAGACAGGGCAACTTTTGCACGACTATGTGAAATTCACAAGAATGATCTTTTAAAAACAAACCCCACAGCAGGAATCGGACCCCGATAAATATTGATGATTACATTGTGAGACAATTTTACTAACTTCTGAGTGATAAAAACATCATTTAATGTTAATTGACTTTATCATTATAACGATGGGGTGGGTTTGAGAAAGCAAACATCTCTTGTCTTTTCAGTGCACAGTATCAGCATTAGGCTTTCGTGCTTCATGTTCTCATCACATATTCTGGTACCCATTGTTATATTTGGTAGATTCTAGAGCCATTTGGTCTGTAGAAAAAGTCCTGCTTAGAAGGGGATTTGAACTCAAAACTGCCAAACCAACAGGCGTGTAGCTAACCATCTCGCTGTGTGACTTCCAATGTGCAGTGACATATACATTGATATATACTCAGATCCTCAAAGGAAGGAAGACAGTGTGTATATGCAGAGAGCACTGCTGCCATATCTGTTGACAGATTAAAAAAACAACAACAGAAAAACTTGTTATGATGCAGAAAGTGAGGGAGTCACAGTAGTGTAGTGGCATAGTGGCTACATGCTCGACTGCTGGTCTGAGGATCACCTGTTAAAATCCGTATCAAGAAGGATTCTTTCAAAATTTACCTGGACTCCCACAAGTTGATACATCCTTAAATAGGTACCAGGTAAAGATCTGGGAAGTAAAACTGGCGTGACGTTGATCACAGTACCCACCGAGTTCCAATTTGATCTATAAAAGTATAGGTCTAGTACTGTGTGTGTGCCATAAATTTGAAAAGGGCCATTCATCACATGATTGGGATCTGCCTGTTGGCATGAGAAGCAGCTGTTTTCAGTTCTGGCATGGTTTTACTTGTTGCTTTAATTGTTATTTGTTGTGTATTAACACTCTGTTGTACATAATATTTTGTTGAGGATGTTTTGAACATTTTGTATGTGAAGTACATTAGGCTTGTATATATTTGATGTATAGTTGTGAAAAAAATGTAAGACCACCTGGTAAATTGATATTTTCAAACTTTTATGGAGTATTGCATCGGCTGCTATTTAAGTGCAGAATTTTGTCTGCAGTGACTGTCCTTAGTGGGCCCTTAAAAAAAAAGCAGTGCTGAAATACTACGTAAATCTATGGGAAAATCCCTTATTTACTGTGTGGTCCTAAACTTTTGGCCATAACTGTGTGTGTAGATAAGTATACAGAAAACAAAGGAGAAAGAGAAAGCTATGGTAGAGCAGTGTCTTACAGGAAGTCATGTGTGGTTGAATTCCCATCAAAGCTAAAGTTGAAGGGACAAAACTCTGACCTTGGCTCCTAGGATGACCCAGCTTAAAATAGACACTAAGAATTTGTTGGAAGGTAAAGATAGCTGGTGTTAGATTGACCCACTTCACCCATCAAGTATCGTTTGGTACACACAAATATCTGGTACACACAAATATCGTACTAAACCCATACACTCAGTATGTCTCAAAATGTGGAATCGCCTTCTATCCCCCATGCCTATTATTCGTCCTTCATACCCAGTGTCCCCAAAGGTACCCATTATTTGTTCTCTATGCCTAATGTCTCCACAGGTACCCATCATTTGTCGTTCATGCCCTGTGTCCTCATATAAGCCCAGTTTCTGTCCTTTTTGCAGAAGGATCCCAGTTAAGCTCATTATTTGTCCTTCATGCCCTGTGTCCTACAGGTACCACTTATTTGTCCGTCATACGCAGTGCCCTCACATCTGCCCATTATTTGTCCTTCATGCCCTGTGTCCTACAGGTACCACTTATTTGTCCGTCATACGCAGTGCCCTCACATCTGCCCATTATTTGTCCTTCATGCCCTGTGTCCTACAGGTACCACTTATTTGTCCGTCATACGCAGTGCCCTCACATATGCACATTATTTGTCTTTCATGCCCTGTGTCCTACAGGTACCACTTATTTGTCCGTCATACCCAGTGCCCCCACATCTGCCCATTATTTGTTCTTTATGCCTAATGCCCCCAGGGGTTCCCATTGTTTGTTCTTTATGTCCAATGCCCCCAGGGGTTCCCATTGTTGGTTCTTTATGCCTAATGTCCTCACATGTTCCCATTGTTCGTTCTTTATGCCTAATGTCCCCACATGTTCCCATTGTTCGTTCTTTATGTCCAATGCCCCCAGGGGTTCCCATTGTTCGTTCTTTATGTCCAATGCCCCCAGGGGTTCCCATTGTTGGTTCTTTATGCCTAATGTCCTCACATGTTCCCATTGTTCGTTCTTTATGCCTAATGTCCCCACATGTTCCCATTGTTCGTTCTTTATGTCCAATGCCCCCAGGGGTTCCCATTGTTGGTTCTTTATGTCCAATGCCCCCAGGGGTTCCCATTGTGGTTCTTTATGCCTAATGTCCTCACATGTTCCCATTGTTCGTTCTTTATGCCTAATGTCCCCACATGTTCCCATTGTTCGTTCTTTATGTCCAATGCCCCCAGGGGTTCCCATTGTTGGTTCTTTATGTCCAATGCCCCCAGGGGTTCCCATTGTTGGTTCTTTATGCCTAATGTCCTCACATGTTCCCATTGTTCGTTCTTTATGCCTAATGTCCCCACATGTTCCCATTGTTCGTTCTTTATGTCCAATGCCCCCAGGGGTTCCCATTGTTGGTTCTTTATGCCTAATGTCCTCACATGTTCCCATTGTTCGTTCTTTATGCCTAATGTCCCCACATGTTCCCATTGTTCGTTCTTTATGTCCAATGCCCCCAGGGGTTCCCATTGTTAGTTCTTTATGTCCAATGCCCCCAGGGGTTCCCATTGTTGGTTCTTTATGTCCAATGCCCCCAGGGGTTCCCATTGTTCGTTCTTTATGTCCAATGCCCCCAGGGGTTCCCATTGTTGGTTCTTTATGTCCAATGCCCCCAGGGGTTCCCATTGTTGGTTCTTTATGTCCAATGCCCCCAGGGGTTCCCATTGTTCGTTCTTTATGCCTAATGTCCCCACATGTTCCCATTGTTCGTTCTTTATGCCTAATGTCCCCACATGTTCCCAGTTTTCTACTTTTGTCTTTGCCCAATGTCCCCATAACCTTTCATTATTTTATTTTGTTTATGACCCATACCCACACAAATGCACATTATTTCTCCCTTGTATATGCACTCTATACCCACACAAATGCCCATTATTTCCCCCTTGTATATGCACTCCATACCCACACAAATGCCCATTATTTCCCCCTTGTATATGCACTCTATACCCACACAAATGCCCATTATTTCCCCCTTGTCTGTGCACTCTGTACCCACACAAATGCCTATTATTTCCCCCTTGTCTGTGCACTCTGTACCCACACAAATGCCAATTATTTCCCCCTTCTCTGTGCACTCTGTACCCACACAAATGCCCATTATTTCTCCCTTGTATATGCACTCTATACCCACACAAATGCCCATTATTTCCCCCTTGTCTGTGCACTCTATACCCACACAAATGCCCATTATTTCCCCCTTGTCTGTGCACTCTATACCCACACAAATGCCCATTATTTCTCCCTTGTTTGTGTACTCTATACCCACACAAATGCCCATTATTTCCCCCTTGTCTGTGCACTCTATACCCACACAAATGCCGATGATTTCTCCCTTGTTTGTGCACTCTATACCCACACAAATGCCCATTATTTCTCCCTTGTCTGTGCACCCTATACCCACAGATTCCCATTATTTGCCCAAGTGATTAATACCCTTATAAATATTAACTTTATTATTACAAGTTGCCTGTTTCATAAGCAGGGGAGGAGATTTTTTTTAAGGTATCGGATATTTCAGATCCTTGAATTATATGTGTGTTCAAACATACAATAGACTAACCTCAAGCACTTGTTCCTAACAAACAGGATTCAGTCTCAACTAGCACTGTGTCGTTGCTCCAGCTGAACATGTCTCTGGATCCGGATGATGGTGCCCGGCGCACATATCTGCGTAATCTGTCATACCTGGGTGCTGTACAAGATCTGGCTGACTTGGGGGATGAGAAGGGCAAGGATGTGAGGGCAGGCTTGCAGCGGATTCTACAGGTGTTCATTACCAACGCTGCCAGCATCTTCCTTTTGGATGTTGATGACGATGGATACCTGCAGGACCAGGTAGCCAGTTTTTTTTTGTTGATTGATCTTGTGTGATGAAAGATCAATTTTAGTACATGAGATGAGCCAACAATGTTGCTGTTCAGTGCTCAAGTTGGTTGTCCTGATGTGTTATCTCAGGATGTATATCTGTGGGTTATGGTTGAAGGAACTGAATGCATGATTTTGGAGTCCTGCCTTATGAGTCAATTGCTAATTTAGGGTTCTGGTTGGATGAAATAATTTTGAACTGGATTTTGTCTAGGATTGACATATGAAAATCTGTGTTATGTCAGTGACAGTTGGGGAACTTATGCCAGTGAAAGTTGGGTAACTTATGCCAGTAAAAGTTGGGGAACTTATGCCAGTGAAATTTGGGGAACTTATGCTAGTGAAGGTTGGGGAACTTATGCTAGTGAAAGCTGGGAAACTTATGCCAGAGAAAGTTGGGGAACTTATGCCAGTGAAAGTTGGGGAACTTATGCCAGTAAAAGTTGGGGAACTTATGCTAGTGAAATTTGGGGAACTTATGCCAGTGAAAGTTGGGAAACTTATGCCAGTGAAAGTTGGGAAACTTATGCCAGTAAAAGTTGAGGAACATGCCAGTAAAATTTGGAGAACTTATGCTAGTGAAATTTAGGAAACTTATGCCAGTGAAAGTTGGGGAACTTATGCCAGTAAAAGTTGGGAAACTTATGCCAGTGAAGGTTGGGGAACTTATGCCTGTGACAGTTGGTGTACTTATGCTAGCGAAAGTTAGGGAACTTATGCCTGTGAAAGTTGGGGAACTTATGCCAGCGAAAGTTGGGGAACTTATGCCAGTGAAAGTTGGGGAACTTATGCCAGTGAAAGTTGGTGAACTTAAGCCAGTAAAAGTTGGGGAACATGCCAGTAAAAGTTGGGGAACATGCCAGTGAAAGTTGGGGAACTTATGCCAGTGAAAGTTGGAGACCTTATGTTAGTGAAAGTTGGGGAACTTATGCCAGTGAAAGTTGGGGACCTTATGCCAGTAAAAGTTGGGGAACATGCTAGTGAAAGTTGGGGAACTTATGCCAGTGAAGCTGGGGAACTTATGCCAGTGAAAGTTGGGGAACTTATGCCAGTGAAAGTTGGGGACCTTATGCCAGTGAAAGTTGGGGAAACATGCCAGTAAAAAGTTGGGGACCTTATACCAGTAAAAGTTGGGGAATTATGCCAGTGAAAGTTGGGGAACTTATGCCAGTGAAAGTTGGTTAACATGCCAGTGAAAGTTGGGGAACTTATGCCATTGAAAGTTGGGGACCTTATGTTAGTAAAAGTTGGGCCAGTGAAAGTTGGGGAACATGCCAGTGAAAGTTGGGGAACTTATGCTAGTGAAAGTTGGGGAACTTATGCCAGTGAAAGTTGGGGAACTTATGCCAGTGAAAGTTGGGGAACTTATGCCAGTGAAAGTTGGTGTGCTTATGCTAGCAACAGTTGGGGAACTTATGCCAGTGAAAGTTGGTGTACTTATGCTAGCAAAAGTTGGAGAACTTATGCCAGTGAAAGTTGGTGTACTTATGCTAGCAAAAGTTGGGGAACTTATGCCAGTGAAAGTTGGTGTACTTATGCTAGCAAAAGTTGGGGAACTTACGCCTGTGAAAGTTGGGGAACTTATGTAAGTGAAAGTTGGGGAACTTATGCCAGTGAAAGTTGGTGTACTTATGCTAGCGAAAGTTGGGGAACTTATGCCTGTGACAGTTGGTGTACTTATGCTAGCGAAAGTTAGGGAACTTATGCCTGTGAAAGTTGGGGAACTTATGCCAGCGAAAGTTGGGGAACTTATGCCAGTGAAAGTTGGGGAACTTATGCCAGTGAAAGTTGGTGAACTTAAGCCAGTAAAAGTTGGGGAACATGCCAGTAAAAGTTGGGGAACATGCCAGTGAAAGTTGGGGAACTTATGCCAGTGAAAGTTGGAGACCTTATGTTAGTGAAAGTTGGGGAACTTATGCCAGTGAAAGTTGGGGACCTTATGCCAGTAAAAGTTGGGGAACATGCTAGTGAAAGTTGGGGAACTTATGCCAGTGAAAGCTGGGGAACTTATGCCAGTGAAAGTTGGGGAACTTATGCCAGTGAAAGTTGGGGACCTTATGCCAGTAAAAGTTGGGGAACATGCCAGTAAAAGTTGGGGACCTTATACCAGTAAAAGTTGGGGAACATGCCAGTGAAAGTTGGGGAACTTATGCCAGTAAAAGTTGGTTAACATGCCAGTGAAAGTTGGGGAACTTATGCCATTGAAAGTTGGGGACCTTATGTTAGTAAAAGTTGGGCCAGTGAAAGTTGGGGAACATGCCAGTGAAAGTTGGGGAACTTATGCTAGTGAAAGTTGGGGAACTTATGCCAGTGAAAGTTGGGGAACTTATGCCAGTGAAAGTTGGGGAACTTATGCCAGTGAAAGTTGGTGTGCTTATGCTAGCAACAGTTGGGGAACTTATGCCAGTGAAAGTTGGTGTACTTATGCTAGCAAAAGTTGGGGAACTTATGCCAGTGAAAGTTGGTGTACTTATGCTAGCAAAAGTTGGGGAACTTATGCCAGTGAAAGTTGGTGTACTTATGCTAGCAAAAGTTGGGGAACTTACGCCTGTGAAAGTTGGGGAACTTATGTAAGTGAAAGTTGGGGAACTTATGCCAGTGAAAGTTGGTGTACTTATGCTAGCGAAAGTTGGGGAACTTATGCCTGTGACAGTTGGTGTACTTATGCTAGCGAAAGTTAGGGAACTTATGCCTGTGAAAGTTGGGGAACTTATGCCAGCGAAAGTTGGGGAACTTATGCCAGTGAAAGTTGGGGAACTTATGCCAGCGAAAGTTGGTGAACTTAAGCCAGTTAAAGTTGGGGAACTTATGCCAGCGAAAGTTGGTGAACTTATGCCAGTGAAAGTTGGTGTACTTATGCTAGCAAAAGTTGGGGAACTTATGCCAGTGAAAGTTGGTGTACTTATGCTAGCAAAAGTTGGGGAACTTACGCCTGTGAAAGTTGGGGAACTTATGTAAGTGAAAGTTGGGGAACTTATGCCAGTGAAAGTTGGTGTACTTATGCTAGCGAAAGTTGGGGAACTTATGCCTGTGACAGTTGGTGTACTTATGCTAGCAAAAGTTAGGGAACTTATGCCTGTGACAGTTGGGGAACTTATGCCAGCGAAAGTTGGGGAACTTATGCCAGTGAAAGTTGGGGAACTTATGCCAGCGAAAGTTGGGGAACTTAAGCCAGTGAAAGTTGGGGAACTTATGCCAGCGAAAGTTGGGGAACTTAAGCCAGTGAAAGTTGGGGAACTTATGCCAGCGAAAGTTGGTGAACTTATGCCAGTGAAAGTTGGGGAACCACTGAAGACATGCAATGAAAGCTAAATGCATTTAAAAACAAATACCTATGGAAAATGTTGAACATAAAAGGGGTTGAATTCAGGAGTAGTGAAGAAAGAAGAGAAATCTCTGGGCAGCCACTGTTAACAGCAGTTTTAAGACAAAGAAGATGTTGCTATATTGGACACACAGTGAGATGAAATAAGCAGAGAATCACCAAACAAGCTCTAAAATGTGAAATAAAGTGATTGGAGTGGCGAGGACATCCACATGAAACTCTAAAATGAACGTTCATGAGAAGGCCAAAGATGCTGGACTGGATTCCATCCATGATATAGAAAGATTGCACAGGATAGCATTGAATGGAGGTACAGACTGCCAGCCCTGTGTGACAAGTAATGACACAACAGGACAATGATGATGATGATGATCTGCTGTGTTGGTTTTCTTTTTCTTCTTCTTTCATTTATCCCCAAGTAGAGCATGGACCCTCAGGCAACTCACATCAAGTCGTCCTATCCTTTACTGTGGCTGGCGGCTCACCTAATGTCATTTCCATCTTTTTAACTTCCCTCTCTAGTTCTCCTCCCCATGTTTTTTTTTTTAAATCTGCTTTTTTCCGGTGTCCATATGGGTTCCAGTGTAACATTCTAGTTGTATAATTCTCAGGTTTTCTCAACTTGTGTCCTCTCTAGTCAGTATCTCTTCTTCACCTGTTCGTTCAATGTTGGTATTAGTATGGTTTTATTGATTGTAAGTATATTTTTCTCTTTATACAGGAAATGTTAATTTCACAGTTTTATTTTTGTTTTTTTGTCCAGGTTGAACTGTGCAAAAGAGTGCTGAACATTTACAGATATATTGTGGTGAACATGGACATCAACCAGCAGACGTGGTCAGTATGTTGATGTTTGTTATGCCTCCAGTAGTCCTGACAGAAAGAAAATAAAAGTCAAAAAGGACCCTTTTCATACCATTGGCACATTGTGCACATGATATTAGATGCATATTTCTCCCCATGTAGGTTCTTTGACCTCATTGTATGGGGACGGGGGACGTTGTGATGTGATATATGCCAGCCTTTGCTGCACTAAGCGACGTCCATTTACTGTTGCTATGAGCCCCCATGCACATCATCTGCCTTTCAACACAGAGCCATCTGTTATAGTTAAACTTATTACCTGGCTGGGAACTTCTAACACCAGGATTAGCTTTAATTTTAACTTCCAGGATGATGATTGGCTTTAACTTAAACTGATAGCATCAAGATTAACTTTTAACATCACGATTAACTCTGTACAGCTGCAGTGGGCTCATATGAAACATAATTGACTGTCACACATTCAAATGAGACACTCTTGCACATAGTTTTTAAGTGAATGGCCACACCTGCTAGCCCAGACTGTAAATCCACCGGGCTTATGTGGTTAGTTGGTTGGCAAAGGATTGCTTCCATTGCACAAGGTTGTCTCCATATTTGCTCTAGTCTCTTCTCATAGATCATGTGAGGAAAAGCACATTGTAGAAAAGCAAGGAGAATAAGACAAATGGTAATTAGTTAGTTAATTGACTGGTCGTCCTCATTGCACACCGGACAGGTCCATAAGTATCTGATCCCATCTTCAGTTTCTTCCCCCAGCCTGTGGCGACCAATAACATCAGTTCTGTGTTGGTTTACTATTCTTCTTTGGCTGCCTGTATAGTGTACTGTTAGGCAACACCTGTTTTGACATGAGGTTCTTGTAATCTTGTCAAGGTTGTCATTTCACAGTCGTCTCCTGAATCATCTACTCGTCCTGCCTCCTTTAGAGCAGTGAGAATGTCAGCCGTGTCCATCGCTTTTCCTGATTACTGTAATGAGTATGAAAAGCACACACCATTTTGAAATAGTTCTGTTTTGTCCCTGTTTGTATCTGACAGGGAACAATTGCTGAAGGTGCTTTTGAGAATTACTTCTGGTGTCCTCAAACGCAGCCCACCTGTGGACAGGTATAAAACCTTGGGAGGCAGACTGGCTCAGCATTTGTTTCAGGTAAATTTTGCAAGATACAGAAACATATAGTGTCCAGCCTAAACAGTTTGTGCAAACCTGTACTTACTGCAGCAGTCCCAGGAAATATAAAGGACAACAAAATTAAAAAATGTACAAAAGCTAGCCGTTAAAATTTTTTTTAAACAACCACCCTGATGGGGATTTGAACCTATGACCACTAAGGCAGAAAGAAAGCATGCTAGCCACCGCTCTACTGCAGCCTTATTGTAATTAGAGAGATAAATTATAGCCATTTGTGTAGAGAGTGTGTTATAAATCATGGTACAGGGCAGTGGTTTTCAGCTGGGGGAGGGAGGCACAAAGATGTTTCACGGGAGTAGGGGCATCAAGCAATTTGAAATTGAGTGCATTTATATTTGTCATAATTCTTTATACTAAAATTTTTTTCTTTCAGTTATACTAATATAAATAACATATATATATAAAAAAAAAATTCTTTTAAAACAAAAAGCCAAGGGTGTTTTTGTTTTCATGAGCAGGTTTGTACAGCAAATATTAGCAAGGCAAAACAGTGTCAATGACCACATTGATATTTGGACACTAAATTATCAGTTGTTGGTGATTGTTTCTTTGATGTTTTTTGACACTTCGAATTATGGGGATGTTCTTGTTGATAGTGTTTGAGATTTTTTTGGTCCTCTTATTTCTAATCACATTTCTTTTTATAAACTGGGGAAAAAAAGGGGTGGGGGGTGGGAATTGGTGTGTGGATTATAATTGTTAGATTGTGTGTGTTGTAAAACCCTGGTGTAGAGTGTGGATTATAAATTTTAGAATGTGTGTGTTGTAAAACCCTGGTGTAGAGTGTGGATTATAAATTTTAGAATGTGTGTGTTGTAAAACCCTGGTGTGGAGTGTGGATTATAAATGTTAGAATGTGTGTGTTTTAAAACCCTGGTGTAGAGAGTGTGTTTGGGGACAGGCAATTTAAAGTCCGCCTGTCCTCACATCTCTTACTGCACCTACATAACCTTGACTTTGCCTCGGTGTTGACCCAAGTTCAGAACAGCACCGGCCGAGGGGTCAGACATTCAGTAATCATACCATTTTTCTGTGTTTTGGTATACATTTGAGTTTACAATAGGGCAATCCACAGTTAATGGTTCTTCTCTAGGTTCTGTGCTGATGGTGATGATTAATTGATGGATTTAATCACTCAGGAGAATACAATGTCTGTCATAAAAAGTTTGATGCTCCGTACAGTACATATATAATGATGATGGTCCACACATATAACTCCCCAGTTTTAGATTAGCCTTTTAATTGTTCTTTAAAAAAATTCCAGTTGTCCAACAAAAATTAGGAAATGTGAATGTAAATTCAGCCGCCCGGAGGTCTGCTATTTGGATATAAAGGTTCCTTGGCTATCTTATTTGGTTTCCTTTTATTTGTGGTGTGAAGTCACACCTGAAATTCTTGTTCTTTGTCTTCCTAAGTCCGGTGTGGTACTTGGGGTTTTGAGTCTGGTCTGGTCCAGTTCTTTTAGTATTAATATCTGTGGGCTTTAGCTGATTGTTGCTGGTGCTTGGTATTTTAATTGTTGTAGTTATCTGTCCTTTTTAAATGTATTTGGAGTTACTCAGCAGGATTGTGAATGTAAATACAAGGGTGAGACAGCAGTTGTCTGCACTTGGATATCTTTTGATATAATCAGTCTTGGGATGTAAAAGTGCTGAACCACATGTGGTGGTTCACCGGGACCGTGCTGGTCAAGACCTGTCTACACCTCACTGGGGTCATCTTAGAAACAGGTTCCCAAGCGGTGACCTATCTACAGCTCACTGGGGTCATCTTAGAAACAGGTTCCCAAGTGCTGACCTATCTACACCTCACTGGGGTCATCTTAGATACAGGTTCCCAAGTGCTGACCTATCTACACGTCACTGGGGTCATCTTAGAAACAGGTTCCCAAGTGCTGACTTATCTACACGTCACTGGGGTCATCTTAGAAACAGGTTCCCAAGTGGTGACATATCTACACCTCACTGGGGTCATCTTAGAAACAGGTTCCATGGCGACCTATCCACACCTCACTGGGGTCATCGTAGAAACAAGTTCTCAAGCGGTGACCTATCTACACTTAACTGGGGTCATCTTAGAAACAAGTTCTCAAGCGGTGACCTATCTACACTTAACTGGGGTCATCTTAGATACAGGTTCTCAAGCGGTGACCTATCTACACGTCGCTAGGGTCATCTTAGAAACAGGTTCCCAAGTGGTGACATATCTACACCTCACTGGGGTCATCTTAGAAACAGGTTCCATGGTGACCTATCCACACCTCATTGGGGTCATCGTAGAAACAAGTTCTCAAGCGGTGACCTATCTACACTTAACTGGGGTCATCTTAGAAACACGTTCTCAAGCGGTGACCTATCTACACTTAACTGGGGTCATCTTAGAAACACGTTCTCAAGCGGTGACCTATCTACACTTAACTGGGGTCATCTTAGATACAGGTTCTCAAGCGGTGACCTATCTACACTTAACTGGGGTCATCTTAGAAACAGGTTCTCAAGCGGTGACCTATCTACACTTAACTGGGGTCATCTTAGAAACAAGTTCTCCAGCGGTGACCTATCTACACCTCACTGGGGTCATCTTAGAAACAAGTTCCATGGTGACCTATCTACACCTCACTGGGGTCATCTTAGAAACAAGTTCCATGGTGACCTATCTGCACCTCACTGGGGTCATCTTAGAAACAAGTTCTCAAGCGGTGACCTATCTACACTTAACTGGGGTCATCTTAGAAACAAGTTCTCAAGCGGTGACCTATCTACACCTCACTGGGGTCATCTTAGAAACAAGTTACATGGTGACCTATCTACACCTCACTGGGGTCATCTTAGAAACTAGTTCTCAAGCGGTGACCTATCTACACCTCACTGGGGTCATCTTAGAAACAAGTTCCATGGTGACCTATCTACACCTCACTGGGGTCATCTTAGAAACAGGTGTCCATGGTGACCTATCTACACCTCACTGGGGTCATTTTAGAAACAGGTTCCCTGGTGCTGACCTATCTGCCTGAGAGGTGAGGGACCAACAGTTTGGATACAAATAAGCTAGATCTGTAAAAAAAGATGTACTCACTATCGTCCAGTCCTGGAACAAGACCAAATTCCTGAAGTCGACGAACAACCCGGACTTTCTGCTGGATCTTACAGATGTTGAATGTAGAGAGAAAGAGATATTAAAACTTCTGTTGATTGCAATCTTATCAACACTTTCTGTTTAAGATCGTTGCTGTACAGGTGTGAACATTTTGTGTGAGGACGAGTGTTGGAATGCTATCAGGCAAACACCTGAAAGTGATCATTATATTGAGATGCTCACTGAAGGGCTGAAATGTAAACAAAGGACACAAGATCTTGTGATCTTTCATGACATTTAATATTCACACACCTCTGCTCACACTGTTGAACATAGTTTAATCAGGAAATTTAAAAGCTTGTTGATACTTGAACAACATGTTAAAAAGTAATGATATTTGTGTCAACAAGTTATGTTTTGGTCTTTTCTTAAAGTCAGTTAATACCAATTCTACAGCCAGAATGCAGAAATTGTTTGAATCCCCACACAATATACTTTCAGACTCTGATAGCAACATGGACCAAGGCAAACTTGAATGTAATGGTGAGCACTGCATTGTGGGATGAGTTTTTGGCTGTGCTGTCCTCGCTGACTTCATGGAAAGAGCTTATCTTTGAATGGTCGGTAAGTGTTGACCTCCATGACCCTGTCAGGAGCTCTTTGATAGATTCTGAATTAGTGGATCAGATTCAGCTTTGTACGTGTTCCCTTCCTCGCATACTGACTCTTGCTCAATCACAATATTAATCCCTTTCCCACATACTGACTCTAACTCAATCACAAAATTAATCCCTTCCCCACATACTAACTCTAACTCAATCACAATATTAATCCTTTCCCCACATACCTACTCTAACTCAATCACAATATTAATCCTTTCCCCACATACCTACTCTAACTCAATCACAATATTAATCCCTTCCCCACATACCTACTCTAACTCAATCACAATATTAATCCCTTCCCCACATACCTACTCTAACTCAATCGCAATATTAATCCCTTCCCCACATACTGACTCTAACTCATTCACAGTTTTAACTTCTTTTATCCATGATTTTACTATGTTTAGTTGTCTCTGTTTATTGTCTTAAAAACAGCAGACGATTGGTACAGAAACTGGTGAAGTCACTTCATGGAGCTGGAAGAACAAAAGCTTGCTTTGCAGAATTTTTGATCTATGGCTACGTGGTTAGGGTGCTGGGATGTCTTGCGAGAGACCTAGGTTCGATCCTCAGTAAAGGATGGAGATTTTTTTCCGTTGCGGGAAAGAAATTAAAAAAACTTAATCTGCACAGCGATGACAGCGTAAATCCTCAGACTCAGGACCTCCCTGTCCGACACTGCCAAAAGTGGCAAATAAAAGAAGTAAAGACAGTTTGTGTGTGTTCATCCGTACAAGTGATAGCAGTTCTGGTGTTGAGCAGTTTGTGACATTGTTTTTGATATAATTTGTTTCATCATTAGAAAACTGTGGTAGCATTTCTGATGTGCTGAGAGATTTGTAATATTGTCCTCTGATTTGTTTCATCATTAGAAAACTGTGGTAGCATTTCTATGTTAAGGAATTTAAAATATTTGTACTGTGAATTGTTTTATCATAGAAAACTAGACAGCAGTTTTGTACTGAGGAATTTATAATATGGGGGGGGGGGGGGGAGAAAAGGGGGAGGGGTATGATTTGTTTCATCATTAAAAAAGTATGGATTTGTAAGATTTTCTTTCAGTATAATCTGGTTTTATCGTCAGAAAACAATGGTAGAAGTTCATGAGTTGCAGAAATTTGTAATTGTTTGTTTTGTTACGATTTATGTTATCATTAGAAAACCATGGAGACTTTAACTAAAATGTTGGCTCGGCAAGTGTATGGTTTGGACCTCAGCGACCTACCCCTTGAGAGGCTGAGTGAGCAAAAGGAGAAAAGGAAACGAGGCAAAGGTATGAGAACTACTTTCACACAAGGCTTATAAAAAATGTTTTATTCAAACACAGTACTCTTTAGGAGGTGTTGGGGCGTAGTAGCTAGATGCTCACTTCGGGCCTAAAGGTTGTCTGTAGGTTCAAATCTGAAACTGTGTTGTGAATATTAAACTATATTCATTTTTATCGCAAATATATATATGATACAAATAATATTCATTTTTGTCATGAAGACAGCTATACATGATAAAATAAGTTTTGTTTGTCGTATATTGCAGGCAGATGTACATGATAAAACTATACTCATTTCTGTCATGAAAGCAGATATATGTGCGTGCCTGCTGTATATATATATATATATATATATATATATATATATATATATATATATATATATATAAAACTATATTTTATCCCAGTGTGGATTTCAGGGGCTCTAATTGGAAGGGGGGGGGGGGGCACTGAAGAACAGTCCCACAGCTCTTTAAACAGTATGTTGTAAAAGATGACTAATGAAATGTTTGAGGACATCATATGTGTTGATCTGAAAGGCACAGATATTACTGCCTAGCTAAAATTGCAATGCAACATGTAGACAAGATTTTTGAAGGGCAAAACCAAAGTAGATATTTTTCTCATGAAATCTTATATACATGCTGTAACTAATTTCTTTATTCTATAGCAATGGCTTCCAGTTAGTTAAGACCTGTGACCCCTTTTATGTTTGAAAGTAAGCCATGAATCCAATAATTTTTAAATCATTCTGGAAAACTTATGATAATTTATGAATATTTTTTAGAACATTTATTTGAAATTTGTTCCAATGGTTTTTTACAAAAGCATGAAAAAAACATAAATAGATGTTGCAGAATTAAAACATAGCATACATTTTGAATGAATAATGCATCATGGGTGGTCAGAAAACATTGCTGGAGGCATTCAAGCAAGTATCCCGTTAATTTGGTCGGCGGTGAATGTCCTCTGAAAACAAAAATGGAGGATTGTGGCTGCTCACTGAACCAAGTGTTTACAGGGTCCACATCCTTGGTACCCACCGTGAACACATCTTACCATATTGCAGTTTTAAATGAACAACATTTTGAACTGTCCCAAATGGACACATCACATTTTTGTCGTTGTGAACGTATGCTTTGACAGTGGTTCACCTGTATTGCTGCATCAGTTTTGAGGATACTTTCTTCTGTTCCAGCAATCTGCGCTTGGCCAGGCTATGGAAGTATTGTCGTGAGAAATCGGTCTCCCCCACCAAAAAAAAAAAAAATGCCTGGTCTGTCGCTGTTGTCTTTGACAAATGTTTGTCACCATATGCTGCTGGCATTTATTGATGAATGTCCACTGGTTCACATCCTTCAGATGTAAGCTCTTTGAGCTGGTCCACTGGTTGACATCTTTCAGATAAAAGCTCTTTGAGCTGGTCCACTGGTTGACATCCTTCAGATGAAAACTCTTTGAGCTGTCCACTGGTTGACATCCTACAGATGAAAGCTCTTTGAGCTGGTCCACTGGTTGACATCCTTCAGATGAAAGCTCTTTGAGCTTCTCTGGATGGATTTTGGATCAACCTGGGCATTTTCTCAACTGTCAGAAACAGAATTTGTTCCAGGGACTCCACTGGTCCACCTGAGAAAGACACTTCTGTTGTATCACCAGACAGATAGTTGTTACTGACGTGGCATATTTTACGGCTTGCAGTTAAATACATGTGAAGTAATAATATTACATGTCTTCTTCTTCTTCATGGCAGAATCGACCAAGGTGAAGCCGTCTTTCATGAAGACGGGAGGGAAGTCAGAGAAACATGCTTCAAGAGCCTGGAGTGTCAGCGAGAGTCAGGTTGTCAGTCCAGTAATATCAGCAAACAGCGCCGTCCATTCAGAGTCTCTTGAGTTCCTTTGATAGAGGAATCAAGTACAAAAGTGATGGTACGAAAATGTGTATGTATGTAAACGTGGTATAAATTGATAATGAACAAATGCAATGTTACATTACTTCAACACTTTCTTTGAAATCTAGCGACTTATTACCAACCCAAAGTGGACCATAGGTGTGTGCTGTAAATGTAAAGTGCCCTAATGTTCCTGTGTTATACAGTTGAACAGGGTTTATGGGTTTGCTGCTGGAGTCTCATCCAAATAGTGTCTCTTTGAGTCACTGGGTGCTTATCTGTCAGTATGCACTCCTAAAACTGAAAATATAAAAAAATTGGTTTGTAAATATTACCCAACTTCCACACTTCCCTATTCCATGACCATGATAATATCCAGTGTTCAATTACTTTATCTCACTGGGGGCTTCATTACCCCAATTTCTGTGGGGTGGGGGAAGGAATAGATTCACTGTCCTTTAACAACAAGCCTTGCTGTAACAGGCGACTAATTAGGGATATTTCCTTACAAGTCGGAGTGCTTCTGCCTGAGAGACAAGGAACCAGCAGTCTGCATACAAGTAAGCCAGATCTGTTACAAGGATGTGCCTACAAATAAGTCAGATCTGTTTCAAGGATGTGCCTACAAATAAGTCAGATCTTTTACAAGGATGTGCCTACAAATAAGTCAGATATGTTACAAAGTTGTGCATACAAATAAGTCAGATCTGTTACAAGGATGTGCCTACAAATAAGTCAGATCTGTTACAAAGTTGTGCATACAAATAAGTCAGATCTGTTACAAGGATGTGCCTACAAATAAGTCAGATCTGTTACAAGGATGTGACTACAAATAAGTCAGATCTGTTACAAGGATGTGCCTACAAATAAGTCAGATCTGTTACAAAGTTGTGCATACAAATAAGTCAGATCTGTTACAAGGATGTGCCTACAAATAAGTCAGATCTGTTACAAAGTTGTGCATACAAATCTCAAGTTTTGGGGCAAGAGCAAAGTCTAGAAATGGACGAACAAGTAGAACTTTCCACCAGAATTTACAGGCAGTGAACGTTAAGAGCAAAGAAGTTACTTGAACATTTTCTTCTTCCATGATAATAAATATATGAAATGTTTCATTGCTTCACCACTGTCCTTATTCATGACTAGTAGCCCTAAAAAGTTGTTATGTGTTTGACCGTTCATCAGGTGCTGGAGGTAAAATCAGGCCCGACTTATCCAAGCAGAAATCATTAAGTGGTGAACCATCCCCTGCCCACTCCAGGTGTCCGTCCTCTAGTGAGTGTCTGGTGCGGTCCAGCAGTGAGGGCAACATTTTAACAGATCCTTATGACCTGCTGGAGAAACTCAGAGGTATTTTACTCATTACATTCATTTAGCTAAAGCAAACTAAGTTGTGTTTGTTCAACAAGATAAAGACAGGAGAGGAAGGTCCTGTATTTAAAAAAAAAAAAAAATTTCAAGATGTTTAAGATCTGGGCATAATATTTGTTTTCTGGGATGTTCTCATCAGATTGCAGGTCACTCTGCGGTGAAAGATTAAGTTAAATTTGATGCAGTTGAATCCCTTTCATCTAGAAAATAAAAACATATTAAACAAAATGGTTTGAATTAAAATGAAAGTAAGTTTTACTGTTAATTAAAAAAAAAATGTTAGTTAAACTGATGTCTTATAAAAAACAAAACAGCTGCCAATTACTGGCTTTATAATACCACTGTTGCAGTGGAGACAGGGGGGTTCATTGAGTCTAAGGATTTACAGCCGCATGGCTAGTGCTGTCGCCACGACTGTGCAGGTGAGGATTTTGCTCCCCACAGAAAAAAATACCCAGCCTCACCAAGGATTCAAACCAGGGTCTCCCGCTTGAGAGCCTAGCGTTCTAACCGTTCGGCCAGCCTTTCCTCACTGATGTATTATAATTCATGTGTGTTTCTTTAACTGCATGTTGCCTCTGGATCATATTATCAGTGACTTTGATGATATTGTTTTAAATGTGCTTGATACCTTGATGCCCTTATTGACCTTACTAAGCGTAAGTACTTTATTCTTGTTTTTCAGTGTTATTCTTTCTTACAAGGTGTTCTATTTACTATTGTTTTGCATGAGACAGCCTTTTCTAATTCATTACAGGAAAATTTTCTTTTGTTTTTACAGTTTAATTTATAGCACATTTTTTGTTTACTAGTCTTAGTCACACAGCGAAACCTTGAGCAGTCTCATTGAAATAGCATATCAACAGAAAAGGTACCAGAAATGTATTCAGGTGTGTTGGGAAATGAACAGGCACTTAGATTGGCTGGTTCTGCACCACTTGGTGGTCAATTTATGCATGTTAAGCTAGATGTGGTCAAACCTCTTTGAGAGCGGGTGAGTAGCGCAGGAAAACAAACACATCAATACAGCCTGGAGAGTGACCAGAGGATCTAGCGCGACACTCAGTTCTCAGAAGAAAAGCAAGACAGACATGCAATCAGTACTGGTACTTTCCGAATTAGAACTCTGTTGCGGCTGATGAAGGTAAGGATTGAGCATTTGCAGGGATGTCCAGCATGTTGTGATGTCAGTTTACAACTCAGCAAACCGCAGAAGAGGTGGAGTAGAGGAATTAGCCTTGTTTGGGGAAATACTAGCAAGAAGCAGCATAAAACAGGGAAGGATATGGAAAAGTTCATCAGCAGTTAGGTAATAAATTTAAGCCAGATCAGGTTCATTGAAATATCACATGATGGAGATGACTGGAGAATTTGTTTCCTGGACAGTCAACTGAAGAAAATGAAAAAAGAAGCAACGGCATCAGAGAAAGAGGAGAGAGTAGGCTGAAGAAAAGAAATGGGAAGAAGTAGAGTATGATGTTGTCAGTAATGAGTAAACTTTATTATAGCATTTAACATTTGCTAGTCTTCATGAGCATGAGTTGTACGATGCATGCACCAACTTCTCTAGGCTCCCCGACCGCGAGTGAGAGAATCATGTCACAGCCAGACTCCTCTGAGGCACCGGGTGACACAGTCCAAGAGCCCTCGCTAACAGCATGCACAGACCCACCAGCTTCTCATGGTATGTTGTGAACATTTGTGCATCTAGTTTTTTTTTTTTCAAATCTTCTAATTTTTTAATAGATTAAGTGTTGTCAGGCCCTATTTTAGGGAAAAGGTGAATAGACACACATTCCCTTAACTTGCGTCTTGTAAAACACAATTTCAGAAAGAGACAATCTACATTCTTTGGTCATGTGATGATAACTAGAAAACTGGGGTACATGCTGACAGTAGGAAAGTTGAAGGGGAGGGGAGGCAGAGGGAGACCAAGAGAAAAGATGCTAGACAGTGTGACATCATGGCATGAAAAATCATCTGTTTCAGAGTTGATTGAAAGTACACAAGACAAACGGTTGTGGATAGACATGACTACCAACGTCACACTGTATGGACTTGAAGAAGAAGAAGAAGAAGAAGAAAACAACTAGTTGTGTATATGCTGAAATCA
This sequence comes from Candidula unifasciata, assembly GCA_905116865.2. Classification (NCBI taxonomy): domain Eukaryota; kingdom Metazoa; phylum Mollusca; class Gastropoda; order Stylommatophora; family Geomitridae; genus Candidula; species Candidula unifasciata. The sequence goes on from CAJHNH020005290.1 coordinate 762,531, forward strand.
GATGTTAGTCCACTGCACTTTGACTAAGAAACTGAATGACGGTGATAAAGAAGGAAAAAACAAAAACACAGGAACAGTAAGACATTTCACCAACAAACAAAACCCACAACAGTGTTGATTAAGACTGCTGCCCAAACATCTGATTGTTCTTGTGTATGTGCTTTTTCCACTTTTCCACCGTCAAGTTTCTTAGTCACAGTTGAGTGGATTATTTTCCTCGTGCCAGCTTGAGTGTAGTCAGCCCTGTTTTTTTATCACTTTTGAAAATCAGATGGGTTGAGCAGAGAGGTGCGGATATCGCAGCCTAGCTGTAAACCACAACAACATGCCAACTACCCTTTTAAGGGTAATGCAGAAGAAGAGGTATATCTAGCTTAGAGACAAGAATCAACATTTGGTCATTGTGGGGTGTAACCAAACCCTAGCTGTTCACAGAAGAGGTATATCTAGCTTAGACACAAGAATCAACATTTGGTCAGTGTGGGGTGTAACCAAACCCTAGCTGTTCACAGAAGAGGTATATCTAGCTTAGACACAAGAATCAACATTTGGTCATTGTGGGGTGGCATAGGTAACCAAACCCTAGCTGTTCACAGAAGAAGAAGAGGTATATCTAGCTTAGACACAAGAATCCACATTTGGTCAGTGTGGGGTGTCATAGGTAACCAAACCCTAGCTGTTTACAGAAGAAGAAGAGGTATATCTAGCTTAGACACAAGAATCAACATTTGGTCAGTGTGGGGTGTAACCAAACCCTAGCTGTTTACAGAAGAAGAGGAGGTATATCTAGCTTAGACACAAGAATCCACATTTGGTCAGTGTGGGGTGGCATAGGTAACCAAACCCTAGCTGTTCACAGAAGAAGAAGAGGTATATCTAGCTTAGACACAAGAATCAACATTTGGTCAGTGTGGGGTGTAACCAAACCCTAGCTGTTCACAGAAGAGGTATATCTAGCTTAGACACAAGAATCAACATTTGGTCATTGTGGGGTGTAACCAAACCCTAGCTGTTCACAGAAGAGGTATATCTAGCTTAGACACAAGAATCAACATTTGGTCATTGTGGAGTGTAATCAAACCCTAGCTGTTCATAGAAGAAGAAGAGGTATATCTAGCTTAGACACAAGAATCAACATTTGGTCAGTGTATGATGTCATAGGTAACCAAACCCTAGCTGTTCACAGAAGAGGTATATCTAGCTTAGACACAAGAATCAGCATTTGGTCATTGTGGGGTGTAACCAAACCCTAGCTGTTCACACATAAATATGTCAGAATCAGTAATTGAGATTGCTTGATTTTTAGCATGTTGACTGTCTTTGATCCTGTTCAAAATTAACTTCATTTCTGTGTCTTAAGCTTGCCCTTCATGTGCAGTGCCAGCATGTAGAATTCTCATTCCATGCACATTTTTGTTTCTAGTTTTTAGTTTTTAATTTTCTTGTTGCTTCCTGCCTTTAAGTGGATTGTATCTGAGATAAATTATTTTTTATACTGAACTAGAGATGTATGGCCACTGTGATTTTAGCATTTGCCTTGCATGCACGCATGCACAGGCACGCACACTCACACACATATGAATTTGAGGCTCAGATATCTGTTTTGTGACAGATGGAGGATTTACATAGGGTGCCCTCAGTCTGGAGGACCAGATTGTCTCTCTTTATTCTCTAATCTTTGACCTTTTTTGGCTTGAGAAGCCTGATGGTAGTGCTTGTGTTGGATGCATAGCTTTCAGGGGCATTAAGAAAGAAGCCTCCTCCACTGCACCAAGGTGGAGACACTTTCCGGAGGAGGGGGGGGGGGAGGGGGTGGAGTGGAGAGCAGCATCAAAATTTATAATCTGTTCAAGTCAGCACTAATTACAATCAGTCTGAGTTCTAATGGACTGCAATATTTGAGTCATACATAGAGAATGGCCAAATGGGGCTCCATAACCCATATTGGGTACTATTATGGTTTATACCCTGGGAACTTCTTCGCATTCACCAGCTGTACACTCTGGCAGGAGGTTCTTGTTGCTCATCCACTTCTGGACTACAGTCCTGCTCCAGAACCTGAGTGTTGCATGTGCATCAGTTTTACAGATCTCATTATTTTAAATACAGACTGTTAGTTCCTTGCCTCTCCGGCAGATGCACTCCGTCTTCAAAGGAAGCTCCCCAATTAGTTGAATCTTACGACATGCTTTTGGGGAGGCAGTGGGTCTATTCTTGTTTTCCCCACAATGGGGCCCCGGAACCCACATGGGGGTCCCTGGGAACTGTAACAGTAGTAATTATTTCCAGTGACACTAACATGGTACACACCCACAGGAGCAATAACAGCATTAGAGGATGTGGAAGTGGCAGCCCTCACCACCACATGTACAGCCGAACTGAGCAGTATCCTGGGTCCTGACTCGCTGCTTGGGGACGGTGGCTGTGAGGATCATGAGGAAGTTGTCAAAGGTCGGATATTTTTGGGCTGTGTTGACATGGTTGCTTTTTTTTTCTTTTTTTGTTGTTCTTAAATTAAATGTTTTTCTCTTTACTTTGTTATTTAACAGACAAAATGAGACATGAGAAATTGAGATTGGTGTGATTGATTAGTTGGGTTGGTTGGTTGACTGGGTAGTTAGATTGGTTAAGTGGGTTGGTTGACTAGGTAGTCAGATTGGTTGGGTGGGTTGGTTGACTTGGTAGTTGATTGGTTATTTGGGTTGGTTGATTGGGTAGTTAGATTGGTTGAGGGGGTTGGTTGACTGTGTGGTTAGATTGGTTGAGTGGGTTGGTTGACTTGGTAGTTGATTGGTTAGTTGGGTTGGTTGATTGGGTAGTTACCCAGGTAGTTAAGTTGGTTATTTGGGTTGTTTGGTTGGGTAGTTACCCAGGTAGTTAAGTTGGTTGATTGGTTAGTTGGGTTGTTTGGTTGGGCAGTTACCCAGGTAGTTAAGTTGGTTGATTGGTTAGTTGGGTTGGTTGATTGGGAAGTTAGATTAGTTGATTGGGTGAAGTGATATCCTTTCACATATTTTAGTCCATGACATACAAAATGGCAGGGCCAGTTCCTTTCCTCGTTATCTTTCCTTTCCAGAAAATTTCTAAAATTGATTCCCATTTTTATGAAACTAATTGACCCAGATTTGTATAGGTCAGGAATATTTATTCCACTTCACTTGTGGATTGATCCCAAATTCCTGTCTTGGCAGACATGCAGGCAATCTGTTGTTTCGACTGCAGTTTTAATATCTTCTAACATGTATGCCATCGAATATCTCTTTCAGGGACTTTACAAGGGTAAGATCATGCAGACTTGGGAATTAAGATCGGCACAGCAAAAACGAGACGCACACACAGGCACGCCAGAAGACTTGTTAATCAACATAGAGACTGGTACTATTAGCCATCGAGACGTTGGGAAGTTCATACTGAGGGGAGGATCTGAGCACCTATGGACATGTCCGGAGTGCAATGAGGATAACCCAACTAACTAACTAACTAACTAACTAACTGTTTTTGATTTGTGTTGCAGGTTCCCGAACCCCATCTCCTTTATCGATCCAGTCTAAATCTGGCAGCCACTCACCCTCACCTGTCCCAGCTTTGCCAGGCACAGAGATTCACAAAGACAGCCAGACACCTGACAGAGACTCACTGCATATAGATATCCTGGGCCCAGACGATGGCAATGACAACAGAGGTAAGGTAGCCAGCATTTGTAAGTAGCTGGTCACTTGTACAAGAGATTTAATTAGTCTTGTCTGAGCACATTCTACAGGTCTGCCCCCTATATTTATAACTCTGAAGAGAAACTTGGCCTCAGGAGCAAAGTGTGGCTGTGGGAAACCATGGAGCACCTGCAACTGACTGCAATCCACCTGACAGTTTGGGGGGAAAAAAAGTATAAACAAAAAGGGAAAAGACTTTTTAAACAGTATTGATATTGATTTGATCAGCTAGGTAGTTAAATGGGAAAGAATCTCCTGAATGTATGTGGATAAAAAATTTTTGGGGTGCATGTTTGGATTTGAATCCCAACAATTAACATCCCTATGAGAAGCTGCAGTTATGCCTAAGTTAAGTTGAAAGGAGATGAAATCCTGGATATCCAAGAAAACAGTCACAAGTGCCTGAAAGACTAAACATTGCATGGTATTCACTGAATTTGTTTCCCCTTCTGGTATAAAATTATAAAGAATGCCCCCATGAAATAATTTGCTTTAATATTGTAGGAAACCATTTATAAACGTAGACACTTGAACCTGGCAACACAAAATACCCACCTATGCTGTACTAATTGCTTAATATTTATCTTAATATTTATAAAAATAGTTCAGGACAAGCTTACAAAACTAAATATTGTCAGTGTTTCAGTTGATATGATGGTAGTAGGTTGACTAAGGGGGGTAGATTTGCCTGTGAGAATGATTTTAAGATTAAAAAAAGACATCCTTCAAGAAATTAAGGAACAGTTTGTCAGGGCTCTGATGGAATGGCTAAATGTCAACTTAGAACTTTCAACTTTGGCAGCAGGAAAATAAAGATTCAGGACATAAAGATTGAAAAATAGTTTAATCTTACCTGGGAAAAGGCCAGCACTGTTCAGATAAGGTCTTTGATAAAATAAAGTCTTTGCTAAAATAAGGTCTTTGTAAAGTGCCTGCTAAAATAAGGTCTTTGCCAAAATAAGGTCTTCGCAAGGTGTTTGCCAAAATAAGGTCTTTGCAAGGTGTTTGCCAAAATAAGGTCTTTACAAGAACTTTTCTAAAGTAAGGTCTTTGCAAGGTGTTTGCCAAAATAAGGTCTTCACAAGGTATTTTCCAAAGTAAGGTCTTTGCAAGGTCTTTTCCAAATAAGGTCTTTGCAAGGTCTTTGCCAAAGTAAGGTCTGTCCAGAGGCTTTTTTAAAGAAAATCCAACAGTATCAAATGAAGTGATTCTTCTGTAGTCTACTGGTATGGAAAATCTAGCTTTGGATTTGAATCCAGGTTGGATTGTTGTTGTACACCTTTTCCCTTGCTCGTCCTTGTTTTCCTCCTAATGTCTGTCCTCTATGAGAATTTTAAGGTTCCACCAGCTGATATGCTTTCATTAACTTGGTAGCTGTTAATCACCTTAATAATCAGACCTGAGTTAGCCTATATCAGTTTACATTGTGAAGGATCATCAAGCTGGTCAGTTGTAATTGCTAACTGTAACACCCCATTGCTGCTACAAATTGTTCTTCTGCTGCCCAACACATCAATATCTACAGGTGTAACAGTCAGTCTTCAGTTACTTGTTACAAGATATCCATTGTTTGACTTCTGGTGTGTATTCTTCTGTTATATTATTCCACTTGAGCATAATCCTTATTCAAGCTTCTACTGTGGTATGTCGGCTCTGTGGCTAGGTCGATGCGAACGCTTCATAATGCCGGGGTGCCGGGTGTTCGATCCCAGCTGCGGGCCATGTGCCTTGTGTTGGTTTCGACAGTGGTAGCCGGATCAGTGAGCTGACCGTCCCGAAAGCAGTGGCAAACTACTGGACGTAAATTTGCCTAGAGAAACCACACAACAGCCAGGGGCTGCTGGGGTTGGTTCTGCAACGTCCTGTAAAAGGATAACCAACTAACCATACTGTGGTATATTTGTGCTAATTTATCTGTATCAGACTAAACAGTTCTTACTGCAAAGTAATCTGCTTCAGAATTATAAATGCTAAGTAACATCTGTCCAAGTTTAAATCTGTTTAAGTAAGTAGTTTAAAACCTGTTTTAAATGAAATTGTTGAAACATGAAGTTTTCACAGAAATGGTTAAAAAACAGTGAAAGCATTGATTTAAATTTGTGAAAACTGTTGACACAGATGTTTAAGTTTGTGAGAGCCTCTTGTGGGAAAACTGATATAGTTTTAAAACTGTTGGCAGAGGTTTGATGTAAGTTTATGAGAGCCTTATGTGAAAAAACTGTGATATTGTTTTAAGACTGTTGACAGAGGTTTTATGTAAGTTTATGAGAGCCTCATGTGAAAAAACTGTGATATTGTTTTAAGATTGTTGGCAGAGGTTTGATGTAAGTTTATGAGAGCCTCATGTGAAAAAACTGTGATATTGTTTTAAGATTGTTGGCAGAGGTTTGATGTAAGTTTGTGGGAGCCTCATGAGAAAAAACTGTGGTGTTGTTTTAAGATTGTTGGCAGAGGTTTGATGTAAGTTTATGGGAACCTCATGTGAAAAAACTGTGATATTGTTTTAAGACTGTTGGCAGAGGTTTGATGTAAGTTTATGAGAGCCTCATGTGAGAAAACTGATGTTGTTTTAAAACTGTTGGCAGAGGTTTGATGTAAGTTTATGAGAGCCTCATGTTAGAAAACTGTGATATTGTTTTAAAACTGTTGGCAGAGGTTTGATGTAAGTTTATGAGAGCCTCATGTGAGAAAACTGTGATATTGTTTTATCCAGGCTTAGATGTGTCTGTGGATTCGCTGGATGAACTCAAGAGCATCATCGCTGGGGGCAGAGTTCCAGGTTGGACTCCAGATGTGGCTGTGGTTTTGTGGCAACGAATGCTGGGATGTCTAGGAAATGTCAATAAGATAGAGGATCCGGACATTCATGCAGCCGTATTTGATGCCCTTTCTGATCTGTTGGACACTCTTTGCAGGGTAATTTCATTATCATGTATATTAGGAATATATTCTTGGGGAGGTATTAATTAAGTCTTGCAACATACCTCCAGAGTAGAGAAACAAATCATAAGAAATCTTACAAGTGTAAGACTTTCAAAGAACATGAATGCACATTAGATGTGACTACTAGAGAAGCCAGATTTCTTTAGTATGCTTCGGCCAAATGTAAAATGTATGAGATCACATAAAATGAAGGTTGGGATTCAGGACGAAGAGTGAGTCATGCATCATATTTTGTTTGGGACTGAAAGCATGAAGTAACATTACACTAAGCATGGGCAGTCGACACATGCTTTCTACACTATCTCTCTCTCTCTCTCTTTCACTCTCTCTCTCTCCCTATCTGTCTCTATTTCTCTCTCACACACTGATGCATACAGGCACACATAGCTATTGAAAAGAACATAATTTTGTCATAATTTGGAAATTCAAAATGTTTAATGAATGAAATTGTTTAAATTGCACACAAGTATAGCTTAGGGTTCAACCAATCATGTGACAGTTATTTGGGTCATCAATAATCTGTAGGCTTACAGGCTTTCCCATCAGATAATAAAACCTCGCCATAGGAGAGCTAGTTTCCTTTTCTTCTATCTTTTATTTAAAAAAAAAAAAAGTTTGGTATTGTTGATCAGTTCTTTTGCTTGTATTTTGCTGAGGGATATGTGAAAAGAAACAGCAAGGGCACACAGGAAGATATTAATGCTGAGAAAATCATGTGATATATGCCACTTTTTGCCCAACACATCATATTTCAGCAAAACTAATTAGTCACGTTTTACGACATGCTTGTTGGTGGGGGGGGGGGGGAGGGGCTGGAACCCCCAGGGGCCCTGGAACTCCCACAAGCTGCTGCTCCCAAACAGTAAACAGTACTGCTTAAAACACCAGTATTGCTGTTATTGCTGAGAAGTCTGTTACATCTGATTTTACACCTCTTCTACTCCTTTATGTTGTATGGCATTGGTAGTCATATGTTGCTGCAGCCTTCTGTCCTTTGTACTTTAAGTCATTTCTGACACAGTTAGTCCTCCATGTTATGATACCAAACTGTCCAGCATCTTTTGCTTTTGGTCTCCCTCTGCCTCTCATCCTCTCCCACTTTCCCATTCTAGTTTTCCTTGTTTCATGACGTGACCAGTGAATGTAGATTGTCTCTATCTGATGTTGATAGTCAGTTCTCTTCAGGAGTTAGTTTCTTTCAAGACATCTTCGTAACACTTTTCATCTGTGTATGGTGTTATCATCATGTGCCTGTAAAAAAGTTTACACTGGTCTTCACATACTTCCAGTAGCACTATTTAAAAATAATAACAATAATAATACAATGCCCCAATTGCTTGAAGGCTAATGTGTGACATGGAAAGTATGAGAATTATGTAGGTATTTACGATATTACTGTTGGTATGTGGTAATTATTGCGTGTTTGAATTCCCAGGAGGGATACTGACTGACCATTTCTCTCTCCAGATGAGTGACAATTTGGGCATTACCAAGGACAACATGTACCTTTCTGTGTCTGACAGTGTTTAAACTTTAACCTTTCACCTTCTGTGTCTGACAGTGTTTAAACCTTAACCTTTCACCTTCTGTGTCTGACAGTGTTTAAACCTCAACCTTTCACCTTCTGTGTCTGACAGTGTTTAAACCTCAACCTTTCACCTTCTGTGTCTGACAGTGTTTAAACCTTAACCTTTCACCTTCTGTGTGTTTAAACCTTAACCTTTCACCTTCTGTGTCTGACTCACCTTTCACCTTGTTTGAACGTGTCTGACAATGTTTCAAACTTCTGTGTTTAAACCTCAACCTTTAAACCTTAACCTTTCACCTTCTGTGTCTGACAGTGTTTAAACCTTAACCTTTCACCTTCTGTGTCTGACAGTGTTTAAACCTCAAACCAGTGTTTAAACCTCAACCTTTTCTTCTGTTCACACCTTCTGTGTCTGACAGTATTTAAACCTTAACCTTTCACCTTCTGTGTCTGACAGTGTTTTAACCTCAACCTTTCACCTTCTGTGTCTGACAGTGTTTAAACCTCAACCTTTCACCTTCTGTGTCTGACAATGTTTAAACCTTAACCTTTCACCTTCTGTGTCTGACAGTGTTTAAACCTCAACCTTTCACCTTCTGTGTCTTGACAGTGTTTAAACCTCAGCAATAAATACAAGAGAGGCAAGTTGACTGCCTACCAACTCATCTGCCAGGCACTGCTGAGGCGGCACGAGGTGATGCCATCCCAACAACTACTGTCTCAGTTTTATCTTGTTTTACATACAGGGCTGGTCTCTGCTGATCAGGTAAGACTTGTTCTTGTTGAGTTCTGTCATTAGTCAGTATTGTAAAGTCATTGTTTCCATTGTTGTGAGAAGAGTTGTTTACCTTTTTTTTTATATTGACCTGTTTCTGACTTCTGGGTCTAGTGTTTGCCATGTGAGAAGCTCACAAGCTTTTAGGCTCAAGTTGGAGTTGGAATTCTGAAGCATAATTCTGATTCTGTTGTCTTGACCACTTGCAGTCTGCCTTTGGAGGTCTTGGCAGTGACCAGAGCAGTAACATGGCTGGAGACACAAACCTTTACCTATACATGCTTTCTCATTAACTCAATGAGTATGTTCAGGAAGATAGAGATGGGCTGGGTCCAAAGACAGGGGTTTGAGTGTCTGAAGCTGTTGGAGCTGACATATATATCAGTTTCATAATCATGATGGGAGACGCAGGTGTGTAAGGAATTGAGCAAGCTGATATGCTGGCAGGTAAAGCTACTGTGAAGGGCGGGCAAGCCATGGACCAGGCTGATATACTAAATGTTCTATGAAAAGTAAGACTTTTGAGAGAACCAAGTGATAATTGTCAGTCTGCAACCATGACTACTTGGATTAACCTGAGAGCCGAAGGTATAGGGCACTAGTTTCCCTACTATGTGTAGATATGGCAGACATTTGTTGTCAGGTTGAGTTATTTTTCTCTGAATTATCACTCAGCAGTGAGTTGCCACTTGTCATCTCCAGGACATAGTCAATGTGTTGATAAGAGATTGTAGGCCCAAGTTGTTTACCTTGTCTGTACCTGGCTGTTTACTGTCATTTCCAGGACATAGTCAATGTGTTGATCAGAGATTGTGGGCCCAAGTTGTTTACCTTGTCTGTACCTGGCTGTTTACTGTCATCTCCAGGACATAGTCAATGTGTTGATCAGAGATTGTGGGCCCAAGTTGTTTACCTTGTCTGTACCTGGCTGTTTACTGTCATCTCCAGGACATAGTCTATGTGTTGATCAGAGATTGTGGGCCCAAGTTGTTTACCTTGTCTTTACCTGGCTGTTTACTGTCATCTCCAGGACATAGTCAATGTGCTGATCAGAGATTGTGGGCCCAAGTTGTTTACCTTGTCTTTACCTGGCTGTTTACTGTCATCTCCAGGACATAGTCAATGTGCTGATAAGAGATTGTGGGCCCAAGTTGTTTACCTTGTCTTTACCTGGCTGTTTACTGTCATCTCCAGGACATAGTCAATGTGTTGATCAGAGATTGTGGGTCCAAGTTGTTTACCTTGTCTTTACCTGGTTGTTTACTGTCATCTCCAGGACATAGTCAATGTGTTGATCAGAGATTGTGGGCCCAAGTTGTTTACCTTGTCTTTACCTGGCTGTTTACTGCTGGCCCTGGACTTTATCAAGGCTGCTGGCAGCATTATCTCTGCCGTGGATTATAAAGAGGTGAGAGTCTAGCATTCATGTGTGTTGTATTCTGTGTACATGTCCTTTACAGCCGGCATTCATGTGTGTTGTATTCTGTGTACATGTCTTGTACAGCTGGCATTCATGTGTGTTGTATTCTGTGTACATGTCTTGTACAGCTGGCATTCATGTGTGTTGTATTCTGTGTACATGTCTTGTACAGCCGGCATTCATGTGTGTTGTATTCTGTGTACATGTCCTGTACAGCTGGCATTCCTGTGTGTTGTATTCTGTGTACATGTCTTGTACAGCCGACATTCATGTGTGTTGTATTCTGTGTACATGTCCTGTACAGTTGGCATTCATGTGTGTTGTATTCTGTGTACATGTCCTGTACAGCTGGCATTCATTTGTGTTGTATTCTGTGTACATGTCCTGTACAGCTGGCATTCATGTGTGTTGTATTCTATGTACAAGTCCTGTACAGCTGGCATTCATGTGTGTTGTATTCTGTGTACAAGGCCTCTACAGCTGGCATTTATGTGTGTTGTATTCTGTGTACATGTCCTGTACAGTTGGCATTCATGTGTGTTGTATTCTGTGTACAAGTCCTGTACAGCTGGCATTCATGTGTGTTGTATTCTGTGTACAAGGCCTCTACAGCTGGCATTCATGTGTGTTGTATTCTGTGTACATGTCCTGTACAGCCGCCATTCATGTGTGTTGTATTCTGTGTACATGTCCTCTACAGCTAACATTCATGTGTGTTGTATTCTGTGTACATGTCCTGTACAGTTGGCATTCATGTGTGTTGTATTCTGTGTACATGTCCTGTACAGCTGGCATACATGTGTGTTGTATTCTGTGTACATGTCCTGTACAGCTGGCATTCATGTGTGTTGTATTCTGTGTACATGTCCTGTACAGCTGGCATTCATGTGTGTTGTATTCTGTGTACATGTCCTGTACAGCCGGCATTCATGTGTGTTGTATTCTGTGTACACGTCCTGTACAGTTGGCATTCATGTGTTGTATTCTGTGTACATGTCCTGTACAGCTAGCATTCATGTGTGTTGTATTCTGTGTACATGTCCTGTACAGCCGCCATTCATGTGTGTTGTATTCTGTGTACATGTCCTCTACAGCCGCCATTCTTGTGTGTTGTATTCTGTGTACATGTCCTGTACAGCTAACATTCATGTGTGTTGTATTCTGTGTACATGTCCTGTACAGCTGGCAGTCATATGTGTTGTATTCAGTGTACATATCCTGTACAGCTGGGAGTCATGTGTGTTGTATTCTGTGTACATGTCCTGTACAGCTGGCATTCATGTGTGTTGTATTCTGTGTACATGTCCTGTACAGCTGGCATTCATGTGTGTTGTATTCTGTGTACATGTCCTGTACAGTTGGCATTCATGTGTTGTATTCTGTGTACATGTCCTGTACAGCTGGCATTCATGTGTGTTGTATTCTGTGTACATGTCCTCCTCAGCCGCCATTCATGTGTGTTGTATTCTGTGTACATGTCCTGTACAGCTAACATTCATGTGTGTTGTATTCTGTGTACATGTCCTGTACAGCTGGCATTCATGTGTGTTGTATTCTGGGTACATGTCCTGTACAGCTAACATTCATGTGTGTTGTATTGTGTGTACATATCCTGTTCAGCTGGGAGTCATGTGTGTTGTATTCTGTGTACATGTCCTGTACAGCTGGCATTCATGTGTGTTGTATTCAGTGTACATGTCCTGTACAGCTGGCGTCCATGATTGGGAAGGAGGTGGGGGTTTTCAAAGTCAAGAGTGCATCTGCCTGAGAGCTGGGGAACCACAGTTCTGCATACAAATAAACCAGACCTGTAAAACAGATGTGCAAACAAAACTCCAGCTCTGAAAGAAGACAAAAAGTCCAGGAGTGGATGAACAGCCAGAACTTTCCACTGGGGTTAACAGCAAGTGAATGCTAATAAAAAGTGTAACAGTGAAAAAAAATGCAACATTCTAAAGGATAACAAAATAAACTCATGGTGTGCATTGATTTCTCCAGTGTGTAGAATTTCCTTGATTGTTCTCCATTTCTAGCCACCGCAGGCTGAGCCTGGGACAGACTTGGCATCTCTGTTGTGTTATCCCTACTACTTGCCAGTTTGTGGAACTTCTTTCATTGTTCTTTATTTCTAGCCACCGCGGGCGGAGGCAGTGACAGTGCTAGGATCTCTATTATTCTATCCCTACTACTTGCCAGTTTGTGTAACTTCTTTCATTGTTCTCCATTTCTAGCCACCGCGGGCGGAGGCAGTGACAGTGCTAGGATCTCTATAATTCTATCCCTACTACTTGCCAGTTCGTATAACTTCTTTCATTGTTCTCCATTTCTAGCCACCGCAGGCGGAGGCAGTGACAGTGCTAGGATCTCTATAATGCTATCCCTACCACTTGCCAGTTCGTATAACTTCTTTCATTGTTCTCCATTTCTAGCCACCGCGGGCGGAGGCAGTGACAGTGCTAGGATCTCTATAATTCTATCCCTACCACTTGCCAGTTCGTATAACTTCTTTCATTGTTCTCCATTTCTAGCCACCGCGGGCGGAGGCAGTAACAGTGCTAGGATCTCTATAATTCTATCCCTACCACTTGCCAGTTCGTATAACTTCTTTCATTGTTCTCCATTTCTAGCCACCGCGGGCGGAGGCAGTGACAGTGCTAGGATCTCTATTATTCTATCCCTACCACTTGCCAGGTTGTATAACTTCTTTCATTGTTCTCCATTTCTAGCCACCGCGGGCGGAGCAGTGACAGTGCTAGGATCTCTATAATTCTATCCCTACCACTTGCCAGTTCGTATAACTTCTTTCATTGTTCTCCATTTCTAGCCACCGCGGGCGGAGGCAGTGACAGTGCTAGGATCTCTATAATTCTATCCCTACCACTTGCCAGTTCGTATAACTTCTTTCATTGTTCTCCATTTCTAGCCACCGCGGGCGGAGGCAGTGACAGTGCTAGGATCTCTATTATTCTATCCCTACCACTTGCCAGGTTGTATAACTTCTTTCATTGTTCTCCATTTCTAGCCACCGCGGGCGGGGGCAGTGACAGTGCTAGGATCTCTATAATTCTATCCCTACCACTTGCCAGTTCGTATAACTTCTTTAATTGGGCGGCCTCTGTGACAGTGCTAGAATCTCTGCTGTATTATCTCTACTACTTGCCAGTTTAAGTAACTTCTTTCACTGTTCTCCATTTCAAGCCACGCGGACAGAGGCTGTGGCAGTGCTAGAACCTCCATTGTGTTGTCCCTACTATTTGCCAGTTTGTGTAACTTCTTTCATTGATCTCCATTTCTAGCCACCGCGGGCGGAGGCTGTGACAGTGCTAGGATCTCTGTTGTGTTATCCCTACTACATGCCAGAGTTCCCAGCTCTGGAGCCAGAGACCATGAATGTCGTCAACATTCCATCTGTACAACTGAAAGATTTGATTTTAGACCTTTTACTGAAGGCTGGAAAGAGGGAGCCAGCTGGCCTGGCTAGGTAAGTGGCTGTTGTTGCTGGTGTGGAAGTAGCAGTGGTGATGATGATGATGTGGAAGTAGCAGTGGTGGTGATGATGATGTGGAAGTAGTAGTGTTGGGTGGTAAAAGTGTTCGTAATAGTAGAAGTAGTATCAGCACAACAACAGTAGTCTCACTAACTACAGCTGTAGTAATGTTGGTGGTAGAAGTAGCAGCAGCAGCAGCTGTTTAATAATATTGGTAATAATTGCAGCTGTAGTAGTAATAGCAGTGGTTATTTCAGTAGCAGTAGTTGTAAAAGCAGTAGTAATAGCAGTAGTGAAAGCAGCAGTAGCAGTAGTGGTAGCTGTAACAGCTGCAAGAGTAGTAATAGCAGTAGCAGTATGATTAGTAACTGCAGTTGTAGTAGTGGTTGTAATTATTTTCTGAAGAGTAGCATACAGAAATAACGTTTGAAAATGAGACTGTTTTAGATTGACTCATTAACTGTACATATGCCATTTTTTGTCTGTTGCTGAAATCTGGAAAGAATAAGAACACAATGACTAATAAACTACACACATTCTTTGGTGCTTGTGCAGAATAAAAGTTATTAAATGTTGAGACAGAATCACAAATATAGTAGAACTTTGGAAAAGAACTTAACAAACTTCAGTGAATCAACATGTAGAAAGGCACTGGAACTGGATAGGACACACACTGAGAAAATCGGGTAAAGTGTAACTAGAATATCTTTGCAATAAAACTCACAGGGATAAAGGAATAAAGGGAGAGGAACACATAGAAGGATGGGCAGAGGTATGTGAGGGGAGGGGGGGGGAGGGAGAGGACAGAGAGAGATAGAGATGTGAACAAGATAGGAAGGGCATAGTGTTAGCTGTAAGCTAGAATATAGGAATGCTTAGTTGAGGGCCTTTGTGCCATCAGGGGATAATGTTCAGCAGAGGAAGAAGAAGCAGTAATTCCACTGGATGTCCAGGTAACATAAGTACAATGGTACTTCAGAATTTGAACACCTCAAAACTCGAACAACTCAGAATTTGTCTCTTGGCTATGTCTATCTCTTGACTAGACTGCTATTGCGAACACTGGATTTGTCTGTTTCTTGACTAGACTACTGGGTCACACCATGGATCTGTCTATCTCTTGAGTGGACTATCATTGCTAAACATGGATCTGTCTGTTTCTTGACTAGACTACTGGGTCACACCATGGATCTGTCTGTTTCTTGATGAGACTACATGTTCTCATCATGGATCTGTCTGTTTCTTGACTAGACTACTGGGTCACACCATGGATCTGTCTATCTCTTGAGTGGACTATCATTGCTAAACATGGATCTGTCTGTTTCTTGACTAGAATACTGGGTCTCACCATGGATCTGTCTGTTTCTTGACGAGACTACATGTTCTCATCATGGATCTGTCTGTTTCTTGACTAGACTACTGGGTCACACCATGGATCTGTCTATCTCTTGAGTGGACTATCATTGCTAAACATGGATCTGTCTGTTTCTTGACTAGACTACTGGGTCTCACCATGGATCTGTCTGTTTCTTGACGAGACTACATGTTCTCATCATGGATCTGTCTGTTTCTTGACTAGACTACTGGGTCTCACCATGGATCTGTCTGTTTCTTGAATAGACTACATGTTCTTATCATGGATCTGTCTGTTTCTTGACTAGACTACTGGGTCTCACCATGGATCTGTTTCTTGACTAGACTACTGGGTCTCACCATGGATCTGTCTGTTTCTTGAATAGACTACTGGGTCTCACCATGGATCTGTCTGTTTCTTGACTAGACTACTGGGTCTCACCATGGATCTGTCTGTTTCTTGAATAGACTACTGGGTCTCACCATGGATCTGTCTGTTTCTTGACTAGACTACTGGGTCTCACCATGGATCTGTCTGTTTCTTGACTAGACTACTGGGTCTCACCATGGATCTGTCTGTTTCTTGACTAGACTACTGGGTCTCACCATGGATCTGTCTGTTTCTTGACTAGACTACTGGGTCTCACCATGGATCTGTCTGTTTCTTGACGAGACTACATGTTCTCATCATGGATCTGTCTGTTTCTTGACTAGACTACTGGGTCTCACCATGGATCTGTCTGTTTCTTGAATAGACTACATGTTCTTATCATGGATCTGTCTGTTTCTTGACTAGACTACTGGGTCTCACCATGGATCTGTTTCTTGACTAGACTACTGGGTCTCACCATGGATCTGTCTGTTTCTTGAATAGACTACTGGGTCTCACCATGGATCTGTCTGTTTCTTGACTAGACTACTGGGTCTCACCAGGGATCTGTCTGTTTCTTGAATAGACTACTGGGTCTCACCATGGATCTGTCTGTTTCTTGACTAGACTACTGGGTCTCACCATGGATCTGTCTGTTTCTTGACTAGACTACTGGGTCTCACCATGGATCTGTCTGTTTCTTGAATAGACTACATGTTCTGATCGTGGATCTGTCTATCTCTTGAGTGGACTATCATTGCTAAACATGGATCTGTCTAACTCTTGAGTAGACTATTGCTGCTAACTATGAATCTGTCTCTTGAGTAGACTATAGTTGCTAAACATGGATCTGTCTCTTCAGTAGACTATAGTTGCTAACCATGAATCTGTCTGTCTCTTGAGTAGACTATAGTTGCTAAACATGTATCTGTCTCTTGAGTACACTATAGTTGCTAACCATGGATCTGTCTCTTCAGAAGACTGTAGTTGCTAAACATGAATCTGTCTGTCTCATGAGTAGACTATAGTTGCTAAACATGGATCTGTCTCTCTCTTGAGTGGACTATAATTGCTAAACATGGATCTGTCTGTCTCTTGAGTAGACTATAGTTGCTGACCATGGATCTGTCTGTCTCTTCAGTAGACTATACTTGCTAAGCATGAATCTATCTCTTCAGTAAACTATAGTTGCTAAACATGGATCTGTCTGTCTCTTGAGTAGACTATAGTTGCTAACCATGAATCTATCTCTTCAGTAGACTATAGTTGCTAAAAATGGATCTGTCTGTCTCTTGAGTAGACTATAGTTGCTAAACATGGATCTGTGTGTCTCTTGAGTAGACTATAGTTGCTGACCATGGATCTGTCTGTGTCTTCATTAGACTATTGCTAAACATGGATCTGTTGTCTCTTGACTAGACTGCAGTTGCTAACCATAGATGTGTCTGTCTCTTGACCAGACTGCAGTTGCTAACCATAGATGTGTCTGTCTCTTGACCAGACTGCATATGCTTTCCCTGACTGTTGCAGTGTCCACCTGTCTGATCTCATGATGTTCTGTTGTGTGATTGTGCTGCCTCTGGTGTCCTCCCCAGGTGTGTGGCTGTGAGCAGTGTTGCTATATTTTTATACTGTGAGCTTACTCATAGTACACTGCATTCTAAGATGAAGGAAGGTATCAATGTCTTGTTAGGTGCTCTTATGGTAAGTGTCCTGTGTCTTTTGTTCTGTTGTAGCATTCTTATGTAACCGTGTTACATGTTTGTTTATAACACAGTTAAACAACAATGCTACACATAATTGGATATCAAAGTATTGCATTACTTTATATGAAAAGGCCTCATTATTGTATTTAAAAGTACAACATTATTGTATTTAAACGTGCAACATTGTTGTATTTAAAAGTATAACATTATTGTATTTAAAAGTAGCACTTTATTATATTAAAAAGTACAGCATTATTGTATTTAATGTGATTTATTATTGTATACTGAAGTGCTACATTATTGTAAAGATAGGAAACTGCTACGTTATATACACAAAAATGCTACATTATACACAGAAGTGATACATTATTATACACAAAGGTGCTTCATTTTTTTAAACACAAAAGTGCTACGATATTCTACACAAAAGTGCTACATTATTGCACACAAACATGCTACCTTATTGTACATAAAGTGTTACCTTGTTGTAGATAAAAGTGCTACATGAATACATAAAAGCGCTACATTACTGTACATAAAAATGCTGCATGACTGCACATAAAGTGCTACATGACTATACATAAAAGTGCCACATTACTGTACACAAAGTGCTACATCACTGTAACTTACAAGTGCTACATTACTGTCTATAGGAAAGTGCTACATTACTATGAAAGTGCTATTTTATGTAGGAAAGTGCCACATTATTGTACATAAAAGCGCTATTAACTGTATATAAAAGTGCTACATTACTGTGCATAAAAGTGCTACATTATTGGCTATAGGAAAGTGCTACATTACTGTCTATAGGAAAGTGCTACATTACTGTACATAAAAGTGCTACTTAACTGTAAATTAAAGTGCTACATTACTGTGCACAAAAGTGCTACATTACTGTACATACAAGTGTTACATTACTGTCTATAGGAAAGTGCTACATTGCTGTCTATGAAAGTGCTATATTATGTAGGAAAGTGCTACATTATTGTACATAAAAGTGCTACTTAACTGTATATAAAAGTGCTACATTACCAAATATAAATGTGATATGTTACTATATATAAAAGTGATCTAATACTGTATTTAAAGTGGTACATTATTATTTTACATAAAAGTGCTAATTTTTATATATAAACATGCTACATGATTGTATGTAAAATTGCTACAAAGTTGTTTTTTAAGAAAAATAACAGAACTATATACTTTCTATAACAGCACTATATACCATACCTTTCTTACATGTATAACAGTATGTCATTACTATTTATGACATATTTTGCTTTTTGTGAAAGCATAATGCTATGCTACATTTCCATCAATGCCATTGTTTTATTACCCTATTCAGCATTACTACATTTGTATATAGGCCACCATTACATTACTATGCTGGACTGTTACATTACAGTATATGGTAGTGCTACATTACTGTGTGTAGCAATGCTGCTAGCCACTGCAATAATATTTCTCAAATTGTTGGATAAGATAATAATGAAATCCAACATTACTCTATTATTGTGTCTTAAATAAGCAGTCATAATGATTTTGTGCTTGTGACAACTGTCTCTAACATTTACCTGCAGCATTGATGTAGTTTTCGAGAAGAACGCAGAGAACATCATATTAGAATAGAAATAAAAATGAAGTGATCCATCTCAAGACAGGTCAAAACTGTACACTGATTAGTGGAATCAAGTGTAGACAGTCTGTGTTTTATGGACATGAATGAGAAAGATGGACTCGAGAACTGGATGACAACTGTCAAGACTGATGGGAAACTGCATGGGAAAGGCAAAGATGTGAATGCCTGAATGGCTTGGTCTTTCTGATGAGATGAGACAAGAACACTGACCTGATTCATGATTCAGGTGATTGTGTGAGATTGCGAAACAAGGGACTTATTGACATGGCATATGATGACGATGATGATGATAAGTGTGTCTTCATCTTCAGTTGTGGAGAGACAGACAAACAGACTTGTAGAATAGCAGAAATGTGACATGGCAAACCTACTCTTTGTTGCATAGACAGACATATGTCTACTGCCAGAATATGAAAGTGAATAACATATTTCACTGAAAGCTGTTTCATTCAGCATATACAGCCCATTTAGATTATTGCTGTTATTGTCATACACAACATCGTAACATATACGAGAGAGAGTCCGAAATTATCTACACTTTTCATTCTACAGTTTATTTACAGGAAGCTAGGATTTTCACTATGAACATAATTTTTCTATGTAATCTCTCTCCTTGTCAGTGCACTTTGCCCAATGGTCAACAAGTTTACATATTCCTTGTAAATAAAAAGGTTTTTGCTTGGTCAAGAAGCCACTTTTGCACCGCATTTTCCACGTTTAAATCTGAGTGGAAGTTAAAGGCCGTCCTGCTCCCTCTTCTTGCATTACACTTGTTCGAACACTTTTAAATTCTTCATTCACAAAAACAGTTTAACATGATAGTGCACCTCCCCCATATTGCGATGATAGAATAGATGATAAATTTAGGAACCTTTGACACCTTCTGACGAGAGAAATTGTTATCACAGCTTGTTGTTCCTCTTTGGTGCAAACTTCAAATGGAGTAGCTATGATTTATCTGCAACAGAAGGAATAAAAATTGTGTATTTTGGATCATACTTTCACAGCATTACCATAACAGTATAGCAATAGAATAAGTGAAGACAGAAGTCGGTGTGGACAGTGTAAGAAGAGTTATGACAAAAGTGGAGATAATTGCTGACTTCCCCTCGTAAACTTTACAGTGTACCATTTACTGGATGTTGCAGAATCAACCCCAACATTTGTTGACTGTTCGGTTTTACCAGGGAATTGTATGTTCAGTAGTTTGCCATTGTTTTCTCATTGGTCGGTCAAATAATATGTCAAATTAACATGAAGCTGTCTGCTGCCAGATACCTGCAGCTGAATTTAACCTGGTATTTTAGAAGTACTAAATGTATTTGCAACACCCAAATCACAGACGTAGACAAATAACATATGTCAGTCACAGATGAAGGGATATGAAGTCCTGAGTTTGTCTTCTCTGTTCTTTCCCTTTCATTGATTCTCAGAGACATAATAATCTTTACATTTCTAGTGTGCCCTTTTATTGATTCTCAGAGACATAATAATCTTTACATTTTCTAGTGTGCCCTTTCATTGATTCTCAGAGACATAATAATCTTTACATTTTCTAGTGTGTAAATAAGAAAGTAGCCAAAGTGGCAACTGACATGCTGCTGTTGTTATGTGATCATGTGGACAGACTTCAGGACTACCACCCACAAATGCCAAAGAAAATTACAGAAGTGAGTAAACTTGGTAACAGTGTCACTGAAATCATTTGTAGAAATAATGCATTTGTACAACCCACAGGAATTGTCTTTGATTTCATTCTAAAAATGTGCAGTATAGTCAGTTTCTTGACAAAATTGTATAATTAAACCAAAAAGACAGACCTTATCAGAACTGGGTAATCATGGGAGGTGTGTCACTGCAGCTAAACCGCACTTACAACCATGGCAGATGATGATGACTGTTTTTTTTCTTGCAAACTGACAACTAAACGCCCCTGGTGCTGGTTGGATCAGTATACCTTTTCTTCTTCTTTACGTCCTCTTTTACTGCTTCGAGTGTTGAAGGAGATATAAGGTCCTGCTTTGTGCTCTTCTAGCTGCCCGACCATAGACACATCGTGGGTGCTGTAGAGTTTCTCTGATGTTATCTTCCCATTTTGTTCTTGGTCTGCCTCTTGCTCTGAATCCCTCTCCTCTTTTTGTATATGTCTTGTATGGTATAGCATCAGGAGGCATTCTCTCCAAGTGGGCAAACCATTTGATTTGCTTTTCTTCTTGGTCCGTGGTATACTGACATCTTAAAAGATCTGAATATCAAGCAGAATAGGCTGGTAAACTGCATCCTGTCTGGGAAAACTGAAGTACACTGCCATATTAAACACCATAGTGGAGTGGAAAGATTAAACACCATAGTGGAGTGGAAAGATTAAACACCATAGTGGAGTGGAAAGATTAAACACCATAGTGGAGTGGAAAGATTAAACACCATAGTGGAGTGGAAAGATTAAACACCATAGTGGAGTGGAAAGATTAAACACTATAGTGGAGTGGAAAGATTAAACACTATAGTGGAGTGGAAAGATTAAACACCATAGTGGAGTGGAAAGATTAAACACTATAGTGGAGTGGAAAGATTAAACACCATAGTGGAGTGGAAAGATTAAACACCATAGTGGAGTGGAAAGAGTCGTAGTGAAGGGCATGGTATTGGGTAAGAGGGGCAGGGGCTGACCAGCAGACAGATGGGCTGGGCTGGGCAGGAAGGTGTATGGTGGCAGGGTTCACAAGAGACCAAGATTCTGTCAGGCATGCTGTGATGTGAGCATTCCTAAAACGACCTGTTACATGATGATGCTGGTTGTGTTCTGTTTTTGTAAAGGTCTCTTGTTGGATTTCCCATAATTTTTTTGCTTGTTGTGTCCTTGTTAAGAACATTCTGGAAGGCTTTGCACTCACTCACTTTGTCTCATCCATTAAGGTTTTCTAAGAAATTCAAATGAATCATATTATGTCTTAAATAAATAAACACCTCTTTGAATAAGAATTTGACAAGTTAGTAAGCCATTAGTCTAAATACAATTACTGTTTCATTTCTGTGATTTTCCAGCTTGTTATAAATTAACATAAGATGTGCAATGTTGACTGTTCTCCTGTGTGGGTGCCAAGACCCCATTTTGGGAGGAAATAAAGGACAGACCCACTCCTAATTAGTGACCTTTGATACATGACCTTTGATACATGACCTTTGATACATGACCTTTGATACATGACCTTTGATACATGTCCTCAGAGATGAATATTTAGGAGTTTGCTGAACTTGGATGTGTTGGGCCAAAAGTTGCAGATATTGCAGTCTAGCTGTAAACCGCAATATGACATGCCAACAGCCCATTAAATGGTGAACTCTGAAGAAAAAGATTAAATGTTGTTAGATTATTCACAAACTGGACTTTTGATCTTTGTATAGCCAGTTGTTTTTCTTTTTGCATTTTGCAGTGTGAGAGCACTGAATCCAGAATACCACTTGTTTTTCCAGCAGAAGAGAGCACAGGACATTATTTAAAAGACTTGCCACATGATGTTGATGATGAGAGTTTTAAAAATTCAGTAGCATTATCTGCAACAGAAATTCATCCCTCTCTGCTTTGTTAACTCGGCCCATCCTTCTTGTTGGATGATATCCCCTGCTTTGTTACTGTTGTTAGTTTCTAGTTAGACATCTATAAGTTATTGGTGTCCTATCATCCATATGTTAGATACACACATGGGTTGACTAGACACCTGTTGGATGTTCTGTTACTTTATTGTGATTCAGAAAATAGTATCGTCTAGTCGCAGTCTTTTGTTCTCGCTCATCATACTAGAATCAATCATCAATGGTTACATGACACGCACATGGTGCTCAACACATTGTTACCTTGCATTCCATGCGTTAAATTCATGTGAAGGACTTGCATCTCCAACACAGCGCCCCAAGTCTTCACAGTCGTTCAGGGCGTCAATTTAAGATAGCTTCTGCTCAGCCATTTATGCTCAGATATTGGGAACTTCTCAACGCTGTCAACAGGCCCACTGGATAACGGTCATTTGTCTCACAGAACTCGACCATTCACTCCAGCTGTCAAACACCAACTGATTCTATCTGCTTTCTCATGTTCAAACCCCTGTTCTCGTCCCACTGGTTTTTCACTTGCAACTGTTCATCCCAACATGGGAATATGCGCTTGTCTCTTTCGTTTAACTACTTTTTGACCCTATTTCGACATTAGGGAGCCCTTGGGAATTTTCACCTTCCCAAACAGTTGGATGCCTATTTGAATACCTGTGCTGACTTCTAACGACCCAAGCATACATGCTTGATGACTCATAGCGCGTGCGTGTGTTTAAAAATATTTTTTTGTAGCCACAGCTGCCAATGTACCTAATGAAGTCATTAGGATGGGTTTTGATTATTAAGCTGTTACTTACACTCATCTGACTCCAGTAGAGGCGTGCCATTTTAAGGATTGAGACAACCTAAATGCAGCAAGCCTTGCTTCTAGTATCTGTCAGAATCCCAGACTCGCCAACAGTCCGTTTACTCATATTATGCTTTTGATGTTTTCATTTTTTCTTTTTGTCTTTCAGGCCATAGCTTCAACCATATCAGCTCTCATTGCTACTCATGGTGCTGCAAATTCTGATGAAGAAAAACGGGTAATTACTTATTTCTATTATTTATGTTTCTGTCATGTATACTTTCAGTTGTGTTTAGTGTTTATTAAAAGTTTTCAATAGCAGCCATGGTAGCTTAGTGGCAGAAACACTTGCCTACCTAGCTGGATGTCCTGCTTTCAGATCCCCGAGGTGTGGACTTCTCATGGCTACAGGGTCAGCCCATCTTCCTAATATTTATAGATAACAGTTTTAGCAGATACCTCTGTTGTGTATACTGCATAATTGTCACTTGAGAACTAGGACAGTGTTGTTATCAGTCACAAAATGTATAGTTCAAATAGGTAAAAATGGCCTACAGCACAATGTGGTACTATACAGTATAACAGATAGGGTGCGTTAAGATCCTGTAGAACTGGGCTGGTCAGCTGAGTTTACTCAGGGGCCAATGGACAAAAGGCCAGAGCCCAAGCATAGACAGATCATTAATACAGTACCACTGGCAAGGATCTGTGGGCCACTTGCTAGGCCTCCGCAGCAGATGCAGCAGGCGCAGCATACACAGACTCTGCATCCTGTACCTAGCACACATGGTGTAAGCACATTCTTTGCACCCTCAAGACCACTAATAGGGAAAATAATTGGCAATATATAACTCTTTTCATTTGTCCAATATCTGCTTTGTATCATCACAGTTAAACAGAAAGAAGATAGGTAGTTGAGCTAGAGTGCGCTTGGTTTGCTGTGATGATATGAAGTCTTAGACTCTCAGCGACATCTCCAGTCCATATGTTTATAGGTTTCTCTCAGCCTTTAGGTGTTTCCATTTTCATCTATACACTGTCGCTGCCGGCATCACATGATTATTCCCAGTAGATGGCTGAACCATTTAAATATTTGTCAACAAATTTAGTGATGGGTTTTGTTACAGATTGTACAGCAGTGAGTGTTGAAAAATGACAGCAGGAATTATAAACTAGAGACTTTACAAAATAGATGTCAAAGGAGAATCCTGCAAATATTTTGGACAAACAGTGTTGAGTGTGCATTTGTTTTATTCCCATCAGGATCCGACCAATTTTTAAAAAAAATTATTTTTTGTTAAATTTTGTAATAATGACCATATTTCATGGCTGGGTTCTCATGTTTTTCAATGAATGTGCTGTGGGTGAGTGTATTTGCTCTGCATGTTTTGTTTCCAGTTGATTGTGTCCATGATGTTTGCTATGGTTGAATGGTGCCTGAAGATGCCCATACAGTTGCTGATGGAAACCACCGACACAGACAAGAGCTGCATCTACAAGGTGTTCAGGGTATGGAGACCTTTGTCTGCTTGTAGTTCCTGTTGTTGTTTACTGTCGACTGTCTGTTTGTACCTGTCTTTTTATGTTAGGAGTTGTGAGTTAATAATTAAAAATACTTTGGCTCCATGCCATTGTGTACACGTTAATAGTTAAAATACTCTGGTTCCATGCCATTATATACAAGTTAATAGTTAAAGAAACTCTGGTTCCATTGTGTACATGTTAATAGTTAAAATACTTTAGCTCCATGCCATTATATACAAGTTAATAGTTAAAGAAACTCTGGTTCCATTGTGTACATGTTAATAGTTAAAATACTTATTGAATACAAGGTGAGAGGTCAAGAACAAGGTTCCATGCCATTATGTTTATGGTAAATGATAGAGATAGCTGTAAACTACAACACAGTGTATCAGCTGCCTTTTTAAGGGCGAAAGCAGAAATACACTAGTTCTCATAGCAAAAGGTCACCCCATCTTTGCTCCTCCTGTGCCATCGAAAAACACACAGAATGTTTATCACAGCTCCTTGTGGAAAGATTGACAGACTGCTGTCTCAGCATATCTAGCATACACTCGCATTAAAGCATACGGTAGCCATCCGAAGTGCTAACACAAACAGTTCCAACATTAGAAATGCAGTTCATCTTTGATGATAGCAGAACTTGTCGCCACAGATCAGCAGTTGCCCACGCGATCAATTTTAATCACATACGGGCACCGCCAACATTGCACGACCAGGCATCGCGCCATTTCTGAATCTACAATTCACACCACCGTGTGTTGGTCACAGTCGAAAAAACATTCTAAATGCAATCCGCAGCTCACAGTGTCACACCATGCATTCAACTCAGAAGCTGGGCAACGAAACTATATCCAGTCTACAAATGGAGCAAAAATGCATCGGCCACCGTCTGGCAGAAGCAAAAAATTTGCCTCTGCTTCGAACAGTGCCGCTACCTAGCGTCCATTTTAACCGGAAGTCGTTTGTTAGATGTGCAGATGTGTAGTATGTATGCGAAGATTGTAGTCTGTATGTGCAGATGTGTAGTCTGTATATGCAGATTGTAGTCTGTATGTGCAGTTGTATAGTCTGCATGTGCAGATGTGTAGTCTGGTGCTGTATGTGTAGTCTGTATGCCTAGTTGTGTAGTCTGTATGTGCAGATGTGTAGTCTTATGTGCAGATGTGTAGTCTGCATGTGCAGATGTGTAGTCTGGTGCTGTATGTGTAGTCTGGTGCTGTATGTGTAGTCTGGATGTGCTGATGTGTAGTCTGTATGTACTGATGTGTAGTCTGGTGCTGTATGTGTAGTCTGGTGGTGTATGTGTAGTCTGTATGCGCAGATGTGTAGTCTGGTGCTGTATGTGTAGTCTGTATGCGCAGATGTGTATTCTGTATGCGCAGATGTGTAATCTTTATGTGCAGATGTGTCATCTGTATGCCCAGATGTGTGGTCTCTGTGTGCAGATGTGTAGTCTGCATGTGCAGATGTGTAGTCTGTATGTGCAGATTTGTAGTCTGTATGTGCAGATGTGTAGTCTGTATGAGCAGATGTGTAGTCTGTATGTGCAGATGTGTAGTCTGCATGTGCAGATGAGTAGTCTGTATGTGCAGATGTGTAGTCTGTATGTGCAGATGTGTAGTCTGTATGTGCAGATGTGTAGTCTGTATGCCCAGATGTGTAGTCTGGTGCTGTATGTGTAGTCTGTATGCCCATATGTGTAGTCTGTATGTGCAGATGTGTAGTCTGGTGCTGTATGTGTAGTCTGTATGTGCAGATGTGTAGTCTGGTGCTGTATGTGTAGTCTGTATGTCCAGATGTGTAGTCTGTATGTGCAGATGTGTAGTCTGTATGTGCAGATGTGTAGTCTGTATGTGCAGATGTGTAGTCTGGTGCTGTATGTGTAGTCTGTATGCGCAGATGTGTAGTCTGGTGCTGTATGTGTAGTCTGTATGCGCAGATGTGTAGTCTGGTTGCGCAGATGTGTGGTCTGTGTGCGCAGATGTGTAGTCTGTATGTGCAGATGTGTAGTCTCTATGTGCAGATGTGTAGTCTGTATGTGCAGATGTGTAGTCTGCATGTGCAGATGTGTAGTCTGTATGTGCAGATGTGTAGTCTGTATGTGCAGATGTGTAGTCTGTATGCCCAGATGTGTAGTCTGCATGCCCAGATGTGTAGTCTGGTGCTGTATGTGTAGTCTGGTGCCACACTTCATCACTTGCTATCTTTCAGGTGTTGCACTCAGCAGTCACAGGCCACAGCTCGTCCTCCTTGACCAGAGTCAGCAAATCCCTATCTGACTTCTTGCTGGACACAGACTTCACTAATATCTTTGAGACCCAGTCTGGGTTTGTGGGTGCTGCCAGCTTGCCGTCATCCTTTCAGCGACCTTTCAGTGCCGATGCTACTCTGTCCGAACCAGTCGGTGACCCCGGGAGAATGTCGTCACCACTGCAGCAGGATCATGGACGCAAGTCAGAGACTGATATTGTCAAGCTTGCTGCCAGAGCTGTAAGTTTCCTTAGTTTCCAATTATGTTTGTTCCAGAGGTCATGTTCATGTTTCCCTGCCCATCTACACACTACCTGACCTTTCATTCAGACTTTTCTACGTCGGAGGGGTGTCACTTTGTCTTCCAATCAATTACCTCATTGCTGATGTCAGGTGTTCTGTACTTCATGACGACACAGAACTGGCCCTAAACCAAACTTCCCTAGCCACAGCCTCAACCTAGGTCACACGAGAGACTCTTTTCGAAGAAAGCAGTACAATGTGACACCCCTCTGACCTAGCTCAGACTGAGACAGTGTGTAGATGGGCTGGGAAACGTGAACAGGTCCGTTCCAGAATTTCTCATTTTCTCATTCACCATTTTGTACTGTGTAGTAAATTGGGAATAAATGCACTATTTATACCAACTTTGTGCTATCAGTGTCTGGACAGTCCTAGAAAAACGTGAATGCAAAATTACAACTTGTGAGATGAGATGTATAAGAAATGCAGTGGGAAAAACAAGAAGAGACAGGGTCACCAATGAAGAACTAAAAAAAGTAGTAGACACATTGCTAGTAAATGGTTTAAAAAACCATCAAAGAATCAAATGGTTTGGTTATCTGGTCAAAGTGGAACATAATCCACTAGCAGCTAGAGCATACCACATGAGAACAGCAGGCTAGAAGGCAAAAGGTCGGCTAAGAAAGAGATGGGTGCGAGGAGTGAAAGAGAAACTACAATAAGGCAACATAATATTAACACAAGTAGGCAACTAGGAAAAAGGCAGAAAATGACATCTAACCTGTCTCTGCAATACTTTAAAGCATAAGCAGTAGGACAAAAGAAGAAGAAAAAGGTTAATTGGGGAAGAATTTGATGGGAAACAGAAGTGGCCAGTAAACCATGGCAGACGTGAGCTTTCACACATTTACAGCCAGACTGCATTGAGATTTCCTCGACCTTTATGCCATTTACTAAAAGACTTTCATCATCATCAACATCAGCCATTATACATGTCACATAGGGCTCAAAGTTAAGTTTTCCATTTCTTTCTGTCATGTACAATTATCCCAACATCATGGTTGGAATCCAGTCAAGCACTCCCGGCGTCTTTCATTGCACTCGTTTTGAATTTGGTACTTTCCAGTTAATGACCCAAGTGGAGAACTATATGCCTTTAGTACTTTCCAGTTAGTGACCCACTTAGTGTACTATATGAATTTTTTTCTTTCTGGTTAATGACCCACTTGGCAGATCATATGCATTTGGTAATTTTCAGTTAATGACCCATTTGGTGAACCATATGTCCCACTTTCCCATGGGCTCTGGGGCTGCCAGGCTGCACACAACTGTCCAGGAACACCATGACTTGCCTGAATATATTGAGGACGATCTCAGGCCAGAGATCTTTAATGCCCCGAATGTGCAAGTAAGTGTTTTTCATATATTGAAGAGTGATAGCATGTTTCTCTTATACTGAAGAGTGACTACATTGCTGTGAATGTTTTTTATCCATTTCATTATACCAGATTGAATATTCTGACTTCACATATTTGCATACTCTTCTTCTTCTTCTTCTTCTTCTTAATGTTCACCAGCTGTAAGCTCTGGCAGAAAGTTCTGGTTGTTTGTCCACTCCTGGACTTTGTGTTGATCCAGAACTTGCATTTTGCACACACATGTGTTTTACAGACTGAGCTTATTTTTGTGCCGACTGTTGGTACCTCACCTCTCAGGGTCTAGTTTGTTGTTGCCCAAACTGGAGCCCTAGAACCCACATGTGGAAGTTGCATAATAAGAAATTGTTATGTCGTGCAGGAGATCTGGTGTACAAGAAGTCGCCAGTCTTTTGCCAATTTGAGGGACATTTCAGACTGATCAAAAAGTGTTTTTCAATATAGGGATGACTAGCCAGAGCTGATGTCAGAAATCTGTTCTCTAATCATAAACTGTGACAAGAACTTTGCAATGGGGAGGAGGAACTACTTAATCAGGTTACAACCAGTGTTTTGATCTGAGTCTTTATAAGTGACGAAGACAAGAAGAGTTGAGCCCCAAGTTTCCAAAGGAAGGGTTTCACTTAGACAAGGTATTCACTCTGTCCGTTCATGTCTCTTTCTGTTTCTCTGATCTGTCCTATCCATGAATTCTCTGTCTCTCTATGTCTCTATCTTACATCTCTTCTCACTGAAATAAAGTGAGTGATAATTTGTAAAATTATTTAAGGTCCTCAAAATGTTTTTCAATTGCAGTTCTTTGTTCTGAACCACCGTTTGCTAGATTTCCTTCATTGAACTCCAGCAGTGTAAGTAAGAGTAATGAGAAAATCCTTTGTTTGAATGTTTACCTTATGTAGCGAGCCGCGAAGATGATGTAGGGACCGAATTTGCTTCCCACTCATTCTCTTATCCCCGTACACATGAGGGTTCAGAAGGGGCTTTCCCTCTTCCTGTCCCCTGCAAAATTTTAGTGCAGTTTTTTCCTTCAAAAACCCCTAATCGGGCACTTTTCCCCGTCGTCTCCCTGTTGTTTTTGGG
>CAJHNH020005290.1:794404-875977 GCA_905116865.2 Candidula unifasciata
GGTGGATGACAACCGCAGCAGTAAACCCCAAGAGCAAAAGTTAGAGTGGTGAATGGAGGTGGATGACAACCGCAGCAGTAAACCTCAAGAGCAGTTAGAGTGGTGACTGGAGGTGGATGACAACCGCAGCAGTAAACCTCAAGAGCTCAGTTAGAGTGGTTAGAGGTGGTGACCGCAGCAGTAAACCCCAAGAGCCCAAAGAGAGTGGTGAAATGGAGGTGGATGACAACCGCAGCAGTAAACCTCAAGAGCTCAGTTAGAGTGGTGAATGGAGGTGGATGGATGCAGCAGTAAACCCGCAGCAGTTTAGAGTGGTGTGGAAACAACCCAGCAGTAAACCTCAAGAGCTCAGTTAGAGTGGTGAATGGAGGTGGATGACAACCGCAGCAGTAAACCCCAAGAGCTCAGTTAGAGTGGTGAATGGAGGTGGATGACAACCGCAGCAGTAAACCCCAAGAGCTCAGTTAGAGTGGTGAATGGAGGTGGATGACAACCGCAGCAGTAAACCTCAAGAGCTCATTAGAGTGGTGAATGGAGGTGGATGACAACCGCAGCAGTAAACCCCAAGAGCTCAGTTAGAGTGGTGAATGGAGGTGGATGACAACCGCAGCAGTAAACCTCAAGAGCTCAGTTAGAGTGGTGACTGGAGGTGGATGACAACCGCAGCAGTAAACCCAAGAGCTCAGTTAGAGTGGTGAATGGAGGTGGATCAGCAGTTCAGAGTGGTGAGTGGTGAGGAGGTGGATGACAACCGCAGCAGTAAACCTCAAGAGCTCAGTTAGAGTGGTGATGGAGGTGGATGACAACCGCAGCAGTAAACCCCAAGAGCTCAGTTAGAGTGGTGAATGGAGGTGGGATGACAACCGCAGCAGTGAAACCTCACCGCAGCAGTCAGAGTTCAGTGGTTAGAGTGGTGAATGGAGGTGGGTGACAACCGCAGCAGTAAACCCCAAGAGCTCAGTTAGAGTGGTGAATGGAGGTGGATGACAACCGCAGCAGTAAACCTCAAGAGCTCAGTTAGAGTGGTGACTGGAGGTGGATGACAACCGCAGCAGTAAACCTCAAGAGCTCAGTTAGAGTGGTGAATGGAGGTGGATGACAACCGCAGCAGTAAACCCCAAGAGCTCAGTTAGAGTGGTGAATGGAGGTGGATGACAACCGCAGCAGTAAACCTCAAGAGCTCAGTTAGAGTGGTGACTGGAGGTGGATGACAACCGCAGCAGTAAACCCCAAGAGCTCAGTTAGAGTGGTGAATGGAGGTGGATGACAACCGCAGCAGTAAACCTCAAGAGCAAAAGTTAGAGTGGTGACTGGAGGTGGATGACAACCGCAGCAGTAAACCTCAAGAGCTCAGTTAGAGTGGTGACTGGAGGTGGATGACAACCGCAGCAGTAAACCCCAAGAGCAAAAGTTAGAGTGGTGAATGGAGGTGGATGACAACCGCAGCAGTAAACCCCAAGAGCTCAGTTAGAGTGGTGAATGGAGGTGGATGACAACCGCAGCAGTAAACCCCAAGAGCTCAGTTAGAGTGGTGAATGGAGGCGGGTGACAACCGCAGCAGTAAACCCCAAGAGCTCAGTTAGAGTGGTGAATGGAGGTGACAACCGCAGATGACAACCGCAGCAGTAAACCAGCAGTAAACCTCAAGAGCTCAAGAGCTCAGTGGTGAATGGAGTGGTGCAGCAGTAAACCCCAAGAGCTCAGAGAGTGGTGAATGGATGACAAACCGCAGCAGTAAACCAACCAAGAGCTCAGTTAGAGTGGTGAATGGAGGTGGATGACAACCGCAGCAGTAAACCCCAAGAGCTCAGTTAGAGTGGTGAATGGAGGTGGATGACAACCGCAGCAGTAAACCTCAAGAGCTCATTAGAGTGGTGAATGGAGGTGGATGACAACCGCAGCAGTAAACCTCAAGAGCTCAGTTAGAGTGGTGAGCAGTGGAGGTGGGATGGAGGTGGATGAACCGCAGCAGTAAACCCCAAGAGCTCAGTTAGAGTGGTGACTGGATGGGTGGATGACAACCGCAGCAGTAAACCTCAAGAGCTCAGTTAGAGTGGTGAATGGAGGTGGATGACAACCGCAGCAGTAAACCCCAAGAGCAAAAGTTAGAGTGGTGAATGGAGGTGGATGACAACCGCAGCAGTAAACCTCAAGAGCTCAGTTAGAGTGGTGACTGGAGGTGGATGACAACCGCAGCAGTAAACCCCAAGAGCAAAAGTTAGAGTGGTGAATGGAGGTGGATGACAACCGCAGCAGTAAACCTCAAGAGAAAGTTAAAGTTAGAGTGGTGACAACAGTGGAGGTGGATGACAACCGCAGCAGTAAACCTCAAGAGCTCAGTTAGAGTGGTGACTGGAGGTGGATGACAACCGCAGCAGTAAACCCCAAGAGCTCAGTTAGAGTGGTGAATGGAGGTGGATGACAACCGCAGCAGTAAACCCCAAGAGCAGTTAGAGTTAGAGTGGTGAATGCTCAGTTAGAGTGGATGACAACAACCGCAGCAGTAAACCCCAAGAGCTCAGTTAGAGTGGTGACTGGAGGCAGGTGACAACCGCAGCAGTAAACCCCAAGAGCTCAGTTAGAGTGGTGAATGGAGGTGGATGACAACCGCAGCAGTAAACCCCAAGAGCTCAGTTAGAGTGGTGACTGGAGGTGGGTGACAACCGCAGCAGTAAACCTCAAGAGTTCAGTTAGAGTGGTGAATGGAGGTGGATGACAACCGCAGCAGTAAACCTCAAGAGTTCAGTTAGAGTGGTGACTGGAGGTGGATGACAACCGCAGCAGTAAACCTCAAGAGCTCATTAGAGTGGTGAATGGAGGTGGATGACAACCGCAGCAGTAAACCCCAAGAGCTCAGTTAGAGTGGTGAATGGAGGTGGATGACAACCGCAGCAGTAAACCTCAAGAGCTCAGTTAGAGTGGTGAATGGAGGTGGATGACAACCGCAGCAGTAAAACCCCAAGAGCTCAGTTAGAGTGTGTGAATGGAGGTGGATGACAACCGCAGCAGTAAACCTCAAGAGCTCAGTTAGAGTGGTGACTGGAGGTGGATGACAACCGCAGCAGTAAACCTCAAACTCAGTTAGAGTGGTCTGGAGGTGGATGACAACCGCAGCAGTCAGTTAGAGTGGTGAATGGAGGTGGATGACAACCGCAGCAGTAAACCCCAAGAGCTAAGTTAGAGTGGTGAATGGAGGTGGATGACAACCGCAGCAGTAAACCTCAAGAGCTCAGTTAGAGTGGTGGACTGGAGGTGGATGACAACCGCAGCAGTAAACCCCAAGAGCAAAAGTTAGAGTGGTGAATGGAGGTGGATGACAACCGCAGCAGTAAACCTCAAGAGCTCAGTTAGAGTGGTGACTGGAGGTGGATGACAACCGCAGCAGTAAACCCCAAGAGCAAAAGTTAGAGTGGTGAATGGAGGTGGATGACAACCGCAGCAGTAAACCCCAAGAGCTCAGTTAGAGTGGTGAATGGAGGTGGATGACAACCGCAGCAGTAAACCTCAAGAGCTCATTAGAGTGGTGAATGGAGGTGGATGACAACCGCAGCAGTAAACCCCAAGAGCTCAGTTAGAGTGGTGAATGGAGGTGGATGACAACCGCAGCAGTAAACCTCAAGAGTTCAGTTAGAGTGGTGAATGGAGGCAGGTGACAACCGCAGCAGTAAACCCCAAGAGCTCATTAGAGTGGTGAATGGAGGTGGATGACAACTGCAGCAGTAAACCCCAAGAGCTAAGTTAGAGTGGTGACTGGAGGTGGGTGACAACCGCAGCAGTAAACCTCAAGAGCTCAGTTAGAGTGGTGAATGGAGGTGGATGACAACCGCAGCAGTAAACCCCAAGAGCTAAGTTAGAGTGGTGAATGGAGGTGGATGACAACCGCAGCAGTAAACCTCAAGAGCTCAGTTAGAGTGGTGACTGGAGGTGGATGACAACCGCAGCAGTAAACCCCAAGAGCAAAAGTTAGAGTGGTGAATGGAGGTGGATGACAACCGCAGCAGTAAACCTCAAGAGCAAAAGTTAGAGTGGTGACTGGAGGTGGATGACAACCGCAGCAGTAAACCTCAAGAGCTCAGTTAGAGTGGTGACTGGAGGTGGATGACAACCGCAGCAGTAAACCCCAAGAGCAAAAGTTAGAGTGGTGAATGGAGGTGGATGACAACCGCAGCAGTAAACCCCAAGAGCAAAAGTTAGAGTGGTGAATGGAGGTGGATGACAACCACAGCAGTAAACCCCAAGAGCTCAGTTAGAGTGGTGATTGGAGGCAGGTGACAACCACAGCAGTAAACCCCAAGAGCTCAGTTAGAGTGGTGATTGGAGGCAGATGACAACCACAGCAGTAAACCCCAAGAGCTCAGTTAGAGTGGTGACTGGAGGCAGGTGACAACTGCAGCAGTAAACCTCAAGAGTTCAGTTAGAGTGGTGAATGGAGGTGGATGACAACCACAGCAGTAAACCTCAAGAGTTCAGTTAGAGTGGTGACTGGAGGTGGATGACAACCGCAGCAGTAAACCTCAAGAGTTCAGTTAGAGTGGTGACTGGAGGTGGATGACAACCGCAGCAGTAAACCTCAAGAGTTCAGTTAGAGTGGTGACTGGAGGTGGATGACAACCGCAGCAGTAAACCTCAAGAGTTCAGTTAGAGTGGTGACTGGAGGTGGATGACAACCGCAGCAGTAAACCTCAAGAGCTCAGAGTGGTGACTGGAGGCAGGTGACAACTGCAGCAGTAAACCCCAAGAGCTCAGTTAGAGTGGTGACTGGAGGCAGGTGACAACCGCAGCAGTAAACACCAAGAGCTCAGAGTGGTGATTGGAGGTGGGTGACAACCGCAGCAGTAAACCTCAAGAGCTCAGAATACACAAGAAGAACCTCAGTGATAAGTATTGCCTAACGAATTAAAAAAAAAAAAAAAATTTGTTTTTGCTTTTAATCTGATATAAACATTTATGCAATCTAGTTTTCGTTAAAAACTGTCAGAATTTTAATGAAATAATCTTTCTTTTTTGTTTATCTGTTTGGTTTTGCTATATAATGTGTATGTGATATGAATTGGGCAAAGTATATCTTCATCACCTCAGATATTCTATTTTAAAAGCATGCTTGTTTAATCATAATTAGAGACAACTTCAGGCATAACTAGGTGCTTGTCTAACTGTCTGGTGGTGTATGGAGTGAATTCAGGTTGAAATGTATTATCTGGTGGTAGATGGTGCTGAGTGAAGTCAGGTCGGATGGGATGACTTCTGCAGACCTTTTTTATTTTTGTGTGTAATGGATGTGACCCTTGCTTTGCAAAGAGAGTAGTCTGCATTCAGTGCCAACCTTTAGCCGGATAATTTCTCAGATAAGTGACAACTCCTGGCGGTTGACCCACACTTATGGAATGGACACCAGATTTTTTTTTCAGAATTTTTAGTGAATTGTTTAGATAAAAATAACACTGTGGAAGGGAATTGGCTTCACTGCCTCATTATGTTATGATCCAGAATATGAGAAGGCTACAAAGTGGTAGAAGTAACTGCAGAGAGACAATATTGATCTTAAATAAGAAACTGCGCAATTAAAAAAACCTTGATTACAAGAAGACCAGTACTGCTGTAGGTTGTGCAGCCATACCTACATTCCTGTCATTGCTGAACTGAGTTATGTATTGTAGCAATTAGCAGTTATTTTTCAACACAGACTCTTCATTTTTCTATCCCTGGAATTTATGTAAACAAGGTTTCACTGCATCACTTTTTGCATGTCCCTACTTGTTTTCTTCATTGAGATTTATTTTCCCCTTACTTATGTTGTAACTTTTGGTTTAAGGTTGAGTCATATATTGTTACCAGATTTTTTACATACTGTTTTAAAAATCATAGTGGTTAAGAGGAATGGCTGGCTGAACGAGTTAAAGAATGCCAGGCTCTCATGTGAGAGACACAGGTTCCAGTTCTCAGTTACAGTAAGGTTGTGGAGTTTTTCAGTCTAGCAAAAATAAAATCCCAATCTCTGTGTGGCCCTCATTCCACAGTCTGAGGCGACAGTGCTAGCTGTGTGGCCCTCATTCCATAGTCTGAGGCGACAGTGCTAGCTGTGTGGCCCTCATTCCACAGTCTGAGGTGACAGTGCTAGCCTTGTGGCCCTCATTCCACAGTCTGAGGTGACAGTGCTAGCCGTGTGGCCCTCATTCCACAGTCTGAGGCGACAGTGCTAGCTGTGTGGCCCTCATTCCACAGTCTGAGGTGACAGTGCTAGCCTTGTGACCCTCATTCCACAGTCTGAGGCGACAGTGCTAGCTGTGTGGCCCTCATTCCACAGTCTTAGGTGACAGTGCTAGCCTTGTGACCCTCATTCCACAGTCTGAGGCGACAGTGCTAGCCGTGTGGCCCTTATTCCACAGTCTGAGGTGACAGTGCTAGCTGTGTAGCCCTCATTCCACAGTCTGAGGCGACAGTGCTAGCTGTGTAGCCCTCATTCCACAGTCTGAGGTGACAGTGCTAACCATGTGGCCCTCATTCCACAGTCTGAGGTGACAGTGCTAGCTGTGTGGCCCTCATTCCACAGTCTGAGGTGACAGTGCTAGCCTTGTGATCCTCATTCCACAGTCTGAGGTGACAGTGCTAGCTGTGTGGCCCTCATTCCACAGTCTGAGGTGACAGTGCTAGCCTTGTGACCCTCACTCCACAGTCTGAGGCGACAGTGCTAGCTGTGTGGCCCTCATTCCACAGTCTGAGGTGACAGTGCTAGCCGTGTGACCCTCTATACCCAGATACACCCCACACTACAAAATATTGTAGTACATTTAGGCAGTAATAACAGTTTGTAGCATTTTACTGTCATAGTGATCAATGAGAAAGTCCTTTATGTCAGTTGTCAAGTGTTGTGTCTCACTACTACAAGAGTCTAAATAAGTCCCTAATGTAAGTGGATGTTTGTACGTGGTCATTGTTGTGAATACCAATGCTACTTCAGACCATAACTAACACTGTTTTCATTCCTTCAGTCTAGTGGCACCACCTGAAATGCCGGCTGAAAGCCAGGATCCAGTATCCCCTTTCCAGATGTGTCGGCTTCTGTTGGATCAGCTAGGGCTGTTGTCATGGGAGAAAAGGTAAACTATTGCTTTCATGACATTTGTTCTTATAATATGATGGTGGGGCAGCCTGGGACAGCTGGAAACAAACATTTCCCCAAAGGCACAAGACATGTGATTAATCAACACAAAAGGGTGTCAACACTCATTTTTTTTTTTTTTTAAAAACTTTTGTAGAGCTTTTGAGGAGGATTTCAGACCACCTATGGATCTGTCAGGAATGTAATGTTGATAGTCTTTACTAATCACTTAGTTCAGAGGAGTTCAATTTAGAATAGAATTGGGAACTTTCTTGGAAGTCAGAGTGCATCTGCCCAAGGGGCAAGGAACGACGAGCTGCACACAAATAAGCCAGTAAAACGGATACACACGCAAAACTCAGGCCCTGGCACAAAGCCAAAGCTCAAATGGACGAATATCCAGGACTTTCTGCCGGAGCTTACAGCTGGTGAACAAAGAAGAAGAAGAAAAGTATAGGGTAAAATGACAATTGTTGCACTAGAAATGGTTCGGAAGTGACAAATATTAATCTGAGAATGTCAGAGGCCAGTTCGGCTACGGGATGAACGGAGTTGATGATAGTGAATCATCACGTATGAACGAGCTGACCCTCAGTAAAACTCAGTGTGAGACCGGGCAGCTTGACCACGGAATAAACTGGGTCGAGTTAACTGGCGAAGCCCAGGTCCCACGGTTAACACGTATTACCGCGTGTTGAGAGATGAACGCAGGAGGGGAACAAAAAGGCTTGGAGAGAGCTCACTTCGAGAGTTGTTTTGTAGAGACTGGACTGGAGCAGACATAGGA
The DNA here is from genome assembly GCA_905116865.2 of Candidula unifasciata. NCBI lineage: Eukaryota > Metazoa > Mollusca > Gastropoda > Stylommatophora > Geomitridae > Candidula > Candidula unifasciata. Next base: position 802,291 of record CAJHNH020005290.1, read on the forward strand.
CTACAACGGGTAAACGTATCTTAGTTTAGTGACGGCTAGATTGAATAGTATTTGTGGTTAGTATTTTTTAAGATAGGCTGTTTTTCCGTTTAATGTTTCGACGAGATAGTGTAGAGTTAATGTTCCTTGTATAGTAGACGTTCCACGCAGTATTTGTTAAGCAGCTAGTGAATGTGTGACACGCATTGTTAATGGCGGTAACACTGCCCAGTCACACTTAGGCCATACACCTTTCATGTGTCACTGAGTCCCGCATGGCAATAGACGGCAGCTTAGTCAGCACAGATAAACTGTTAGTTTGGAATCGTGTCCTTGGGGATCCATGGGAACGGCTCGGGTTGAGCAGTGAATGTAAAAGCTGCTCAACGCCAGCATTCAGGATAAGGACTGCCAGCTTAGTTGAGGTGTTACTAGTTGTATTGGTCGTTGTACATTAAAGATTATGTTTGTACTCAGCAGGTGCATGTCTTAAGTGTGTCGTAGGGTAGTGAAGTCTGTTAGCTGGCCTACTAGCGAGCCATAGGAAGTAAATTAGTAAAGTAGGTCTCTGACAGAGAATGACAAATATTACACCAAGAGTAGTTACAAGAATGAGTGCAGTTTGACCATGAGTTCGTTAAGCAACACTTTGACTATAAAAATACACATAAATACATCAGATACTTGCAACAGGAAAATGGCATTTGGGAATTATGTCCCAGGTTTATTTTTGCTCTTACTAAGTCTTTGTTATGTAATCTTTGCTGCTTTTATTCACTAAATTCATCTTTTTCTTCTTCTGCTTTCTATCCCCCATTGAAGGATAGATCCTGAACAAACTCATGCCAAGTTATTCTATACTTATTCATGTTTTTTATTTTTTTAAGGTGGGGTCTGCTTTTATTTCTGTGTTCCTATGGGTTCTAATGCAAAGACATTCTAGTCATATTGTTCTCAGGTTTTCTCAGTGCATGTCCCGTCTGGTGCCAGCGTCTTTTCTTCACCTCTTGGTTCACTGGAACTTGTTTTGTTTTCCCCCCAAAGCTCAACATCAATGATTCTGTCATGCCTTTTAATTCCCCCTGTTCGGCTCAAGCATTAAAGAATTTTTATAATTTATTCACAATTGTTTTAATTGTTCTCCATGTTTTGGCTCCAAAAAGCGGTACTGATGTGACATAATAAAAAATTGTATGTTTAGTACTAGTGTTAATTTCTCACCCAGAGTATTGTTTACTGAAGTTCTTTACTGCTTTTGTTTTCTCATATTTACTGATGTTGCTGGCTGCAATTGTTTTTTTTAAACTGAACTAATTTAATTTAATTGTTTGCTGGATGTGTTTACTAATTAATGTTCACAGAAGTCTGCTGACATTGTCAACACATGATGTGTGTGAGTTGTGAATGTTTGCCGAAGTTGTTTCCTCATGTTGTCTATACATCTGGTGTTTTTATTTTCAAACTCATATGTCAAACCATTTGCCTTCCACTTTGAAAGGTAGTGGGTTTGTTTCATGGGTGTGTCATTTCATTTATGAGCGCAGTTTTTATGGAGATCCCCTGGGATCGTGGCTGGCCTTGGAGAGTTCTTGCTGTGTGCGGCACTGTCGGCAGGCAACTAGATATGCTGCGGAGAGAGACCGAGCCATCTGAGATCAAATCCGGTGCAATGAGGTCCATCCTTAGAACTTTAATTTTATCATTTTAAACTTGATGTTTGTGTGTTATCTCAATGACCTGTCAATTGTTGGTCTCTTGCAGGTGTCATTTTGATCTCCTGAAGAAGAGTGATAAAGTTCTGAGAGAGCTGAAGAACTTGGATGCTCAGAAATGGTGAGCTCATCCAGTCTCTTTGCTGACGGATTGCATTTCACACTGTATGACAGTACAACTGTATGTCCTCCTTAACCACAATATACTGCAAAGCACAAACCAGTGTTCTCCACGCTGATATACCTCACAAGAGGCTGTCTTTGTAAGACACCACAGTTAGAAGATGGGTCCTGAAGCATTAGTTCATCAGCTTGTAGGTATAATACGGCACAGTACATATTGCAGGGTGATACTAGCTGTGAATATTGAAGGAAATATGGTTAACAAAGTTTTAAACTCACGGACATAGTTCTTCCAACTCATTGCTCAATGGAACAGTGAAGTTGGGCTCTTGCGTCACCCCAGTTCTGGGTGACAGTAGAGCAATACTATCAGCTGGTTGAAAGAGTGAGCACAGTCTTTGCACTTCCCAGTGCTTCACTGACTCCAGATGTCAGGTAAATGGTGTTGTACCCTCACCCATACCAGTTCTACTTGTCCAGATATAGCACATGTGCACTGCCTACTCTGAACAGTGCACCAAAAACTATCAACAGACATACCAGTTCTACTTGTCCAGATGAAGCACACATGCACTGCCTACTCTGAACAGTGCACCAAAAACTATCAATAGACATACCAGTTCTACTTGTCCAGATGAAGCACACGTGCACTGCCTACTCCGAACAGTGCACCAAAAACTATCAAAAAAGAGAGACATAACTTACTACCTGACAATTTAAGGCTGGTGTCAGTTTCCAAGAAATGGCTAATGGGAGGTTGTTTACTTAAAAAAAAAAAAAAAGTTTACAACCAAATGTTTGAAAGTTTAGGCCAGAAGTTGGCAGGTTTTATTCAGATAGAGTTGCAGTCTTCCCCATCATGCCTCAGAGTTTTTACTTCTATTTGTGGCTAAAATAATTTCCCGTCTCTTTCATTTTTTTAAACCTGCCTCTGCCCCTCTTTATCTCCCCCCCCCCCCCCCTCAACACTAAAAAAATGCAATCTGTTCCCTGTTCTTTCATGTTTCGCCATCTACAGATCTGAGCCTTAATTTAATGTTCTTTTTGATTGTTCATTTCTACTCCATGAAGAGGTGTCAGATAATATTTGACAAATATAATACTCTGTTATGCTGATTATTTCTCTGTATGTTAACATTTTTTTCTTCATGCTATTGAAATATATTTTGGATTATATCAATTTCTCTTTTGATTTCTATTTCAGTTCTTCTTTTACCTGTCATTGCATGTCCAAGTTAAGAGAAATGCATTACAAATCGTTACTATTTTATCTTGTGATAAGCTTAGAAATATATTCTACATATATGATGGTGACAGTGATGCATAGTTGTCCATCTGCAGTCGAGAGACACACAAGATTGCTGTGATATACATCGCTGCTGGCCAGGAGGACAAGAATTCTATATTGAGCAACAACTCTGCCAGTCGGGCTTTTGAGGACTTTGTTGCTGGCCTTGGTTGGGAGGTAAGAGTACGTTTTCTGACACAGATGTTCTTCTGTACCACAGTCTAACCTAAATTTTCTCTTGGCCTCTTTCTGCTTGTTTTCCATTCCTACCTTTCTGTTGTCACTCCAGTTGTTTCCCTTCTCTTGGCATACCCAAAGAATGTGGACTCCACTCTTTTGATGTAAGATATTATTTAAAGTCAGTAACAAACACCAAAGTCATGTCATCAGTTGATGCCATATGACATCTTCCTTCTGGAATCTCTGTGTTAACCTATGTAATGTCCAAGAGGTATTCAGAAGTTTAATATGGCCAACTGGTTAGTTATGGTGTCCTCCTCTGTTCATGTTTTGTTCAAGTGATGTGATTGATTTAATATTTGCAATTAATGATGATTATCTTCACACAGTGGACTGAATGAATGAATGAATCAAGAATTGACATCACTGCACTCGAGACCTTCCCATCTGTGCTCCATTCCCCTTCCTTGATGCCATCTTTAAGGGAACAAACACATTATGGCAAGTGATGGTGTGAGCTCTCTCAAGGAAAACTTTAGATGATCTCTTTGTGAAGTATATCTGTTGATTGCATTTTAGACGGTATGGCAGTGCAACTGAATGTCCACTTGTGGTCCTGTTTGACAGACACACTGTGGGGACTGTACAGTCTATATTTCATGCATGTTTTAGTTAAGCCTGCAGTGTCCAGTTCATAGATGGAAAATTGTTGTATGTTGCTTTCTTTTGAGTCTGCTGATGAGATCTTGTGGATGAATACTGCTAGTTTGTTCTCTCGATATATTTTTCTTTGATAAGTGTTTTTATTTCTGAAAATGACAACAAATGATTTTATTGTTTTACTTTGTTCCATTTTTTGTTCATTTCCTGGTATGCCGCATTGAGCCGGGATCCACTGGAGACCGATTTGATTGTTTTCTGAGTTTGTATTAATTTAGGCATACATCATATAAAGTGTATGTACATAAAGTGTATGTACATTAAGTGTATGTAGATGTAAATGAAAAATAAGACCTAGAATAGCAACACACCAGTAGTTTCCATATGCATTCACACTCACACTACATATAACCACCCACTCACCCGCAGCATCCCCTCCCATACTTTCTAACTTGTCATTCGTGGATGTCATATTATGTTTGTATTGTCTGTTCTATGTGGATCTGGAAACCCATCAAGGATTTATGGGTGGACTTGTCATTCCTGGATGTCATATTATATTTGTATTATCTGTTCTAGGTGGATCTGGAAACCCATCAAGGATTCATGGGTGGACTTCAGCAGAACCGAACCACAGGCAACACTGCTCCCTACTGGGCCAGCTCTACCTGTGAGGTGATCTTTCATGTCTCGACACGGATACCAAGCGTAGGCAGTGACTGGCACATCAAGGTTGTTCTCTCTGGGTTTTTGTTTGTTTGTCTGCTCTCTTTTATTTACATCACCTGGAACAGAAAGTACTGGGTGTTTCAAACAAGAATAGTGCTACTCTAGACTCATATTAGGGAGCAAGATAACCTCTGCGGGAGATACAACATCAGAAATAACGACTCGATTCGCGGTTAGTCATCAAGTGCCTTTAACAAACTGTTCAAACATTTGGAAGTCAAGATCACTCAGCAACAAACACGAAACTTAAGGTCTTCAATTCCGTGTTGATCCCAGTGCTAATTATGGTTGTGAGAGTTGGAAATCATCAGTATCAATCGATAAGAAACTAGTCGCTTTTCGAGAATAGATGCCTCCGAAAGCTATTGAATGTTCACTGGTCCGACTTAGGTCCCATACATCTATAAGACAGGAAACAAAACAAAAAATGGATGTCTGATTTTATTAGAAATGCGTCGCTGGAATTTACATCGGTCACGTACTCAGAATGGGACCTTACAGACAGACTTCCCCACCAAGCCTTCATATGTCACCAGAGGGTAAAAGAAAACAGGGAAGACCCAAAAGAAACGACTCCGTAGAAACCATCACAAGGGAGAGGCTCAAACCATAGGTCTCAGTCTCCGACTCAACGACCTACATCAAGTGGCAACGAACTACAGGACGTGGAAAGCTATGACCTCTGCCCTATGCGCCATCTTTGGCACAAGAGGAATAACTAACTAACTAAGACTCATATAACTTGGCTTAATAAACAGCTTGAAAAATACAATGTACACTGAAGCAAGTGGGACCAGTAGTAGCTCAGTGCTAGCACATTTGCTAGTCAGCACAGTGGGGATGTGTTTAAATCCCTATCTCAGTAGGAATTCTTTTTGTTTTTTTAAAGCTACTTTAGCTACCAGGTTTATCCGACCTAAAATAATTATCAGAAATGAAAATTTGAAGCCACAGTGAGATTTTTGTCAGTAATGACTTTAGCTCCTAGGCCGACCAAGCCTAAAATGGGTACTAGGTAAAGTCCAGGGAAGTAAAGGCAGCTGGTGAGATATGTTGACCACATCACCCATCGAAGGCCGATTGGTTTGTGAAAATGTGATTCTGGCGTCAAATGCCTGGTACTGGTGTAAATAGGGTCTTGAGACAAGAAAGAGCATGCACAAATAAAGGAAGCCAACGGTTTTTATTGATCAATGAGAAGAGTGCTGTTAAAGAACACTGGGAGAAGTTGCAAAGGCAGAGAGATCAAACAAACAAACAAACAAACAAACAAACTCTTTTTTCCCCCACGGGGTCCATAATGCAAGGGTCAACAGGAGTGTACCAGACACCACATAGGGAAAGTATATGATGCTAGAGGGTCTTGCTAGTGTGGAAGAGTATCGTCAATAGACTTCTTCTTCTTCTTCTTCTTCTTCGCGTTCACAAGCTGTACACTGGCGGAAAGTTCTGGTTGCTCGTCCACTACTGAACTGCAGTCCTGCTCCAGAACCTGAGTGTTGTGTGTGCATCAGTTTTACAGATCGCATTCTCTTGAATACAGACTGTTGGTTCCTTGCCTCTCCGGCAGATGCACTCCGACTTCAAAGGAAGCTTCCCAATTAGTCGACTCTTACGACATGCTTTTGGGGAGGCAGTGGGTCTATTCTTGTTTTCACCACAATGGGGCCCCGGAACCCACACAGGGGATCAGTAGAATTCATGTAAAGGATCATATACACGGATCTGTGGAGAAACATCAACATGAATGCTGACAAGACACATGTAGGTGATAATGGATAGAAAAATATGTTGCAACAAAATTTTCTGTTAATTCTTTTCTTTTTGTAAACGAGAAGCGTCTGGCTGAATGGTCGAATGCTGGGCCCTCAAGTGGGAGACATAGTTTCACATTTTTGGTAAGATTTTTGATTTTTTTTTTCTGTCGGGGTGGCAAACAAAAATAAAATCCTTAACTGTAACAGTTAATGGTGACAGCACTAGCCACATGTCTCTAAATTCCCAGGTTCAAAGACCACCTGCCTACACAGCAGAAGTCGATTCAGGTAGTAATAGCAGCTTGTGGGGGGGGGGGGGGAGGGGGGGGGGGGGGGGGGGGGGGGGGCAGTTTCTGTTTATGCTTGCTGTTGTGCTCATATTCCACTTGACTGAATCTCTGCACATTACTGGGAATTCTCTGACAGATGCGACATCTGGGCAATGATGAAGTGCACATTGTCTGGTCCCTGAAACACAGGCAGAGATTACAGAAGGGGAAAATTTCCCACCCACAAATTTGGAGACATCATCATTGTTATCTACCCTTTGTCTGCTGGTCTCTACAGGATTCAGATTGACAGGAAACCTGAGGTAATGATTGTTTTCACGCTTGCTTTTTTTCATGAACAGAAAATAAATTGTCCAGGTTCCTTGTATAACATAAATTCTAAGGGACTGAAAAATCAAAAGCTTGTGTTGAAAAAAAAAAGTGTGCTAGTTAGTAAACCTGTGTGTTTGTATCATGATGTTTCTGAAACTCCTTGTGTTTCTTTATTTTGCGATAGAATGCAACCCTTAGAAGTTATGCACTAAACCTCTATGCCTCATGTTGTAACCAAACCAAGACTGTTAAATTTTGTTTAGGTTTTTGAACAAGGGTTGATATTTGTAGAGACCTAAAGGCTTATGCTTTTTGGCAGGGTACCTGATTTTTTTTTTTTTTTTTTTTTTTTTTTTTTCTCATCGAACACCGGCTGTGAATTCCAGTGGAAGGTCCCGGTTAATCGTCCGCTTGGACTTTTGGCCTTCACCTGGACCTGATTTTTGCGTGTACAACCGTTTTTTATTTCCCTGCCTCTTGGGCAGCTGTACGCCGACTTCGAAGGAAGACGTCAGGCCTATTTCTAGGGGTGACTGTGGCCATTGTTTTTGTGTGGGTCGAGACTGTCTGATTTGTGTGGTGTCCGCCTTGTCTCCTTTCGCCGCAGGTATTGCCCCCGGAGTAACCCCTTTGGGGGCAAACCCCCTGTGGAAACAGTTGGCCCTCAAGGGAAGGCAGGGGCAGATCATGGGCATTCCCCGCCATCCAAGGAGGCTTCCATGCATGCAGAGCCGGCACATGGCGCTTTTCTGGTTCTGGGCTCACCCAAGGAATCGTCACGTCCTGCCATGCCTGCTTAACCTCACAACCGTATCAGGCCTCCGCTCGACAGGGGCTGCGCCCTCTGGAAGTCAGCGGGGAGCAGCCGTTGGTTTTGGACTTTTTGTGACCACACAGATAGGTACATTTGCCCGGCAGAATTTCACATCCTGAATCAGGCATATCGTTATCAGTTTTGTCCCAACACTCGGGCGAGTGGGGTACCTTTGGGTGTGGACATTCGGCCTTTTTGCAATTTCAGTGCAAATTTTGATGGTCAGATTTTGATCCGTATGATCTAGTTTTGTCCGGACATTTAGGCTTAGCCATCCGATGGATGTGGTTGCTGTTGTGGTGTACCACAGCGGGTGACGACCCACACTGAGGGTTAACCGAGGATGTACGTGACTGGCCAGCCTATGGATGGTTGCTGTTGTGGTGCACCTCAGCGCGGTGACAACGACACTGAGGGCCAACCGAGGGATTGCACAAGGATGGCCAGCCCATGTATGGTTTCTGTTGTGGTGCACCTCAGCGCGGTGACGACGACCACTGAGAATTAACCGAGGATGAGCATTGAGCAATGTTCTCTTTACTTAGCAGTCTTTTAACCAAGGGTTGTGATTTTAGCTGTACTTTTGTCGAACCTACTCATGTTCCTAATGAGTTTTTTGATAACATTTTTCACCCAAGCGTTTGGGGGCGGGCTGATGAGAGCCACAAGGACTCATCACCTCTGGGGGCCGCCACACTCCGAGATCCCCTGACAGCTCTGTTAATGCTCATTTGAGACCATTATCCGTGGCGCACGACCGAGGACGTGCTGTAGGGGGTCTTGCGTGAGGTTCCGTACAACCAGGATAGTAAAGGACTGGGCGCCCGAGTGACGTACGAGTATCTCCTTATACACATCATGTTGGACTTAACTTCCCCTCACGCCTGTGACATAAATCACCGCGCCACGGGTACCTGATGATTTCAGCATTCTGTGTTTAACAGTGTTTAAAAAAAAAAGCTAATATCAGAATTTCTTTTTTCTTTTTTTCCCCCAGAAGTTAACACTTTTATCCCAGAAATGTTACAAGAAAAAAAAAAAGGGGAGCCTTTCAATTAAAAATCCCAAAAACACCCATACAAGGGATACTAATAAAAAAAATTGTGTGTGTGTGTGTGTGTATATATATGTGTGTGTGTGTGTATGTATATATATATATGTGTGTGTGTTTATATATATATATATGTGTATGTGTGTGTGTATATATATATGTGTGTGTGTGTGTGTGTGTGTGTGTGTGTGTGTGTGTGTGTGTGTGTGTGTGTGTGTGTGTGTGTGTGTATATATATATATATATATATATATATATATATATATATATGTGTGTATATATATATGTATATATTGTGTGTGTGTGTGTGTATGTATATATAAATATATGTGTATATATATTGGGTGAGGGATGAATAGAGTAATCAATAAACATGAAGAGAATGCAGAATGAACTGGGTTTCAGTCACCCGGGCCTAAAAAAGTAAATCTGTTCTGTGACTAATACCAAGACCAGGTGACTCCCATGGAGTTCTGACACCAACACTTATGTGGAAACTGTCATGTCAGACTGGCTTTGAAATAGCTCATTCACGAGAAAATGCCCCTGGCTCTGTGCTATTTCATGTAGATATTGTCATAACCGGACCTAACAGCTGTGCAGGCACAAACACAACTAGTGATGCTAGTGAGGTGTCTTGGGAAAAATGCCACTGTAGGAAAGCGGGTTTAAGGGACATTTAAGGGGGTGTTAGACAACCAGGAGGGTCGGTTTTGTGACTTCTGAGGGTGACAGGATAATAGGCCTCTGACCTGTTATTGACCACATCCCTCGTGGGGTGTTGACTGGTCTAAAAATATTGGCATAGCCATAACGCCACATCCTTCATATGCCACATTGCATTACAGCAAGATTGTTAGCTTTTAAGAGAATGATCTGATCTGTTTTCTCCATCATACAGGTGCCTTTCTTTGGTCCCCTGTTTGACGGAGCCATCGTTGATCACTATGTCTTGTCAGGACTTGTGCGGGCCACTGCTATAAATGCCAGCCGACTGAAGCGATCTCTCATGCCATTCTATCATACCTTGTATCCTTGACACTATTATTTGATGTAGGTGTTATACATTATGAGCTTGTGATGTTTATGTTTATCTGTTTTCAACAAATCAACAACATGGCACACGGGTGTAACCCATAAGTGCTCCGTTCTACTTCCAACTCAAGTCTGACTCTGAAGATTCTCAGAGCAGTGCACGAACTCTGTTGCACCGGCGAGGATCCTGAAATACTTGGGGTAGATTTTTAAATGGTTTCCAGAATTTTTGCCTGTTTGATTCTCAACTTTGGGATGGTAATCATGCAGACTGCAAAACTGGAGTGCAAAAACTAGAGAAAAGATAAAAAGACAATAAAGATAGTCAGTTGATATCTATGTTGATATCTATGTTATATATCTATGTTGTGTGAACAGTTGTGACAATGATTTCTTGACCAGTGTTGATATCTGTGTTGTGTGAACAGTTGTGACAATGATTTCTTGACCAGTGTTGATAACTGTGTTGTGTGAACAGTTGTGACAATGATTTCTTGACCAATGTTTGTCAGCTATGTTGTGTGAACAGTTGTGACAATGATTTCTTGACCAATGTTTGTCAGCTATGTTGTGTGAACAGTTGTGACAATGATTTCTTGACCAGTGTTGATATCTGTGTTGTGTGAACAGTTGTGACAATGATTTCTTGACCAGTGTTGATATCTGTGTTGTGTGAACAGTTGTGACAATGATTTCTTGACCAATGTTTGTCAGCTATGTTGTGTGAACAGTTGTGACAATGATTTCTTGACCAATGTTTGTCAGCTATGTTGTGTGAACAGTTGTGACAATGATTTCTTGACCAGTGTTGATATCTATGTTGTGTGAACAGTTGTGACAATGATTTCTTGACCAGTGTTGATATCTATGTTGTGTGAACAGTTGTGACAATGATTTCTTGACCAGTGTTGATATCTGTGTTGTGTGAACAGTTGTGACAATGATTTCTTGACCAGTGTTGATATCTGTGTTGTGTGAACAGTTGTGACAATGATTTCTTGACCAATGTTTGTCAGCTATGTTGTGTGAACAGTTGTGACAATGATTTCTTGACCAATGTTTGTCAGCTATGTTGTGTGAACAGTTTTGTGACAATGATTTCTTGACCAGTGTTGATATCTATGTTGTGTGAACAGTTGTGACAATGATTTCTTGACCAGTGTTGATATCTATGTTGTGTGAACAGTTGTGACAATGATTTCTTGACCAGTGTTGATATCTGTGTTGTGTGAACAGTTGTGACAATGATTTCTTGACCAGTGTTGATATCTGTGTTGTGTGAACAGTTGTGACAATGATTTCTTGACCAATGTTTGTCAGCTATGTTGTGTGAACAGTTGATGTTTTGTGACAATGATTTCTTGACCAATGTTTGTCAGCTATGTTTGTGTGAACAGTTTGTGACAATGATTTCTTGACCAGTGTTGATATCTATGTTGTGTGAACAGTTGTGACAATGATTTCTTGACCAGTGTTGATATCTGTGTTGTGTGAACAGTTGTGACAATGATTTCTTGACCAGTGTTTGTCAGCTATGTTGTGTGAACAGTTGTGACAATGATTTCTTGACCAGTGTTGATATCTATGTTGTGTGAACAGTTGTGACAATGATTTCTTGACCAGTGTTGATATCTGTGTTGTGTGAACAGTTGTGACAATGATTTCTTGACCAGTGTTTGTCAGCTATGTTGTGTGAACAGTTGTGACAATGATTTCTTGACCAGTGTTTGTCAGCTATGTTGTGTGAACAGTTGTGACAATGATTTCTTGACCAATGTTTGTCAGCTATGAAGAGAGAGCCAAGTGCTTAGAGAGTACAATCCAGCAGCACACAGAACACACCATGTTTGAGGAGTTTGCCGAGAACGTCTTTGCTCCCATGCTGCCTGTCAATGCTGCCAGTTTGTATACAATTTGATCATTATATGTTTGCTGTTAAACTGCTGCCAGATAGTCTTTAGAATTTTCTGGAAATACCCATCAAAAAGGGGTTGATAACCTAGGGAAGTTGCCATCTCACCTTTTACCACAGCCTGTGTGAAAAGAGAAGGGAAGCGATTAGCTTGTTAACCCATTGGTCATGTGTTCAAATCCTTTTTTCTCTGTTTTGCTATAGGCCCCTTTTTAAGGTTTAAAAAAAAAAGGAATAGACCCCCTGTCATCTAACAAACATGTCATAAAAGGCTACCAATGAAGGCTGCTGTCTTCGAAGTTGGAGTGTATCTGCTTGAGCGAAGAGGAACCAGCAGCCTGTTTACAAATAAGCCAGATCTGTGGAACACTTGTGCAATCAAAATTTCAAGTTCTGGAACAAAACCAAAGTCCAAAAGTAGACCCACAACCATAAATTTCCACCAGAGTATACAGTATGTTAAGAAGACAAAGAAAAAATCCCTTTTGTGTGTATCGTTATTTGCTAGCTTGCTTCCTTTCTTGTCTGTCTCTTTTTCTCTCTCTTTTTGTTTGTTTATGATTCCTTGTCTGTCCAGCTTTCTTTCATTTCTGCATATTCAAGTTTGTGCATTTTTCTTTCTGAAACCTTTTTTTCTCTCTATTCTTTCTCACCTGTAATTTGATGACATCAAAATGTCTATCTGCAGTTGTGGATATGACATTATCGTCAGAATCAAGCAATGCCAGTTTGAACGAGGTCCTGCAGCCAGCAGACCCACAGCCCTCGCAGATGTCCCCCAACACCAGCAGGCAGAGAGGTAGGAACCCCCTAGTCAGCCATATTTTGTGATCTTTAGGATTTTGTCATAGCATGCTGATGACACAACACCCCGTGTCCATTCCCTTCCAGATTCTTTACCAATAGTAATTTAAATTTAATGTTGAATGAACAGTCAACATCATAGCACTCAGGACATTCTCATAAGCGCTCCGTCCCCATCTTTAACAGCAGTCGCAAAGTTCCAATTCCAGTGGCACCAGTAAGTCTGATTGTATACCTGGCCCCAGAAAAATCAGTGACCTTTCTATATTTTTAATAACTGAAATGATGAAGAGAATGCCTTCTTTTAGAAAAATATAAAGGTCACTGAATTTTTTTTTGGGGGTGGGGTGGGTATATTTTTCTCGCTTTTCTCTTGAGTGTTGATGCCAGTCCTAAATTGTCACTGATCAACCCTTATGGCTGATGTAAACAATAACACGTTGACTGCCTTTACTCCGGCAAATTCTCCAGCTACCTGTGTTAAGCTGAAAAAGGGAACAAATATCATTTTCAGATCGGTCACAAGGCGTATGTTTGGTCCTCCTGACATTCATCTTTCACACAGTAATTCTGTTTCATGTACTATGCATGCTCAGTTATTTCTTCTTCTGTGTTCTTCCTTAAAAAGGGCCATTGGCACATTGTGTTGTAGTTGACAGCTTAAACTGCAGTATCTGCACCTTTCAGCCAATCAATCATATCCAGTTCAACCAAACCCCCAGTCAGTGCCCCCCTATGACACCCCCAGTCAGTGCCCCCCTATGACACCCCCAGTCAGTGCCCCCCTATGACACCCCCAGTCAGTGCCCCCCTATGACACCCCCAGTCAGTGCCCCCCTATGACACCCCCAGTCAGTGCCCCCCTATGACACCCCCCAGTCAGTGCCCCCCTATGACACACCCCCAGTCAGTGACAACCCCCCCTATGACACCCCCAGTCAGTGCCCCCCTATGACACCCCCAGTTCAGTGCCCCCCTATGACACCCCCCAGTCAGTGCCCCCCTATGACACCCCCAGTCAGTGCCCCCCCTATGACACCCCCAGTCAGTGCCCCCCCTATGACACCCCCAGTCAGTGCCCCCCTATGACACCCCCAGTCAGTGCCCCCCTATGACAGTGCCCCCCCAGTCAGTGCCCCCCTATGACACCCCCAGTCAGTGCCCCCCTATGACACCCCCAGTCAGTGCCCCCCTATGACCCAGTCACACCCCCAGTCAGTGCCCCCCTATGACACCCCCAGTCAGTGCCCCCCTATGACACCCCCAGTCAGTGCCCCCCTATGACCTACTTGTTAAGGTAGCAGTGGGTTTGTTCTTTTTTTTTTCTTAAAAAAAATGGGTTCCTGAAACACGTACAGGAAGTTTCATGCATTTAACGATATCCGTAATATAAATACTAATTATGCAAAACCAACAACTAGATAAATATAGGGTACTAGATCAGCAGACAAAATGTACGGCCTCAAAAAGATGTCGAGTAGGTTAAATCATCAGAGATTCTAGGTCATGACATAATTTGGTAGTGAAGCATATCTATGCCGCCTTTGAAGCAGAGATAGGAGACATTTATAACTAGCTCCTCATGGGAACAACCAGTAGAAGTACCTTGGAGTGGCTGCTGCATTGGAGGACTGAGCACACATGGGAATGCCCAGTGTGCAGTGACATCAGTTGTGGTAACATAACAGTTAGAGGTACCACTTTCCTTCTCAAAATTTTCTCTTTTGAGAAAATTCAGAAAATTTTCTGGTTCTCAGTCTGTGAGGCTGAAAAAAGAAACAGTTTCCTGCCATTACTGGACTTGAACTAGGAGCACTGTACTGATAAGCAAATGCAGTAACCACTGGGTTACTGACATTCCTCGTTGTACATCATCATCATATAGCAGACTGTTTGCAAAATTGTGCTCCCATCACAACACACTAAAGAGCCTCTCAAATGATTAAATATAATGTGAGATGTTGTATGTGAAATGCTCATTTGTAACCTTTTAGCTTCCAGTGGGGATTCTAGGGCCCTATTTGCCTTAGAGGCGAGCAACCAACATTATGCATACAGGTAAGCCAAATCAGTAAAACTGATATGCAGACAAAACTCAAGTTTTGGAATAAAATAAGATCGAAAGTCTGGATGTGGACAAACAACCAGAACCTTCTGCCAGAGTTTTTAGCTGGTTAACCTCATGGGGTAGCATAAATTATTGCCACATCAACAGCAACTTGGGGCACAATTGCTTCCAACTAGTTGTCTGAAAATTTTTTTAATTGTAGTAATAATTATTGTTTGAATCAACTTATGTTCTATTATGCACGTTATTTTAATTTATATGATATTTTAATGATGATGTATATAAATACAAGGTTTTTTTTGGGGGGGAAGATAAAGTTACATATATGGACTGACCACATAAACCGTTGAGTGGTTTGGTAAAGAACATGCAGTTAGCAATAGATCTGTACTGTTTCATACTGCTTGGAAGTTGGGTTTCTTATGTATAATTCATCAATTATCTGTATTATTTTATGATTATGTAATGTGTGAAACATGGCTTAGAAGATTATAGAGAGAGAGAGTGTGTGTATGCACGCGCGTGCATGCGCGAGCATGCATGCGTGCGTGCGTGCGTTACATGATTATGTTTAAAAAAAAAATGTTTTGTTATTTTTGAATTCTTGCCTTTATAATGAATCCATAAATATTACAGCTTGGTTAAATTCACAACTGCCACTTAAGTTCTGCCAGCCATGTTTTCTCAAGGGAGACAATTTATTATTGACGTTTTACTGCCAGTATCCATAATGTGACAGTTTATTTTAATTCTGCATTCTGATCCGCACAGTTAAATGGCTGTTTTAGTACTAGCTGGTATGTCCTGTTTGCTGTTTATTTTAATGATAGTTCTGTTTATTCTTCTGTGTACTTGTTACTGTTGTTCACATCAAGTTTGTTAGACTTGACTTGTGAAGCATCACTGTTGTAAGACTTTCAGAGTATCAGTATTTCAGTAACTAACCGGTGTAATATATTACTGATGTAAGGCGTTTCAGTAACTAATCCGTGTCGAGACGTACAAATTAACAGAAAAATGAATGTTCAAATGTACAGTTAACTCTTGACAGACTTTATACCAGTGTTTTTTCCTGTGTTTCTTGGCAGTGCATTAAATGTTAACAATTGTATGTGTTCTCTTTTGTAATGTTCCACGATTAACATTTTCTTTTAACATTCTCTGAAATGTTTTAAATACTTTAACATTGTGAGCAGTTACATCAATCATTTAACAGACATTGTGTGCAGTTCAGTTGTGAAATAGTATGACCAGCCCCATGATGTGGGTTCTGGAGTCCCATGTAGGGGAAAGACCCGCTGCCCCAACAAACATCATAACAGTGATGTGATTTGCTGATTAGGTCTTATGTGTTGGGGTCAAAAGATACAGATATCAGAGCCAGCCTGTAAACTACAACACAGGGATGTGCCTACTGCCAATTTAAGGCTGAGTGGAGGGAAAAAAACGAAAGATATTATGAGCAGTTTCATGTACTCTTACAGCACTGTAAGTCAATGTGGATAAATGAACTGCCTGTCATTTGTGGGGGTTCCAGCGTCTGGGTAGATATTCTTTTCACGGTAAGTTCTCTGGTGCAGCTCTGGAGCTTAGAGATATGTGAATGCATTTCACAGTTTCATGATTCTCAAGTACTGTCCTTCAACAAATGCTTTTTTTTTTGTTTAAACTGCCTGTTAAAACGTTCAACTGCTAAAAGATTATTATCCAGTGAATCAAAAGGCGAGAAAAAGATGCAGCCACTGGATAGGACACAGATTGAGAAATACCTGATAACAATTTAACCAGAATGTCTTTTTACTGGAATCCACAGGAATAAAGACAGACCAATCAAACTTGAGAAGGGGTTTAAAATCATCTTCTTTTTCTTCACTAGCTGTAAACTCTGGCAGAAAGTTTTGGTTGTTCATCCACTTCTGGACTGTAGTCCTGATCCAGAACCTGAGTGTTGCGTGTGTATCCGTTTTACAGATCTGACTTATTTGTATGCAGACTGCTGGTTCCTTGCCTCTCAGGCAGATGCACTCCGACTTCGAAGAAAGCTCCCAATTGGTCGACTTTTACGACATGCTTTTAGGAGGCAGTGGGTCTATTCTTGTTTTCCCTATAATAGGGCCCCAGGAACCCACACACGGGGGTTTTTTAAGGGAATTACAAAGCTATGGACTTGTTGATAGAATGAGCTGCAGATGATAGGAATACATAAAACTGCCCAACATGAGTTAGTTGAGGGCCCATGCTTCATTGGGAAATAGAGGGCAGCAGAAGAAAATGATTGTGCTCATTAGACCACCTGCCCTGAGAAGGTTGGGTCCTCTATCCATTATTTCAGTCACAGGTGAGTATCTTATCACCGTGTTCCCCGGTGTCGACTGTAGCTCAGTACACGCACATCCATTCAGTTGACTGGTAGCATTACTTATAGTTTGTATTTTCCAAGCCTACTTTTGGGAGACACAGTCAGGTAATGGCTCGACGCCTGCATACCAGACTAAAAGCTTTCGGTTTAAATCTGTATTGAGGTAAATTTTTAAGAAGAATTGACCTCAGCATCCAGGTTGTACCCAGCTTAAAATGGATACCAAGTAACATCCTGGGAAGTCAAGGCGGCAAAAACGATGTTCACCACATCACCCGTCATGTGCTAATTTGATTATAATAGATATTTCTAGCATTATATGCCCATGTGCCACTGCCATAAAAAGGGGTTTTACAAAGTGACCTACTTACTAGGTGTGATTCTCATTGTTGTGCCCATGCATACCACATCCTGTCATGTTAAACCTTCTGCAGTAGCATTCATGGTTACAGTGACCATAGTATCTTGAGCTAAAAGTGGGACACCCTAGTAATATTTTTAGATGAAAATGGGACATCCCAAGAAAGACAGTCTACAGATATAACTATAAGTGAATGTTCTTTTCTCAAACCAAGTCCTAGATTTGTATAAAATGGGACATCCCAAGAAAGACAGTCTACAGATATAACTATAAGTGTATGTTCCTTTCTCAAACCAAGTCCTAGATGTGTATGAAATGGGACATATTAATCTCAAGAGAAGTCTTGATCTGCCATGTTTCATTGCTGCCATACCACTCTCCCAGCAGGTCAGCATCATCATTCAGCCCCGGTAGCCATCTTCTGGCCCACAGGCTTCCGGAGACAGCAGCGAGCCGCCAGCACTGACTTCGATACCTTGTAGTGTCAGTGTTTTGTGCCGACCATGTAATTGATTTTTGCAATTATTTCAGTGGCACAATGGCATCAGATGACATCATCATTTAGTAAAAAATCACTTTTGGTTAAAAAAATTAACTTAAAAAAAAAAAAACAATAGCTAGTGATTCATGGTATTTTAAATATCATAGAGGAATAATTCTTTCAACTTTCTTTTATTATATTTAAGTCTGTATGGGTCAGTTGTGTCATGACAGATTTTGGGTCGGACTGATAAATTATCAACTGTCAAAGGAATAAGTAAACATATTCTAGATGGACTTGGTGATGATGTCATTTGTACAAAGCATGCAGTTGTTTCTTTTGGAATCATTTGCAAGTTGTTAATTTTGTGCGTTTTTTAAATTTGTATTCTTTGCTATTTCCAGTTTATTTCAGATTATTGTTTTGCTGTAACTCCCTCATTATTTTGTTTTTGAGATGAAATTGATTTTCTGTTGCATTTTGGCAGTCCATGCTGGAACAGAAAGTAGCATTTATATTTTTGGTTTGCTTCACTTTTGTCTGTCTTGGCTGATAAACTCACTAAAAGATTTCCTAAACTGATACTTTTATCTCATCTCCACAGTGTCTGTGTTGCAGAACTCTCCCTTTCTCTCTCCTAGCTCAGTTAACAGTGAGGGGTAAGACCGCTGGAATTTGAAATCTGCTGGGTTTCCCATCTATGCTAGGTTTCCCATCTATGCTGGGTTTCCAAACCCATTTTAGAGTTAAACAGAATGGTCCCACAGGTATGGCGTAAATGAGGACTTATTAAGTTTGGTGAAATTTGATATGTTTAGCCAAAAAGTACAAATGTCACATAAACTGCAACATAATATGCCAAAGGCCCTTTCAAGAGTGAATGCAGAAAAAGAGGACATCTCCTGAAACACATACTAGGATGTAATTGGATCTCAACACAGTAAATATAGACACACCATGATGTATCCACAACACAGTAAATATAGACACACCATGATGTATCTTCAACACAGTAAATATAGACACACCATGATGTATCTTCAACACAGTAAATATAGACACACCATGATGTATCTTCAACACAGTAAATATAGACACACCATGATGTATCTTCAACACAGTAAATATAGACACACCATGATGTATCTTCAACACAGTAAATATAGACACACCATGATGTATCCACAACACAGTAAATATAGACACACCATGATGTATCCACAACACAGTAAATATAGACACACTATGATGTATCCACAACACAGTAAATATAGACACACCATGATGTATCCACAACACAGTAAATATAGACACACTATGATGTATCCACAACACAGTAAATATAGACACACCATGATGTATCTTCAACACAGTAAATATAGACACACCATGATGTATCTTCAACACAGTAAATATAGACACACCATGATGTATCTTCAACACAGTAAATATAGACACACCATGATGTATCCACAACACAGTAAATATAGACACACCATGATGTATCTTCAAAACAGTAAATATAGACACACCATGATGTATCTTCAACACAGTAAATATAGACACACCATGATGTATTCACAACACAGTAAATATAGACACACCATGATGTATCCACAACACAGTAAATATAGACACACCATGATGTATCTTCAACACAGTAAATATAGACACACCATGATGTATCCACAACACAGTAAATATAGACACACCATGATGTATCTTCAACACAGTAAATATAGACACACCATGATGCATCCACAACACAGTAAATATAGACACACCATGATGTATCTTCAACACAGTAAATATAGACACACCATGATGTATCCACAACACAGTAAATATAGACACACCATGATGTATCCACAACACAGTAAATATAGACACACCATGATGTATCCACAACACAGTAAATATAGACACACCATGATGTATCTTCAACACAGTAAATATAGACACACCATGATGCATCCACAACACAGTAAATATAGACACACCATGATGCATCCACAACACAGTAAATATAGACACACCATGATGTATCCACAACACAGTAAATATAGACACACCATGATGTATCCACAACACAGTAAATATAGACACACCATGATGTATCCACAACACAGTAAATATAGACACACCATGATGTATCTTCAACACAGTAAATATAGACACACCATGATGTATCTTCAACACAGTAAATATAGACACACCATGATGTATCCACAACACAGTAAATATAGACACACCATGATGTATCTTCAACACAGTAAATATAGACACACCATGATGCATCCACAACACAGTAAATATAGACACACCATGATGTATCCACAACACAGTAAATATAGACACACACCATGATGTATCCACAACACAGTAAATATAGACACACACCATGATGTATCCACAACACAGTAAATATAGACACACCATGATGTATCCACAACACAGTAAATATAGACACACCATGATGTATCCACAAACACAGTAAAATATAGACACACCATGATGTATCCACAACACAGTAAATATATGACACACACCATGATGTATCTTCAACACACCATAAACATAGACACACCATGATGCACATGAGTGTATCACAACACAGTAAATATAGACACACCATGATGTATCCACAAAACAGTAAATATAGACACACCATGATGTATCCACAACACAGTAAATATAGACACACCATGATGATGTATAGGGGACCACACGTACACAGTAAAAAATAGGACACACCATGATGTATCCACAACACAGTAAATATAGACACACCATGATGCATCCACAACACAGTATAAATATAGACACACCATGATGTATCCACAAACACAGTAAATATAGACACACCATGATGTATCCACAACACAGTAAATATAGACACACCATGATGATCCACAACACAGTAAATATAGACAACACCATGATGTATCCACAACACAGTAAATATAGACACACCATGATGTATCCACAACACAGTAAATATAGACACACCATGATGTATTCCACAACACAGTAAATATAGACACACCATGATGTATCACACAACACAGTAGAAATATAGACACACCATGATGTATCCACAAACACAGTAATATAGACACACAATGATGTATCCACAACACAGTAAATATAGACACACCATGATGTATCCACAACACAGTAAATATAGACACACCATGATGTATCTTCAACACAGTAAATATAGACACACCATGATGCATCCACAACACAGTAAATATAGACACACCATGATGCATCCACAACACAGTAAATATAGACACACCATGATGTATCCACAACACAGTAAATATAGACACACCATGATGTATCCACAACACAGTAAATATAGACACACCATGATGTATCCACAACACAGTAAATATAGACACACCATGATGTATCCACAACACAGTAAAAATATAGACACACACCATGATGTATCCACAACACAGTAAATATAGACACACCATGATGTATCCACAACACAGTAAATATAGACACACCATGATGTATCCACAACACAGTAAATATAGACACACCATGATGTATCTTCAACACAGTAAATATAGACACACCATGATGTATCCACAACACAGTAAATATAGACACACCATGATGTATCTTCAACACAGTAAATATAGACACACCATGATGTATCCACAACACAGTAAATATAGACACACCATGATGTATCCACAACACAGTAAATATAGACACACCATGATGTATCCACAACACAGTAAATATAGACACACCATGATGTATCCACAACACAAGTAAATGATGTATCCACAACACAGTAAATATAGACACACCATGATGCATCCACAACACAGTAAATATAGACACACCATGATGTATCCACAACACAGTAAATATAGACACACCATGATGTATCCACAACACAGTAAATAAAGACACACGATGATACATCCTCGACAGATTTAGTTCTCTCATTGTTAATCCTAGTGCCCCAAAAATGCTGGCTTTAAAAAAAAGGCAGGAACCCAATAGACTTCCGAAGAAGAAAAAATCATTTGACACAGGTCAGTAATTTTTATTTTAATTGTGTGCAAATATAATTTTAGGTTTAGACGACGGATCATCGTCATGGCACAAGGGTAGTAACCCATAAGTACTCCATTCTATGCCTGACTCGAGCCTGAGTCTGAAGAATCTGAGCAGTGCTGTGAAATCTAGAATTACTAGAAGTCCACTTGAAAAAAAGCCCACCCTTCACCGGGGCTTGAACCTGGGATCTCCAGCACTTGAGCCGGAAACCATGCCTCGAGTCCACGCAGCCCCCTGTGTGGAGATGTATTAACAGGGTAATCCGTAAATGTAGAGTACAGCAATAAATGGAATACATTTCCTGGGGCATTAACAACCCTGGGACTGTGGGCAAATTATGATGTCAAAATGGCTTGAGAAAAAGCTGTTTTGTTCACAGGACCTCACCCACTCCTCCCCCCCCCCCCTTTTTTTTTTCCCCCATGCTATTTTTAGTAAATATATTCATACCTAGCCCTCCAAAACACTTTGTAGGTGGAAGTGGGACTCAGTGCCATTAACTAAGCTTTACAGGGGCAAGCCGTAGCAGAAATGTGGTGTAAGCGACATTTTGGGAAGAAAACAGACAGAAATACCAGGTTCACGACTTCTCAGGACAAGAGGGTTTAGACCCATAGGGATATTGATTGTCCTATGTAGTTGTTTTGTTTTTCTGTGCAATTGTGAACGTGGGAAGGTAAAACCAAACAACTGTTTAGCAGAAGTGCATTGCAACATTTCAGCTTCCATATGGAAGTCTTCTGGCTGCTTTACTGATTCATAGAGGAATAATTCTGTTTAAGTTTTTTAGAGAAAAGAAAGATATGTGACTGTGTTTCTGTGTATGTGGTTCACATAGCTTAAGTCACATTACCTGCATGCCTTTATTCTCAGTTTGTTTGAGCTGTCTATCTCTGTGAAAGGTTGCAAATCATGATCTATTTCTTCCTGCCTGATTCAAATTGATTTCCTTTATTGTTATGCACGTTCACATACTGTTTTAATAATCGGCTTTTTTACCTGTGTAATTCTGTTTTAATATGTTTATTTTGTTTGTGGCATAAATGTGCTTTAACTTTGATTTTTGAATTGATTTGTACTTGAGTCATAGCATCAGAAGACTGGGTAACATAGTTCCACAGCTAGTTTATTGACTTTCTTTTCAACATAATCATGTTTTCCTATTTCCAGCATCAAGTAGCAGTTGCAGTCTATTTCCTTAAATTGACTTATAAAGATTACTAGAACTTGAAATCAATAGGCTTTGAGACTGTTATGTCAGTTTTTTGTAGCATGTCAGTAGAGTGTCAGTCCTTCTGTGACATTTCTAGACGAGCGGTGTCATCCCCATAAAGCATCTCACCTGAATCAGCCATCATATGTAACTGCCAGTGAGCTGTGGTGAAGAATCAACATCACGGCACATAGGGCAGGCTCGTTAGTGTTTGATGTCTCGCATTAGAAATGCTTTTTTTTTTTTAAATGTTTCGGGAATGAATCATTAATCACTAAATAGAATTGAAGCAAAGAGTCAACTATTTCCCTTCTCTTAACCAGGAAATTAGGTTTCTGTGTGAAGGAACGAACAAAACAAACTTAATTTTGAAAGGGTTCATTGGGCACGCAGACCCGTCTGTCCTTCTAGTGTTAATAAATGTCATATTACTTCGAGTAAATTATATTTATTTGCTAGTTTTCACAATATTATTATTACACACTTGAGTTGTGTCAGACCCCCATCGCACATTAAAAATATTGATAGTGATGAATAGGCTTCCATTATATAGTGTTCTGTTGACATCAGTTTAGTTGTTCATTCGCTTTGGGCCACATTGTGTTTCAGTAAACATGGCTGTTGTTTGAGATGTCTATTTTATGGTTGATGTACTTCCTGTGTTGATGTTGTGAGCTTCAATTGTGCTTGCTTGTCTTTCTAATCAGATTTCTAGTGCACAGTTAGGGCTCGGCGGAGATTACAAATTTAATTTGATCAATTGCATAATTAGCTTGGGGTAAACAAATTATTTATTTGATGATAGTTAAATACATTGTTATGAGTTGTGTCAAAAGATCTCTACAGCCCTGCTGTCTTATTTATGATAAAGAATCAACATCACTCGCATGACAAGCCCAAAAATTCTTAATATCTAGATACGGGTTAATAACAATAGGATGTTCTCATGCATTGTTCACCTGCTGAAAATCTTTTGGCTGTTGAAATTTGTAATGAATATGCCCCTGGTTAAACAACTAATTGTGTCATTGAGAAAAGTTTCCCTCCAGAAAAATGCTTTAGCTCCTTTTATAGTTTGTGACATTCGTAGTCATGTCTATCCAAAGCTTTCTGTGTCATGTACTTTCAGTTCCATTCTAGATGGATGTTGTTCTGTACCTTTCCTGGCAGCTGTCTAGCATCTTCTGGCTGTCCAACATCTTCTGACTGTCAACTGTCTAGCATCTTCTGGCTGTCCAGCATCTTCTGACTGTCAACTGTCTAGCATCTTCTGGCTGTCCAGCATCTTCTGGCTGTCAACTGTCTAGCATCTTCTGGCTGTCCAGCATCTTCTGGCTGTCAACTGTCTAGCATCTTCTGGCTGTCCAGCATCTTCTGGCTGTCAACTGTCTAGCATCTTCTGGCTATCCAGCATCTTCTAGCTGTCAACTGTCTAGCATCTTCTGGCTGTCCAGCATCTTCTGGCTGTCATCTGTCCAACATCTTCTGGCTGTCATCTGTCCAACATCTTCTGGCTGTCATCTGTCCAACATCTTCTGGCTGTCATCTGTCCAACATCTTCTGGCTGTCAACTGTCCGGCATCTTCTGGCTGTCATCTGTCCAGCCTCTTCTGGCTGTCATCTGTCCAGCATCTTCTGGCTGTCAACTGTCCAGCATCTTCTGGCTGTCAACTGTCCAACATCTTCTGGCTGTCATCTTTCCAACATCTTCTGGCTGTCATCTGTCCAACATCTTCTGGCTGTCAACTGTCCAGCCTCTTCTGGCTGTCAACTGTCCAACCTATTTCTGGCTGTCCAGCCTCTTCTGGCTGTCAACTGTCCAGCCTCTTCTGGCTGTCAACTGTCAAGCATCTTCTGGCTGTCATCTGTCCAGCATCTTCTGGCTGTCATCTGTCCAACCTCTTCTGGCTGTCATCTGTCCAACCTCTTCTGGCTGTCCAGCATCTTCTTTCTTGGTCTGTCTTCCCCCCTAGTTTTCCCACCATCGCTATGTATTCTAGTTTTTTCCTGCTCATGACACGACTAAATAACTTAGATTTTCATTTTCCTGATTAAACAAGTGTGTGTGTTTGTGTGTGCGTGTGCGTGTGTGTGTGTGTGGGTGGGCTCTCTGTCCTATGTGATGCAAGCAGTTCTCTTCAGTTCTCTCTATTTTCTCTCAGATATCTCCCTTAATTTATGTGTTTGTGTTGTTTTGTTGCCTGTCCTAGATATCCTCGTCATTTGTCTGTAAAACCTTAACGCTGCCACTTCCACATAATTTGTCACATTGTAAAAGATAAAAACTGTTGATGTATCTGAGGGAAAAAACTGTGTTTATTTATGTAATATCATTCATTAGCACAGATCAAAAGGTCCTGGGTTCGCTCCCTGGCGGAGCCAGACTTTTTTCAAAAATTACCTTGGCTCCCATGTCGGCCCAGCCTTGAGTGGGTAACAGTCACAGTCCTGGGAAGTGAAGGTGGCCGGCGTGATGCTGACCACATCACCCACATTGTGCCTGTTGGTCTATAAAATATTGGTCTCGCCCTATATGCCTGAAAGCGTGGAAAAGGGTCCTTTACTGTTAAAAAAAACAAAAAACTTTACATCCATTAGTTACATGTGGGAAGATGCACCAATGTTTATGAACAGAAAATGCATTGTTTAAATTACTGTTACTAGATACTTTTATTTAGCGTAACGCCTTCTATTTTGTATGTTCATGCTCTCGTACTTTGGATTGTTTCATTAAATTAGTTACAAGGTAAGTGTTTTTTTAATATTACTCAATTACTTTAGGATTTTGTTTGTTGAGAACTGATTTGTAATTTGGGTGTACCATGATTGGGACACGTCTTGTTTGGAACATGGCAGCTATTCAGCATGAGCATGGCGACTTGAGGTACATTTGTGTCAGCTCTGCCAGATCCATCAGTGATATGTATTTTTGGCTCTTGGATCACAGCTGCCACATCATGTGCTGTCTTAGTTTGATAAGAATTTACAGAAGTCTCAACAAGTAGACTGTTTTTGTGTCTTTAGTTCATTTTTAGTTCAGTTCAACTCAATAGTTTTTGTTTGTTGGTTCATTGAGTAGATTGTCTTTCTTAGCTCATGTACAATGAACTCCTTCTTCTTTGTTCACCGGCTGAAAGCTCCGGTGGAAGGTCCTGTTTGATTGTCCATTTGGACTTTGGCTTTATGCCAGGGCGGGAGACATTTCGTGAATGACGCAGAAGTTAAATGTGAAGTGAAAATGTGGTTTAGAAAACAGCACACAGTTCTGTGCAACAGGTTTGGGAGGACTGTGAAAACGATGAGACAAGTGCATCAGTTTTGATGGAAATCATGTTAAAAATTAAAGGAACAGTATATGTGTAAATATAAACCGTTTTCAAGTTATCATCTTTAGTATTTTTTTAAAACATCCATTTGTGACTTACTTATTTAATTACCCTAGTATTGTGTTAGATATTTTTTATTTGTTTGCCAGTTTTTGGCAGCACTGAAAGTGGTAAACAGCCAGTGAGCTAGGGCTGTTACAGCTGGTTGAAACCTGAGTGGCATCATTTCATGTTATTGATTGAAGTCAGTCAATGACCCATTTCACACCGGTGGTCCATGCTAGGCTCATAACTTGATAGACTCGTCAGCACTCCATGTCTGATATGGTCAACATCACTCCGGCATCTTTTACTTCCCTGGACATTTCTTGGTATCCATTTAAATTTGAGAGGCAGTGTCAGCTTTCAAATCTGCCTCATGCTGATTCGAACCCATGACATTCAAGCCAGCAGGTGAGGATGATAGTGATAGAGCTGATGAATAATGAGCCGGACTCTAACCCAGTTAGATGACCTAGGAGTCAAGCCTGGTGACGTTTGTCTATGTCATTTGGGATAGGAAACATAACCAACTTCTCACTTGGAAAAAAAATTAGTTGAGGTACCTTGGAATCGCTGCTGTATCAGAGGACTGAACCCACATAGGAATGCCCAGTGTGCCGTGATGTCCAGTGTGGTAACATAACAGCAATTCATCAGTTGAGTGGGAGTTGACGGCGACAAGCTGCTGACACAGAGAACTAGTTTCTTGATGATCCTGGTGTCTCTAGCATCATCATCATAGCAATAACGGTGTCTGATGTAAGAGAACTTTCTGTACGTCAGACACCATATGCAATGACATTCAGCACCGTCTCACCACTGCCATATTCCACTGCTTATCTCTGTTTTTTTTCCTAACAGTTTAAAAAAAAAACAAATTGTTGTCTGCAGATATGCATTTGTGCATCTTTACTTTAACTCTGCTCTGGCTACCCTTGTGTTTTACATTTAAGATATTTTTGGAATACATGGGTTACTGTTGCATATTTGATAACGTTTTAACGCTTATAGTTATTTGACCTGCGTATGTTACTGTGCAAATGCTTTAAAAAAATACATTATTTCTCAATATAATTCTGTATATTAATGTGAAAAAAAACATTACCAACCGCCATCTCTATATCTCAAGGAAGCTAACAGATCTGTTTGACCACATTTTAATTTTCCATTTAGTTTGCTTATTGAAAATTAATTTTTCCTTGCCAGAAAATATTTGCACCAACTGAGTGTTGTTAGTAGCTTCATAGTTGATTGTTCATCAGTATTTGTATCACTTACAGGCCAGTTCTCTTGAAATATTTATTTGTTTTTCATGATTCAGTAGGTCTTCTTTGTGTTATAAATTTCGGACCACTGGAAGCCTGTTTAGGGAAATATTTTCAACATGACTTGATGATCCCAAAGATGTATTTAATGAGCTTCATGTTAAGGCGTCACTTTCTGCGACACATAATCAGTTATTATTTGTTTTTGTTTGCAGCAAGTGATTCTGCTTTATTGGATGTACCCTCGGAGTCTCGCTTTCAGAAGACTGCCCGGCGACTTTCAATGAAGTCCAGAAGGTCGTCCGGATCAAAGAGTTCAACTTCAACAAGTCCCAGTGCCATTTCAACAACTCCATCGACAGCCACAAGTGTCACTTCGGGAACTGTTTTCTTTGTGTCCTCCCCAGACAGCCCCAAGACCAAACAACACACCAGAGGAGGCAGTAGTGGCAGCAACAGCGGCCTTACTCACAGCAGCAGCAGCAGCAATCATGACGAAGCTGACACCCCCAAAACCAAATCAGCAAAGAGTGAGCAGAGCCCAAAATCAAAGCATTCAAAGAGTCGCTCGGAAAGTCCAAAGTTGAAAAAAGGAAAGTAAAGTTTCACTTTGAGGAAATCAAAAACATAAAAGAGAATTCACTTTTTATTTATTATATTATAGTCCCAGTGTGTGTGTGTGTGACCTTTTGCGAAAGGATAACCTGGAGAGGTCAAAGATCATCTCAAATTAAAGAACATTTAACAATGCTATAGCCAAAAATATAAATATTGTTTCCTGTTATTTATATGTTTTGCCAAAACAAACCTAAAGGGGTGCATGCAGTAGTTTCTCTAAAACATTTTTCAAAAACTGATGGAACATTTTAGGGACTGTAATAAACAGCATCCTGCCTCGGAAGCTGAAATATTTTGGTCATATCAAGTGTCACAAGGGATTGGAAAAAATTATAGCAGAAGGCATGTTACCAGGAAGGAAAGGGCAGGGGCCGACCGACACGAAGATGGGTGCAGGATATAAGTGACTCCTAGAGTATGAAAGTGCAAGAGGCGGGAGAGCTGTCGAGAGACCGAGTTTCTTTCAGGCAGACTGTGATGAGAGCGAAGGATCTGCTACATAATGATGATGACAAAGAGAGCGGATGAAATAAATGTTCAGGTTAATTCAGCGTTAGGTTCGGGCTAGAATGTATTTGATTCATTATGGATGGAAAATATCTAGTTACATGCAGCAAATGGTTTTATCTAACATTGCTGTTTGTATTATATGTACACATACATAGAAGTATATCTCATTGTGGTATATATTTATTACTTGTCTTATGACCAACCTTGTGTGTTAGAAAACTAAAGCATTGTATCCTTTTTTGAGGGAGCCATTTCTTGGTTGATAAATGGGCATGAGGTGACTGTAATGAAGCTACGAATGTCTAACAATGTAGGACATACATAAAGGAGGTGTCAGTTTTACAGAACCAGTGACAGTATACAGGGGACATTAAGGCAGTCTGGAAACCTCTCTCCCCCCACTCCCAGTGATGAGATTCCACTAACCTCCTGCTCCTGGTTCATCTATAAGAGGTGGTGGTTGTTTCATTTCTCTTTATAAAGTTCTCTGTGATCTAGGTAAATATATGTGGTGCAGACTACCTCCTATAATGTGGCAAATTTCTGTTGTGAAAAACAATTGATTTATTCCCTGCAATTTTTCTTTCATTAACTCTTATCTGGATAAAAGGAATTTCTGATAAAAAGAACCATTTCCTGGGTCCCCAGTAAGTTACCCTTATCAGGTCTGCAGTTTAAAGCGCTGTGTCATTTTATTATTTTTGTGTGGGTGCCATATTTGTATTACACAATATTTGACTACCATTATGTGCTCATTCAGAGTCAGTTCATGTAACATTGCTCTCTCTGGTGCCCTGTCTGATGCTAGTCTTGTAATATGGCCAAACCATTTGGTTTGTTGCCTACCGATAAAGTTCAGTACTGGTTCTGTGCCGACTCTCCTCCTGATATCATAATTCCTAAGTCGATCTTCCCTCATTACACCTAGCATAGTACATTACACCTAGTATAGTACATTACACCTAGCATAGTACATTACACCTAGCATAGTACGTTACACCTAGCATAGTACGTTACACCTAGCATAGTACGTTACACCTAGCATAGTACGTTACACCTAGCATAGTACGTTACACCTAGCATAGTACATTACACCTAGCATAGTACGTTACACCTAGCATAGTACGTTACACCTAGCATAGTACGTTACACCTAGCATAGTACGTTACACCTAGCATAGTACGTTACACCTAGCATAGTACATTACACCTAGCATAGTACGTAAACATTTCATTTCTGTCGTGACTATTTTCCTTCTGACTTCTAAAGAGAGTATGATTGACATTAATAGCATAATACCTATATTTTACAAACCAATCAGCACTTGGTGGGTGATGTGATCAGCATTATGCTGGCCACTTTTACTTCCCAGCACTGCATCTGGTACCCGCCTAGGTTGATCTGGGAGCCAAGGTCATTTCTGAAAAATGTCAGGCTTCGTCAGGAGCTGAACCCAAGACCTTCTGATCCATAGACAAGTGTCTAGCGGCTACACCACGAGTGATAACATGAATCCTTTAAATTAGTTCTGTTGGACCCCAATTTGGAACCACTAATCTGTGACATGATGTAGTTTTTTGTCACTGAATTCGTTGTATTAAAAAGTAGGCCCCCTTACAAACATTCCTGTATATGAGTATTGTTATGCTTACATTATCCCCCTTGTTCATGTTCCTGCAGTTGTCCTTTTCAGTCAGATGTTAAACCTGGCTATATTGTCCAGTGTTAAACTTGGCTATATTGTCCAGTGTTAAACCTGGCTATATTGTCCAGTGTTAAACCTGGCTATATTGTCCAATATTAAACCTGGCTATATTTTCCAGTGTTAAACCTGGCTATATTGTCCAATGTTAAACATAGCTATATTGTCCGATGTTAAACCTGGCTATTTTGTCCAGTATTAAACCTGGCTATATTGTCCAATGTTAAACCTGGCTATATTGTCCAGTGTTAAACCTGGCTATATTGTCCAGTGTTAAACCTGGCTATATTGTCCAGTGTTAAACCTGGCTATATTGTCCAGTGTTAAACATAGCTATATTGTCCGATGTTAAACCTGGCTATATTGTCCAGTGTTAAACCTGGCTATATTGTCCAGTGTTAAACCTGGCTATATTGTCCAGTGTTAAACCTGGCTATATCGTCCGATGTTAAACCTGGCTATATTGTCAGTAAGTATAGATTGGAACTGTGTTGAGGGTAATGGCTTAGATTGGAAGGGGCTGTGTTACAGTTAGATCAAGGGTGTAGGACAAGGTGGAACTGTATAGACTAAAATAGACATTGGACTAGTAATGGTAGACATTGGACTAGTAATGGGTCCTTATGTATAAGTCAAACATGAGTAATGTTGTTGGGTGGTCACTGAGGAGCGTGACTGTAAGTCCCATTTTCATCAGAATGCTACGTTTTTTTTAGGTAGGCCCAAACCGCCCCATGGATACTCAGAGTCGATTGCAACAATGGAATTTTTGTTGTTGTCGAGTACGATCTGGGCCAACCTTAATATGATGCTGTGGTTTCTGTATGTATGTGTGAAGTAATGCACCTAGTAAGACAGACCTTGGATGTTCCTAACAACAAACTGTTGTAGTTTTGCTTCCTTTACAACATGTCTTTTCCTCCCTGGCTGTAAACTCTGGCAGAAAGTTCTGGTTGTTCTTCCACTGCTTGACTTTGATCTTGTTCCAGAACTGGAGTGTCGCATGCACATCTGTTTACAGATGTGAATTATTTGTTTGCAGATTGTTGATTGCCTGCCTCTCAGGCAGAGGTACTCCAACTTCAAAGAAATCCCCCAATTGGTTGATTCTTACGACATGCATGTTGGGGACACAGTGGGTCTGTTCTTGTTTTCCCTACAGTCGGATCCCGTAACCCATAGGGAGAGTATCTGATATCTAATTCTGATAGTGTCATTCCTGCAGCTTACGTGTAGAGTCTGGTAGTCTTAGTTTCATGTGTAGAGTCTGGTAGTCTTAGTTTCATGTGTAGAGTCTGGTAGTCTTAGTTTCATGTGTAGAGTCTGGTAGTCTTAGTTTCATGTGTAGAGTCTGGTAGTCTGGTAGTCTTAGTTTCATGTGTAGAGTCTGGTAGTCTGGTAGTCTTAGTTTCATGTGTAGAGTCTGGTAGTCTTAGTTTCATGTGTAGAGTCTGGTAGTCTTAGTTTCATGTGTAGAGTCTGGTAGTCTTAGTTTCATGTGTAGAGTCTGGTAGTCTTAGTTTCATGTGTAGAGTCTGGTAGTCTTAGTTTCATGTGTAGAGTCTGGTAGTCTGGTAGTCTTAGTTTCATGTGTAGAGTCTGGTAGTCTGGTAGTCTTAGTTTCATGTGTAGAGTCTGGTAGTCTGGTAGTCTGAGTTTCATGTGTAGAGTCTGGTAGTCTTAGTTTCATGTGTAGAGTCTGGTAGTCTTAGTTTCATGTGTAGAGTCTGGTAGTCTTAGTTTCATGTGTAGAGTCTGGTAGTCTTAGTTTCATGTGTAGAGTCTGGTAGTCTTAGTTTCATGTGTAGAGTCTGGTAGTCTTAGTTTCATGTGTAGAGTCTGGTAGTCTTAGTTTCATGTGTAGAGTCTGGTAGTCTTAGTTTCATGTGTAGAGTCTGGTAGTCTTAGTTTCATGTGTAGAGTCTGGTAGTCTTAGTTTCATGTGTAGAGTCTGGTAGTCTTAGTTTCATGTGTAGAGTCTGGTAGTCTTAGTTTCATGTGTAGAGTCTGGTAGTCTTAGTTTCATGTGTAGAGTGCTTGTTGAGAGGACATTTTAGAACAAACACTATCATCATGTGTAGAGTCTGGTAGTCTTAGTTTCATGTGTAGAGTCTGGTAGTCTTAGTTTCATGTGTAGAGTGCTTGTTGAGAGGACATTTTAGAACAAACACTATCATCATGTGTAGAGTCTGGTAGTCTTAGTTTCATGTGTAGAGTCTGGTAGTCTTAGTTTCATGTGTAGAGTGCTTGTTGAGAGGACATTTTAGAACAAACACTATCATCATGTGTAGAGTCTGGTAGTCTTAGTTTCATGTGTAGAGTGCTTGTTGAGAGGACATTTCAGAACGAACACTATCATCATGTGCTGTGTAGTAATCTCAAAGATGCTGATGAGCTATCTTAGATGTGTGTGTGTGTACAGTTGTTGTTACAGAAACTTTGTAATTAGACCAGGCTGCTAGATTTCCCATTTTATACACCATAGACCTGATCAGTCAGTAGAAGTCACGGGAACCAAAGAAATAGTTCTTTTTATCAGAAATTTCTCTTATCTGGAAAAGATGTCAAGCAAGAAAAATTGCTGGGGATAAACACATTGTTCTTCACATCATAAATTCACCACATCTAAGATCTCCTTATGCGGTCTGCACTGTAATATGAAATGTTATATTATGTGTACTCTAGTAAGAATACACCTGTTACCAGGTGAGGTGTTCAGTGTGACTGTAAACACCATCTGTGGTCGCCACAGCATACAAATCCTGTCCACAGGAATTAGGAGTGTTTGAAAACTGTTCCCAAGGCTTGAGTACAAAAGTAGGAAACGTCCATCAGCAGTGTGGCAGCATTAACTTTAGGCTAATAGGGCGCCATGGGTTGGTCAGAACATATTGCCTTAGGCATCCATGCAGGCATCCCATTGCTTAGATAGGGGCAAATCCATCTGCAAAAAAGGATTGTGGTTGCTCATTCCAGCAAGTGGCTACAGTGTTCATTATACCCACTGTGAACATACCTTCTATATTGCAGTTTCTTACAAACACATTTCTGTCCCTGTTGACACAAATAACATTTTCGCTACTGAACTTACGCTTCAAACAATTTCACCTGCTTGGCTCCATTCATTTTTGCAATGTTTTTTTTTCTTCTGTTGCAATAAAATGCCCTTGGCCCGGCTTTGTAATGTCGTGAACTTGTGTGCTTTCTCAAACATTTTTGCCCAGTCCATTACTGTTGTCTTCGATACACATTTGTTATCATAAGCTGCAAGCATTCCTTGATTGTTCACTGGTCAACATTCTTCAAATCAGAGGGATTGAGTTCCCACTTTAAAAGCTTCTCTCGATGAACTTTGGATGAACCTGGCCATTTTCTCATTTCTCAGTGGTTAGAAACCAAACCTGTGCATCATGGGATGATAAAACATGTGCTGTTCTGTTCATTGGTCAGTACTTATCACATGACTTTGACATGATCATGTTTACCTTCTATTCATTGGTCAGTACTTATCTCATGACTGTGACATGATCATGTTTAACACTTACAGATAGGTGCTGTCCTGTTCATTGGTCAGTACTTATCACATGACTGTGACATGATCATGTTTAACACTTACAGATAGGTGCTGTCCTGTTCATTGGTCAGTACTTATCACATGACTGTGACATGATCATGTTTAACACTTACAGATAGGTGCTGTCCTGTTCATTGGTCAGTACTTATCACATGACTGTGACATGATCATGTTTAACACTTACAGATAGGTGCTGTCCTGTTCATTGGTCAGTACTTATCACATGACTGTGACATGATCATGTTTTAACACTTACAGATAGGTGCTGTCCTGTTCATTGGTCAGTACTTATCACATGACTGTGACATGATCATGTTTAACACTTACAGATAGGTGCTGTCCTGTTCATTGGTCAGTACTTATCACATGACTGTGACATGATCATGTTTAACACTTACAGATAGGTGCTGTTCTGGTCATTGGTCAGTACTTATCTCATGACTGTGACATGATCATTTTTAACACTTACAGATATGTGCTGTGCAATACAAACAGGTTTCACATGAATTCTGCTAATAACTCAGGTTGTCTGGCTGTTTCTGGTCCCACCATTGTCCCTTTCTGCCTTGAATTTGTGTCAGTACATTATCAGCTTGTGTGTGTAATTAATAACAGCTGAGAATGCATCTGCATCTAATGTTGCTTGTTGCTCTGAAAATGCCTGTTTCACTATTGTTTGTTGCTGCTGATAAGATAGTTGTGTTTTTTTTTATTATTCTCGACATTACATGGAAAAATGAGGTTCTGTACTAAAATAATAAACTAGAGCGTTGCTGTGTCTATATTTGATATAATAATCCAAATATTGTTTCATTATTCACTTTGTTCAGGTCATTGTGTTTGCTTCATCTTCACTGTTTGATATTATAACCACATGACTTGAAGTTATACATGACCAAATGATATATCACATCCCAATGTGCAATGATGATTTCTGAAAGAACCAAACATCTGTATATAACCTTTGTATCATTATTGTTCCATGTTATCTGCAATGCGTGTACCGAGTTTATGTTTGCATTCATCCAAAGATATTGGGAGGTAACTATTAGCCTGTGTTTTGTGTGAGAAGTTTATGCTACTTTTTAGTTTTTCCTCTGGTGATGTGTGAAGATATTCCTTGCAGTCCTGTTTATGTTTGTGCATAAACACTTTCTTTGGTTTCAGATGAAAGCTAAGGAAGTGCTTGTTGACCTCCAGTTGGGTTAGTCTGTGGATAGTCCGCACCACAATGAGATACGCAGAGGTCTGGACCACTGTATGGTCTGGTGACATCCCAGACCCTGATTATAGGGAAACTGAAGGGTTGGAGGGGAAGTCTGGAAATGCCATGTATTTTTATAAACAACAAGCACACTAGTGCTGGCTGAGGATGTAGGCGGGGTTGATTGAGAAGTTGTGACTTAACAATGTAGTTTTGGTGTTAGTTATAGGTGTCTGGAGCCATTTGAATGTTGTCTGTGTAGACAGCCTCCTATCTTGTCTGAAACTTGTCAGGGAGCAGGCTTCTAAAAGATTATGTTGGTTGCTTGATGCTCTCACTGTGACTATCATTCTTATCCTGTCTCATTGCTAGTCTTGACAGCCAAAATGGTATGTTATCTGTGGACTCCATTCCTTGTAACTCATATATTCTGTTTTGTATTCGCTGCTGTACATATTGTTAGACAACACTCATTGACACATCATTTGTTAGACAACACTCATTGACACATCATTTGTTAGACAACACTCATTGACACATCATTTGTTAGACAACACTCATTGACACATCATTTGTTAGACAACACTCATTGACACATCATTTGTAAGACAATACTCATTGACACATCATTTGTTAGACAACACTCATTGACACATCATTTGTTAGACAACACTAATTGACACATCATTTGTAAGACAACACTCATTGACACATCATTTGTTAGACAACACTCATTGACACATCATTTGTAAGACAATACTCATTGACACATCATTTGTTAGACAACACTCATTGACACATCATTTATTAGACAACACTCATTGACACATCATTTGTAAGACAATACTCATTGACACATCATTTGTTAGACAACACTCATTGACACATCATTTGTTAGACAACACTCATTGACACATCATTTGTTAGACAACACTCATTGACACATCATTTGTAAGACAATACTCATTGACACATCATTTGTTAGACAACACTCATTGACACATCATTTGTTAGACAACACTCATTGACACATCATTTGTAAGACAACACTCATTGACACATCATTTGTTAGACAACACTCATTGACACATCATTTGTAAGACAATACTCATTGACACATCATTTGTTAGACAACACTCATTGACACATCATTTGTTAGACAACACTCATTGACACATCATTTGTAAGACAACACTCATTGACACATCATTTGTTAGACAACACTCATTGACACATCATTTGTTAGACAACACTCATTGACACATCATTTGTTAGACAACACTCATTGACACATCATTTGTAAGACAATACTCATTGACACATCATTCGTTAGACAACACTCATTGACACATTCGTTAGACAACACTCATTGACACATCATTTGTTAGACAACACTCATTGACACATCATTTGTTAGACAACACTCATTGACACATCATTTGTTAGACAACACTCATTGACACATCATTTGTTAGACAACACTCATTGACACATCATTTGTTAGACAACACTCATTGACACATCATTTGTTAGACAACACTCATTGACACATCATTTGTTAGACAACACTCATTGACACATCATTTGTTAGACAACACTCATTGACACATTCGTTAGACAACACTCATTGACACATCATTTGTTAGACAACACTCATTGACACATCATTTGTTAGACAACACTCATTGACACATCATTTGTTAGACAACACTCATTGACACATCATTTGTAAGACAATACTCATTGACACATCATTCGTTAGACAACACTCATTGACACATTCGTTAGACAACACTCATTGACACATCATTTGTTAGACAACACTCATTGACACATCATTTGTTAGACAACACTCATTGACACATTCGTTAGACAACACTCATTGACACATCATTTGTTAGACAACACTCATTGACACATCATTTGTTAGACAACACTCATTGACACATTCGTTAGACAACACTCATTGACACATCATCATTGTTGCTTTGTTTGAACCAGCACTCTCAGACACATCATCAGGAATGTTGTATTTGAGCCGACACATCCTCATTCTTGTATTTGGGCAACATTCTTAGACATATCAACAGTGTTATATTGGACAATATTCATAGAGACTTTATCATCATTCTTGTCACATTTAGAACATATTCAATGACAGACCGTCATCAGTGATTTGTTTAGAAAATATTCAGTGACAGATCAACATTTTTGTTGTGCTTGCTGCAGTAAATGCCTTTTCAGTGCAAGCTTTTCTGTTTTATTTGTAATGTTCTTATAAAACCTTATGTTTTTTTTTTTGGGGGGGGGGCGCTTGAGGCTTATTGTCTACTCACAACAGTGAGATCTGCTGTTTTGTTTGACCAGACAGATAAATGTGATAACTGAACAGCACAAGCTACAACTTGCTGTCAAGGGCAGTTGCCAGGAAACAAAAAACAATCAAGGGATGACTCTTTTACATCCAACCAGTCAACTTTATGTAAACCCTGATGATTGAAAAAAATTTTTTAAATTATTTTTTGCTTTGAAGTGTAATAAATTGTTGTCTATATTATTCAGTGATTAAAAGAACAGCAGAATGTGAGATTAGAAGAATATAACATATGACAGATAGACAATGATGACAGTTGGCTGATCTGTTTGTGTGTGATAGATACCACTGCCAATGTGTTGGATAAAGAGTTCCGCTCACCCGAGTCTTGTTTCCAGTGTTTTTCTTCTTTACAAACATGTGTCATACATAACTGAAAGAGAACAATCTTGTCCCATGATCACATGTCTGTGCTGTTGCTGTGTCAGTGCGTTTATATTGTCTGTGTAGCAAAAATTTCACCTGTTGCTCATTAGGTATGCCTTACAGTTAAACTGTGTCCATGTCCTTACAGTTAAACTGTGTCCATGTCCTAACAGTTAAACTGTGTCCATGTCCTTACAGTTAAACTGTGTCCATGTCCTTACAGTTAAACTGTGTCCATGTCCTTACAGTTAAACTGTGTCCATGTCCTAACAGTTAAACTGTGTCCATGTCCTTACAGTTAAACTGTGTCCATGTCCTTACAGTTAAACTGTGTCCATGTCCTTACAGTTAAACTGTGTCCATGTCCTTACAGTTAAACTGTGTCCATGTCCTTACAGTTAAACTGTGTCCATGTCCTTACAGTTAAACTGTGTCCGTGTCCTTACAGTTAAACTGTGTCCGTGTCCTAACAGTTAAACTGTGTCCATGTCCTAACAGTTAAACTGTGTCCATGTCCTAACAGTTAAACTGTATCCATGTCCTAACAGTTAAACTGTGTCCATGTCCTTACAGTTAAACTGTGTCCATGTCCTTAAGTTAAACTGTGTCCGTGTCCTTACAGTTAAACTGTGTCCGTGTCCTAACAGTTAAACTGTGTCCATGTCCTAACAGTTAAACTGTGTCCATGTCCTAACAGTTAAACTGTATCCATGTCCTAACAGTTAAACTGTGTCCATGTCCTTACAGTTAAACTGTGTCCATGTCCTTACAGTTAAACTGTGTCCATGTCCTAACAGTTAAACTGTGTCCATGTCCTAACAGTTAAACTGTGTCCATGTCCTAACAGTTAAACTATGTCCATGTCCTTAGTTAAACTGTGTCCATGTCCTTACAGTTAAACTGTGTCCATGTCCTTACAGTTAAACTGTGTCCATGTCCTTACAGTTAAACTGTGTCCATGTCCTTACAGTTAAACTGTGTCCATGTCCTAACAGTTAAACTGTGTCCATGTCACTCTGTGTTGACCTGCTGCATCCTGCATACACTGCAGGTAATATTTTTAGTTAACCTTTCTCTCTACATGGTTCAGATTTCTGTCTCAGCATGCTCTGGCAGTTAGGCTTTCATTGGATATCTGCATCATAGGCTGCTTCTGACATTTTATGTTTCACTGGTGGGGAAGCTGCCATGGTGTGCTAGACACTTGCCTGTGGATCCCAAGGTCGTGGGTTCATGTCCTGATAGAGCCGGACCTTTCTTCCAAATAATGACCTTGGCTCGACCAGGCCTTAAATAGGTACTAGGTCAAGTCCAGGGAAGTAAAGGCAGCTGCTGTGATGTTGACCACATCACCTACCAGTAGCTGATAGTCAAGCCCTGTAGGCCCAATGTGCCTATAGACGTCAAAAGGGTCCTTTACTTTAACTCTGTGTTGTTCAGTCTTCAGCTCCACCTGCTCCTGCAGTCCGGCTTTCACTGTGAGTGCAGCTCTGGCTGATGGTCATTGAACCATTTGCTTTTTTTAATGGCAATAATTGTTGTCCTGTGTCGACAGCCCAGCATATCTTAATCTGAGAGGAACATGCTTTTCTAGCCTGGCCCTTCAGACTTCACCTAGACATGCACTTGACCACAAGCATGTTAGACTGTGTTGAGTGCCCTGAAGGGGAACATTGTCACATGTGTGTTGTCATGCCTGCTTTAATGGATCACTATAAGTAAGTGTAGATCCTTTTTCCACGCCCTTAGGCCTAAAAAGGCATATAGGGCTAGACCTATATTTTTATAGACCAGTTGGCACAAGATGGGCGATATAATGGATCACTGAGACACATCAGACAAGAACTGTGTGGCCAAGACTACACAGTCAAGTTTAAAACAAAAAAGACTGTTTTGAGCAAGTGATGCTAGTCACATATTTGTACAGACCAAACAAATGTACATGGTGGGTGATGTGTTCAGCATTACCCCAGCCGCCTTTACTTTCCCAAACATTACCTGAGACCAGTTTTCGGGTACAGGCTGTAAAGCAAATTTAGAGATGTGTGTTGCTCTAGCAGTGACGCATGTGAATAAGTGCAGTATGGGCTGCATGTAAGAACACATCAGGTTTATTCTGGTCTTTTTTGAGTAGTCCAATAAAGGACTGTTTTATAAAGATGTATCATGTCTCTCATACATAATGTAGTCAGTATATAATGCATTTTACTGTTCTGTTTTAGAAAGCAATTTGCAGTTGTTATTTTTATTGGTACTAATTTATATTATGTTATCACAATCAGAGTCACTGCATATTGGGCATTAAATGGATAAAACAGCCATTTTAAGGTACCCCTACTGATTGTTCCTTGAGAAATTGGTTATAATGTCTCCTGTTTTGACCTAGAAGACATAAGCCAGGTCAGGCAATAGTTTATGTAATTCTTTCATGTCAGTATCAGAGATTCATCACTGCCCTCCAGCCTAGTTGAGCAGCATTGACATCAGCTCTGTTCATCCTTGTTCCTCTATGTATTGGTGTGTTTTCCATCTTGCAGTAGGCTACCCTTGTTCTGTTACCCATGATGTTATCTTCCATTTCAGGCATACAGTCACATTTCCTGGATAGCATTCTAAGAAGCTGATTTGTAGCAATGTTATATAATGGATACATGTAAGTAAAGTAAAGATCCCTTATTACGCCTTAGGGGCATCGGGTATATGGGCAGAGTGTCCCATATTTTTACAGACCAATCGGCACTCGGTGGGTAATGTGGTCAGCATTACGCCGGCTGTCTTTACTTCCCAAGAACAGCCATTCTGGAACCCATTTGAGGCTGGGTCGACCTGCGACGTCCTATACTACGATAAAAATCCACGCAGCCCGCAGTGGGTTCCGATCGCGGTACGTTGGATTACGAGTCGGACTTGCAACGCCTTAGCCACAGACGCCACTAA
Organism: Candidula unifasciata; assembly: GCA_905116865.2. Classification (NCBI taxonomy): domain Eukaryota; kingdom Metazoa; phylum Mollusca; class Gastropoda; order Stylommatophora; family Geomitridae; genus Candidula; species Candidula unifasciata. Next base: position 843,426 of record CAJHNH020005290.1, read on the forward strand.
TGGTTTCATGAAATCTGGCAAATTCAAGATGTTGAAAAGAGCTTGGGGCCAGGAGATTGCACTGACTCTTTGCTTGTTAATGCTTTTCTTTTATATCTTCATTTCATTCAGTGATGTTTGTTTAAACTGTCAGTGTTTTTGTTGTGTTTGTGATTGTCTCTATGTTTCTGCTGCTGTGATGTTCCGATTATAGCTGAGAAATATCAGTTTTTTTGAACGTGCCAGTGAGGAACTGGCAGATGGATGGCACTTACTGCAATCAGCAGTTGTATTATATACAAATAAACAAGTGTTCAACATGACTGATTTTCTGTGAAGTTGTTGCTCTGCAAAATGTGCTATCAGACTTGTGTATTAATTACTGAAAGACCTTACTCTTCTCAAGTGGTATCCGGTGTCGCTTAGAGGGGGTGTGTTTGTGTGTGTCCGACCCACTGTCCCCCAACAAACGTGTTGTAAACGGTGACTGATCAGGTATCTGCTAAAACTGGATGTGGTCCAGTATGTGCAGATATCACAGCTTATCTGTAAACCACAACAAAATATACCAATCATCCTAACAAGGATGAGAATGCAGACGAAAAAGAAGATCTACTCCTGTATGCTATTGCTGACAAGCTTGAAACGTCTCATAATACTTGAGTGAAAATGTGACAAATGTCAGGTGCATTACCAGGTATTGAGACTGACAGTTGCGAATGTGACTGTTTCAAGTCTGTGCCACCTCATGAGATTCAGGTTTTCAACAAAATGTCCGTTAGATGTCGAAGTAAAAACTTCCGAGGAAAGGTGATTTTTAGAAATTTTCAAGAAAAACTGCAAGTAATAACAAGCATTTTTATTGACAGAACAATTGACAGTAATGAGTTGTTCACATAACAACTCACACAACTCATATACTAACTAACATGGTTCTGTTAACAGTACAAGCCATACAGTTTTGTTTTTTTTAAAACAGAACCTATAATAACTTTTTTTTTTAAATGGACAGAATAACACATGTATGTTTTTATTAACAGTGCAACTCGTACGTTTCTTTTTAAACAGAACAACTCATTTAACATGTGTATAAAACAGAAACAGGTCATAGTGACATGCTTCTATTACCAGTACAACCCATAAAGTAACGTTTTTTAAATTTTTTAGGAACTCATATAACGTGAATTAAAAAAAATATATAAAAAAAAGAGAACAAAGTAACATGTTTGTTTCTCTTTATATAAAACAACTCATATAATGTGCATAAAACAAAATAAAAAACAAGTCCTAGTAACATGTTTCTATTGCCAGCACAACTTATGAAATAACATGTTTTTCCCTATCTTCATAGAGAGCAACTCATATAATAACATGTATATAAAACAGAAAAAAAATCATAGTAACATGTTTCTATTACCAACACAACTTATGAAATAACATGTTTTTCCCTCTCTTCATAGAGAGCAACTCATATCATAACATGCATATAAAACAAAAAATATCATAGTAACATGTTTCTATTACCAGCACAACTTATGAAATAACATGTTTTTCCCTCTCTTCATAGAGAGCAACTCATATAATAAAATGTATATAAAACAAAAAAAAATATCATAGTAACATGTTTCTATTACCAGCACAACTGATGAAATAACATGTTTTTCCCTCTCTTCATAGAGAGCAACTCATATAATAACATGTATATAAAACAGAAAAAAATATCATAGTAACATGTTTCTATTACCAGCACAACTTCTGAAATAACATGTTTTTCCCTCTCTTCATAGAGAGCAACTCATATAATAACATGCGTATATAAAATGGAAAAAAATCATAGTAACATGTGTCTTTTACCAGTACAACTCATGAAGTAACATGTTTTCCCCCCTCTTCATACCAAGCAACTCAAATAATATGTATACAAAATAAAATGTCATTGTAACAGTAAATTGTACAATTGGGTTAAAGCATATCTACATGTTTCAATTGCCAGTACAACTCATGAAGTTACGTGTTTCCCTCCCTATACAGAGCAACTCTTATAATAGCATGTATACAAAATAGAAAAAAGTCATAGTAACATGGTTCTATTAACAGTACAACTCAAGTAACGTATGCCCCCCACAATCCCCTTTTTTTCACTCATACAGTAACGTGTATAAAATAGAAGAGAATTTTAATTTATGTTTCTTTTAAGGGAACTCTAATGAGATCTACAGGCAGTCAGTTCACAAGGAAAATATCCCTGTTCACAATTTAGGGCATGTAGTTAGTGCTAGCTCCAGATTTTAATAGAACATTTGGAACTCCATTACAATGTTTCCCAGAACATTTCCTGGTACCTATATTTAAGTCTGGGTGGCCCAGGTCAATGTTAATAATTCACTTTGATAGAAATTCGATCTCTAGCTGCAGGACCAGCGTCAAACTGCTATTAACAATGCCCCAGGAATAAAAACATTCACTTTTACTAAGAGTAGCCAGCAATAATAATGACACGCATTTCTGTTAACAGTAGGCAACTACAGAGATTTGCAACAGAGACATCAGTGCAGCGGATGGAGGAAATTATTAGAGGTGACAGGCGAGTAACGGTTGACTGTAGCAGCTGCAATAGGGTGCTCACATGGTTCCACATACAACATAATGCATTGTCGATTGAAATTTAAGAAAGTGTGCTCAAAGTGGATACCCAGACCATTGACGGATTAACACAGATTGAACCGATTAGACCTGTCCTTGCAGCATCTCTGTGGATATGCAGATAAAGAAGAAACACGCTGAACAAGATTATTAGTGGGGACCAATGATGGGTGCATCACTACCAGCCCGAATCAAAGAGTGCTTGAATGGAAACATCCTTCTTCGCCTTGTGTTAAAAAATCCAAGGTTATGCCATCAACAGGGAAGGGTATGCTGCCAGTGTTCTGGATTGTCAAGGAGTGCTTTTAACCAACTTTTAAAAAAAAATTTATGGAAAACGTTGATCGATAAGTTGGCTGTACATACGAAGAATTTGAGCTCGCTTTGTTTTGTGATTTGTGCCTTGTCCACTCCGTAATTGCACTGCAGCCAGGGGACTGAACTCCGACTAAGCGGCCGTCGCCGTCCAAGTAGCGACCGTTATTGCAAGGAGAACCGAATTATTATATAAGGTATTTCACCAGCTTACATGTAAATGTGCTACCGGCCATATTGAATACCACGACCCAACACTTCACACACACAAAAGAAAATGTATTCCACATGAAAAACAAACCTCACAGGGCTGCACTAAACTAAGTAACTCATGCAGCGAAACAATAGACTACCGTCCGTAACTTCGAAACTGACCATTCAGCCATGTCTCATCCTCCATTTTGATCGAACGGTTGAATTATTATTTGTTGTTGTTGTTAGTGATGGCTAGATTAGCAGTTTTGCCGATGGATTTTTAGAAATGTTAGCAGCTTAGTTATAGCTTGTGTGTGTTCAGAAAAGTATAGTCGTGAAGCTAACGTACAGGGGATACATTATCTATTTACTGCTAGTTTTCGATTTTGTTAGTAGTGTAGATAATTCTTTTTTAAAGTGTTTATTGTTGAAATATATATTTGTACAAACAAAAGAAAAATCAATAAAATGATGTGAATAAAATGGTAATGGTTTGTACCGTATCTCACTAACATTTAGACAGATAGTAGAGACTGTGGGAGGCAGAAAGGACCGGGCCGTTTGAGGAGAGCTGGGGCTGTTGGGTATGTCAGCGGAAACGGTACATTTCGATGGTAATGTTTGCATGTTATAAATTATATATGTTTATATACACCACAGAAGACAGAGGGGAAACGAAAACATAGAGGCGGACAGGGCAGGAGAAAGAAAGGACATGGGGACCACTCATTATTCTAACATTTGTGAAAGGTGGACAAATTGGCATACAATTGGCATTTGATCAATTATGTACATTCCATTTGAAAAATACACGAAGGACTTTACGAACATACAGACAAAACACCAGAGAAAGGGAAGGGGCACAAACACGTACAGCGAAACAGGGGAGAGAGGCGCAAAGAAAGGATAGACGGGGGCCACTCATTCTTTCTGCGTTGCCTTTCGGCTCGCATCATATACAGGGGGGTGAAAAGATAGACGGGGCCACTCATTTTAACTAAAGGGGGGGGGCACAAACACGGAAGGGGGGGGGGGGGGGGGGGAGAGGCGTGAGAGACCGAGAAGGAAATACAGAGGGGCCACTCATTGATTTCAGCAAATTTGGCTTTCGCCGCTTCAACATTATGATTACTGACAGTTGGATAGTTCGGTCACATGTTTTCATTTATAGCGGCAATTTCCCATTTCAGTAGCATGTTAAAATATTACATTCAGAAAAAAAGTACATTGCATCAATATGTTTATAGGAGTGGAAAACACAGATGGGACTTTACGAACATATAAACTAACATTAGAGAAAGGAGAGGGGCACGACCACGTAGGCGGACAGGGGCGGGGAAGAAAAGGATGACAGTTAGGGCCACTCGTCACATTTACATTTGCCAGCGTGACGCGGTCTGGCGAGTAGTGAAACGGTCTTTATCCATCTTCCCTTGAAACCCCACCAGGACGTCGCACCGGCGATAGACACCCGATGACACCGAAGTGCCACCATATGGGTGAGGATCACCTGTGGAGTGGTCCCAGAAACCGCGTTTCGCCCTAAGCCATTACGGCCGGGCTACTCTGCGGCCTCTGGCTCGAGAGCCAGAGTAGGGCTCCAAATGGGAGACAAAACCCGCAGCGTTTCACATTCAACAGTTTTAAGCAAGTCAAATAGATATTTGCATTGGGATAAAAACATACATGGCATCAAAAGTTATTTACATGAGTGGGTAATACATAGAGGACTGTACAAACATGTAAACTAAACATGAGAAAAAGAAAGGGGGCACAATCACGTAAGCGGACAGGGGCGGGGGAGAGAAGGATGACAGTTAGGGCCACTCGTCATATTTACATTTAGGGCTCCAAAGAGACCCGCAACATTTCACGATTAACAATTGTAAGGCATTTCAATAATTATTACATCGAGAAAAATATACATTGAATCAATTTATGTACATGAGTGGAGAAACGCACGGGAGACTTTACAAACATGTAAACGTACATCAGAGAAAAGGAGGGGACACGACAACATAAGCGGACGGGGGACGGGGGGAGAAAATGAGCAAAGTTAGGGCCACTCGTTATATTTACATTCAGCGTAAAGCAATCTGACACAATGGCAGAGGGTGTAACAAAAAGGATAGTCTATATCTACCTCTCCTCGAAAAACCATACCCGGACATAAACAGGCCATAAACACCTAATGACACGAGTGCCACTATGTGGGTGAGGGTCACCCGTGGGGTAGTCCTAGAAACCGCGTTTCGCCCCTGCCATTACGGCCGGGCTACTCTGCGGCCTCTGGCTCGAGAGCCAGTGTAGGGCCCCAAAAGAAAGGACGACACAGAGTGCCATCATGAGGGGATCCCCGAAATCTCGTTCAAAGTGTGAACGGGGGAGACGAGACAGGGATGTGAGAAAAAGTTGGGAAGGACAGGTGGCCGATTCGAAGGATAAACGGAGCAAGCCCCAAGCACCTCCTTCGTTCTTGCCGCAATTACGTCTATTTATGGTACACTTGGGATAGACCCGGTGTACCAGTCAAAAATATTCGTAAAGACTATTCACCGTGACTGCTTTACATGTACCGTCGTACGGTGTTTGTTCTCTGCGACTTGTGCCGTTTCGCTGTCAGTGTATGGCGTACGTGTGATTTGTATTTTTGTGGAAGTGTGAGGGTGGGTAAGGGAGGAGAGGGTTGGTGGGTTTCCTCTTCGCTGATTGACTTTCTGCCGAAAACCAGTTTCCTAATTTCTTTGGGATGTCCTGTGGTGTTAGGAAGTGGGCATCCGATGTGCGTTAGTAAATTTGTGTTGTTGTTTCCCTTAGTGTTTCTTGTTCTTTGTTTTCAGGGGTGATTGATGTGCTGTGTGTTCGTGTTTGTGTAGCCATGCGACACCGGCTTTATGTAAACAAAGTAAGTAGGTAATGAATAAATAGGTGTGTGTGTGTATGTGTGTGTCGGCAAAAACAGACGTCATCTGCTGCCTCCGGAAAGATACATTTGTAGCAGAGTCCGTTCCCCAACCCCTTTCCGCACCCCAACCCCTTTTTATTAGTATTGTGCTCTTTGCACGGTAAGACCCTTGTGGCCTTCACCCTTATTGTACAATTTTCCATTAGTAACCAACTACATCCCCCTAGGTCCATACTCTTGTTTCCCACGTACTATGAATCGCATGATCAGACATGTGACTCCCCCCGTCAACACCAAAGCCATTAGCTAAAATACCGATGTCCCGGCCAGCTCAGGTGATGGCAGTAGACTGCAAAACAAGGAGGGGTAGGAGCCCCCTAGTGGCCCCTTTATAAGCGATTGCCCGGGATCTTCGGCAGCGCTTAGCTCAGATAGACAGACAGGAGGCACTCACATAGACATACAGAGGGAGCCTCGCACACAGACGGGAGCCGGATAGGCCAGAGGAGGGACAGAAGACACAGACACAGACTCACGCCGACATGGCAGAGGATAGAGACAGACAGAGGATAGACACATATAGAGAAGAGACAAGACACAAACGGAGATAGACTGAGGCAGAAGAAAGAGGACAGCAGAAGACAGCAAAGAACAGATGAGGGACAGCCTAGAGACGGAGTGAGGAGAACAAGCGACAAGCACCGGCTGATTAAGCAGGGAAGAGAGCATAGATAAGTAGATAGACAGTATTACTTAATGAACCTTTTAGCCCAACCTGCACTAGTAGCCCGGTGGCAGTTAAAGACACTAGTACTGATTCTAAAAAGGTGATTAGTGATAAAAGAACACAACGCGATTCTATGAGTGCTTAGATGATTTAGTATTTGTCAGAGTAATAATGAATTGTGTGAGATTATATATTAAAGGAGAACATTAGAAGAAAGAAAACTGTTGTTTACAGATACATTATTGTTCGGACACTTTGCACGTGAGAAGCATGCAACCAGCAACACAACTCTTTCATTGACTTCATTATTATACGACACGACCATCTTTCTCCTCGTCTGTCAACAATCACCCGCGACCCTTGACACAAAAGATTTGGAGAGCCTGGGTTGAAACTCTACAGAAGACTGTTGTGTCACACATTTGGAAGGGTTTAAATTACAAATAGAGATAAATAAAGGGATATGAGAGTGAGAGATGACAGACCCCAGTTGGGGGGGGGGGGGGTGAAAGATAACCCCTGTTCGGGGATAGGGCAGGGTACAGCGAAGAAATGAGTGGGGCGGAAAGAACCTCCTTGGCGAGGAGCGATTGTAGGGGGAGGAAAGGGACGCTGCAAAAACACTGTTCCCTATCTTCTTTGGAGGCTCACCGGGACATCGCACGTGCGATATGCCTCGGTGACACAAGGTATCGCTTTATGCAGGTAAGGTCACCTGTGCCGCAGTCGGCTCTGTCTCATACGGCAAAAGCGGTGTGTTACGGCTTCTGGCGGGAGCTGGAGGAGGCTTTCAGTGCCGAGATGTGTCTTCGTGCTTGTGTAACCTTGTGACATCGGCTATATGTAAGTTGTGTAAAAGGGGGGGGGGTGTTTACATTAGTTTGCCAAAATAGGTAGATAACTAAGTATATAAGAATCATTTGAAATAATTTAAAACATTTACAAATTAAAATAAATAAAGGGGTGAGAAAGTGGACGAGGGCAGGCCTCAGTGGGAGGGGAGGGGTGGAAAACCACTCCGTTCGGAGATAGAACGGGTTCATCAGGGGAGAAAGTCTCCTTAGCGGGGGGAGGGGGGGGGGGGTGTTAGGTAGGGAAAAAGGGCAATGTATTACCCTTTTCCTTATCCTCTTTGGAAACGAAAACAGGATATCCCACATGCGGTAAGTTCACGGTGGCACCAAAAGTCACCTTATGTAGGTAGGGGCACTTGAATAGAGTCTCGGAAAACCGCGGTCAGCGATGCCTATTTCAGCGGCCCGCTGTATTGCGGCCTCTGGCTGAGGCTAGAACGGGTGGCATTGGTAATATGTAGGTTGGGCGGGGGGGGGTGGATGTTTACATTGGTTTGCAGAAATAAATACGTAACTAAATATAATAAGAGCATTGAGATAATTTAAAACATTTACAAAATGAAATAAATAAGGGGGATTACAAGTAAAAAGAGAGGGCAGGCCTCAGTGGGAAGACAGATGTAAAGGATGAACCAGTTCAAAGATAGAACAGGGTACAGCAGAGAGGGGGGGGGGGAGCCGAGAAGCCTCCTTAGCGAGGACCGATGTTAGGGAGGGAAAGGGACAATGTATAAACATTGTTCTCTCTCCTTTGGGAAGGCAAACGGGACATCTCACAGGCGATAAACTCCGGTACAAAGTACCGGTACCGGTACAAAAGGTACCTTTTGTACCGGTATCCAGTGAGTAGAATCACCGGTGGGGAGGTCCCAGGTGACCGCAATCTGCTGTGTCTGTTACGGCAACACGCTGTGTTGCGGCTTGTGGCAAAAGCTAGAACGGGCTTAAAGAGTGACGAGATGTTTGGTCTCGCCGGAGAAGAGTATTAAAGTGGTGATAAATGGAAACATTTATTGTGTTAACCACAAAATGTTACCGTGGGAAAAAGGGCGTGGGGGGGTTGTTCGGTGTTGGTGTAGCCTTGCTTCATAGGCATTATGTAGGTTGGGCGGGGGGAGGGGGGGTGTAGATAATGTATTCTTTACAGATGCGTTACTAAATTTTTACGTATGTTGCCGTCTATGAGAAGGTTAAATTAGGTAGTGATGGCACGGGCCTTTTGCCATCACGAGTGAACTCGGCAACACGGTCCACGCGAGCATAACAGGGCTATACTAAAGACAACGATAGCAGAGACTGCCGAGCTGGGGCATTGAGCGGGCTTGTATCGAGGGGTGTTTGCTCGGATACAGTAACGCTAGAGGCAGTCAGTGATCCCATTTGTGGGTGATGAGTTTAAAGCGCTCCAGGACAGATTGTGACGGGGTGTATTTTAACATGGAAACCGTCTTGGGTCTGATTATGCTCCATATCTGACAGTACAAGCTTGATAATGTGAACTTCTTACACATGCTTCACCTGGGTGTGCGGGTGGATGAAACTGGTTTGAGAGCTAAAGGACGAGACATTGCACACATGTGTATGTGTAAAAAATTTTGATTCAAGGGAAAACAATGCCATGGCAAAAGTGGGTGTCATCGACCTAGTTATAGATGTACGACGATTTGTAGTGTTGTTTTGAAAGATGCGGTTTGTGCAATGCTGTACAATCGGACATCAGTGTTGAACGTTTGAAAAAGGGAAGCAGAGATAGGGATGGACAGTGAAGGTTTGTTTAGTATAAGACTGACAGCTTAGTTTTATTGCTTATGGCATGTCAGTATGCTCTTCAGCACGACTTCGTCAACTGCTTGTTTAGTTTAACTAATTTGTTGCACTCAGATACATACTTCCACCAACAGTAGCCTGCTGTGAACAGAACGTGAATTTATATCAGTTTTAGTTAATAATAACAGCCAGTTCTAGATAGAATCCAAGGGACGCCAAAATAACTGGACACGAAGATCGCCTAGTTATGCGAGGGGATCGATGATCCGCGAAAAATGGCTAATTTGCGTATCAGTTACTATAAAAATTAGCCAGTAAATAGTGGCTGTTCACAATCGAATATGTGCGCTGAGAGTCACTTAGAAGAGGTCAGTCTACCGAATGACACCTAACTGACTGTTGCGATCTTTGTTTCGTGCAATATATTTCACTATTTACCATACGGTAGGTAAACATCTTCATATCCCTCTCAGCACCAGCAACCCTAGCACCATGCTCCGCACCAGAGTATCCCACACCCCGCCGACCCTCAGCCTCTCCCGCCCCCATCGCATCCTACACCACACCCACGTTACCTCCAGCACCTACGGCTTCACGCCTTGTCCCAACGCTACCAACCTTACCCCTGCCCATACGTCCATAGATATTAAATGTTATTTGACACTGTCTAACTAAATATATAATTAGCAAAAACTAACAATCAGAAAAACAAAACAAAGCTAAACCAGACACATAAAATAAACCAAATTCAATCATAACAATCAAGACACCTTATAGAAAGCTGGAAATACAAACAAAGAATAAAGCACAAATCGGTTTCACATTGTGTACATGAGGTACAGGACAGATACCACCTCACAGAAAGACGTCAGAATGTTGCAAGAAACTTACCACCACATGCTCGCTACACCCAAATTTTTTATTTTTTTTATTTACAGACTTAGAGCAGTTATTTTATAATGGCCATTTGTAGGGATACATTTTATTACATTTGTATACTTTAAGTGTTAAAAAATCATAGTTGTCATGGCAATAGCCGCCATCTTGTAAAAAAAAAAAACAATATGTACTTAGAATCCTTAAATTTTAAAATCAAACATAGGTATTCAACAATAAATGATAGATCCATGACCTTTCGTCCTATTTAGAGGTACTGGTTTAGTTTATTTACTTTAAACATGTTTTTAAATATTTTTCGTAGAATTTTAAAATGTAGGTTTATTGAAAAAGTCAAAAAAAATCTAGCATCATAAGACAATAATCAAATTTTAGAAACAAAAACTTTCTAAAATCTACTTTTAGATAGACCAGTCCCTATAATATTGTTTATGGAGTATGCATACACAATTTAATGATTCAACTCTTCATATTAGCTTAGATTTTAGGATTTCACACACACAGCAAACTGAAATATAAAGATTTGAGAAAACTGACTTTAAAACTTTTTTATCTTAAAAAAGTACACGAAGTGGTGTCATTAGTATTAACTTTTCAATGCTAAATTGTTTACAAATGACATAACTTTTTTGTGTCATCTATTGTACGAATGCCGAACTTCACAAAAACAAACACATTGAAAAAGGGATATTTTTGTCATAAATTGGGAAAAATGCCGTGTAGTGACCCCTTAAAGCTCCAGAAGTCAGGTTGAAATTGGTAGAGAAGAAACTAAACAGTCCGATCCAATCACCCTTATGAACTCACCACTAAAGACCAGTGATTCTTACCCCGAAGAATGTATACATGTTTATACTGATGGATCCGCATTCAAAGCCACCATTAAAGCAGGTTACGGAATCTACATAGGTTACCCTGATGGATCTATTGAAGAGATATTTGATGCATGTGGGGAATTCTGCTCAAAAAATGAAGCTGAAATAATCGCACTAGAAACAGCAGTATACCACCTAAAGATTGTAATGGATGTTTATTCTACAAAGGCCCAAAATATTGTCATCTTCACTGATTCAATGTCTGCTCTTCAAGCTCTGGAGGGCAGTGAACGCTGCAGAACTGACATAGCTAAGATAATTCTAGATGCTGATCAGCTCATTACCTCATACAACATCCGAATAATGATGCAGTGGATTCCAGGCCACTCCACCACACCAGGTAATGACAGAGCTGACAGACTGACAAAGAAAGGAGCAGCACACGAACAACAACTCACAGCGACAACCCTACAGACAGCAAAAATACCTATAAAAGCTATAAACAAAGAGACTTAGCTGAACAGATGGGCCATGGGAGATACTGGAAGAGAGGTTTATAGACACATGGCTAGCCCTGATCCTAATGACAGCATTAACCATTTAACAAGAAGGGACCAAGCCACCATCTTCAGACTCAGAACACAACATACTCCACTCAATAGACACCTAAACCGAATACAGCCACAACACTCACCAGAGTGCCAGCTATGTAACTACCCCTACGAGACTGTTGACCATAATCTATTTGAGTGCCCAAAACTCAACGAGACTAGAAGAACGCTACTCGCATCGAGACCAGACAGGTGGAACACCTTGTACGGAGGAAAAGAACAGCTTGTGAAAACATGTAAAATTCCACTACATGGCATTGAACCAAAGGGCGAAAGCTCATGTGCCGCTGGATCAATAACAACAACAACAATCATAACGTAGCTAAACTTAACTTAAAAGCAAATGTCAGATTTCCAGGGCAAGCGTAATATACCAGCCGTTCAAGAAACAAATCTAAAACCGAAAGATACCTTTAAACTCCTAGGAAATAAAATATTCAGAAATTATAGAGAAATAGGTAGTGGTCATTTTCATTGATAAAGAAATAAGAGAAATAACTCAGGATAAATTTAAAACGACTAACCTGAAGGTATATGTTTAGAAATAGCTTGTAAACCAGAAAACCTTTAAGATAATTAACATCTACTGCCTGAGAGGGGAGACAGAGGAGGACGACCTTGAAGAAATAGGAAACAAGATAACAACTAACACAATAATAGTAGGCGACTTTAATTGTTTACACCCCTTGACGGGTGGTAGAATATAAAATATGGCAGGGGAAAATCTACTTGACTTTATCGAAGCTAATCAGCTAACAGTACTCAGATGGATCGATGACAAGGATTAATCCAGTTCCAGAAAATAGAGACTTATCTATTGACCTTACAATAGTTACCCAGATTAGCTGGGAGTCAATGGAAAACCTCGGAGGACACCTCAAGTGACCACCTTCCAATTATGACGAGAATTAAAACCTAACCAACATAGTATGAACCTAGTAACAAACCTTCATTCAATTTTTAAAAAGCCAAATGGGATAAAGTTTTAGAAGAACTAAACACAGAGTTGGTTAGGGCAGAAGGTGAAAGCATAGATACTTTTGCTGAAAGAATGACTAATAAAATACTAAGAGTAACAGTAAGAAATATACCAATCAAAACATGCCATTCCATCTTCTGGAAGGAAGAAATAGGACTCAACTAATCACAGTAAAAGAAACGTAACTAAGAATCCCGTAGCATAATGGAAACAAAAATTTAAAAGACAGCTTAATTATGACCCTGAAGAAATGAGAACCAAAAGCAATGGTAAAACAATCAAAGTGACACATTCGACGAAATTCCTAGGAATGATTCTGGACGAGGAAAGGACCTGGGCTAAGCACACCGATGAGCTGGTAGTAGAGTGCAAAAAGTACAAAAATATGCTGAGACTGATTAAAGGAAACGGATAGAGCGCACCAGGACACCCTAATAGAATTCGTCACAAAGCATTCGTAAGAGGAAAAATTGAATACGGAAACGTACTTCATGAATCAGCATCATGAAAAAAAAAAGCAAACTTAAACTTGATGGAATTCAGTGCCAAGCTCTGACTTCCATCATGGGCACTGGGAAAGGGACATCGAAAGAGGCTATGGAGGTAGCACTAGGCATCACACCTCTTAACCTCAGAAGTAAACAATTAACCTATCGCTACTGGATGTAAGCGGACAACGATGCCAGACACCCAGCCTTAGAGGCATTCCAGCCAAATATTAACCCCCTGGGAGGACAACCATTCAGATATATACTAAGACAAGCAGCCTGGGACGCTGCACTAGAAATTAACGATAATGAGGACTTAGCTAGGATTCTGGAGGTTGAGCGTTGAGTTTGTCCCCCAGATCTCCCACGGGGACTACAACTGCCTAGGACAGACATGACTCTGATGAAAAGTATTACCAAAAAATACTGAGCAGTTTAAAGCCAAAACAATAACAGAAGAATACATGGACCAAATCCCCAGACAGCCTAGTATCATATACTGATGGGTCTAAGAACGAAGCAGAAGAAGTAGGGGCATTAGTAATTATCCCTCAATGGGGAATGCAAAGAGAATATAAAATAAATCATGTTGCGGAAGGCACAGCAGAACTAGTCGGCATAATTTCATCATACTGACAGATTTGTTGTCCTCGGTGCAAACGTTAAAAGCTCATAAAAAGCTGTAGACCAGATATAAAAGAAAAGATTCTAAACCTGACAACCCAAATCAAGAATAAAGAGGGTCAAGTCACCATTGCATGGGTACCAACTCACAGAGGTGTTTTAGGCAATAAGAAAGCTAACAAATCAGTTTTTTTTTTTTTAAAGAGCTAATTGCGATGCTGTAGTAGAAGTAGGACTCGGAAAAATTGAAAGGAATAGCAAAGTCTATAGACATATTAAAGTGTGGAAACTCCAATGGTAGATGAGCATTAATAGCAAAGATGCATTCAACAACTTTAAAGAACCCAGCCTAAACACACAGGTAATGAACAAAATGAAAATCCCAGCTAACAAACTATTATGGGGAGTTAGACTAGGGTGGCATCCAGAGAAATTTACATCTCCCTTTTGCATAGACTGCTTTCATGATAATACAGTAGAACGTTATATGATAAACGGCACTAAATACAAATTGGAGAAAACTAGAACATGATAGGAACGTAACGGGCAGGCCATTTGCCAGGAACGGGACATAACCAAATAATTGACACGACCAGACGATATTACAGACAAAATCGACACAATAAAGAACACACAAGATATAGAACTATGTAGATTTGTTTTCCGTGTCCGCTTTTACCATGAACACATTCTCACGGAGGCTCTTAAACAAGTACAGGCCATCACTCAGAGAGTGGCACTGCCCACCAAACCTAAACCTGCTTCTGATAGACCTTAACTGATGTTAACATATCACCCTCATAATTTGGCTCTGCCTAAAATCTGGTATCGTCACCTTAATATTCTTCGCTCTGATCCTGACACCCGTAATATATTTAGTGACAACCCTTGAGTGATCTACAGGCGAGACCGCAATCTTAAGAACATACTTGTCAGAAGATGACTGTCTTCGATCCAGACAGCAATTCTTTGTGGTACTTCCAAATTCTCCCATACAAGAGATAAAATATGTACATTTATGATTCGAGCCCCATAGGTCTGATTCTTGAAGGGTTTATTTAACATGAGAGAAGCATTTAATTATGAATGTCATAACATAATTTATGCTATCATCTGCTAAAGATGTAAAAAGGCATATACTGGAGAAACCGGTAGAAAGTCAGCAGATCGCTTCCGTGAACATCTTGCTGACATCCACAGTAAGGTTCTTAACTCAAACCTGTCTCCCTCCATTTTAACAGTTCTAACCACCAAAGCGAAAACGATATCTCAGTTACTGCTATTAAATCTTGCTCCGAGGATCAAACCAGCCGCTTCTCATTAGAAAATCATTTCATCCATAGTTTTGGCGTTCTTAGTGCTGGAGGGATCTGTATTTAACACAATTTAATTTAACTCTTTGAGCTCCAGGGGGTTTAGCATCACAGACCCGGGATAGTAAAGAAAGTAATAAATCGGCGCATCATGCGTACATTAGGCTTCTAGGTAGGAACCTATGAACGTATGAATCGTTCCTTGGGACACAAAGTTCGTCTGCATCTTTTCCATTCCTTCCTGTCATAAAGTGTCCGTATTTTTCTAATCTTATTTATCCTCTAAGTCGTGTGGTTAACACACATGTCTTCTAAAGTATTGGTATGACAAATTGTGACACTTTGCATACGTGTAATTTTCACTGATCAACCAATCCATGGTAAGGTTGAAAAATTAGGACGTCATCCTTAGCAACGCATTTGTAAGGAAAATATCGACAAAGAAGGACACTATCGGAGAGATATAAAAGATAAAAAGTGAACTGCCAGGTTGAGATTCTTAATTATGCTGAACGCAAATCTTTGAGTATTTCTACATCAAGTAGTAAACCATTTGGTATATTCTGAATCATCCTCTCAACAAAATCATCAGAAATCAGGTGACACTGAAATTTTATTGAAAGAACTTTCAAGCAGCAATCGCATGAAAGGTCAATGGCGATACTGTTTAGGTTATGATTGTAAAATGTAGAAACTGTGTAGTGAGGCTTATTTATCCTAAGACAATAAAATAACAAGGATATGAAAGAGTATCTGAAATTTTTTTTATTGATTAACAGTTTTATAAATTGAAGACGTCAGAGGAATATCAAAAGAAAACTTAAAACGAATGCTTCCATTAAAGATTTTATATATATATATATATATATAATCACTAAAAATTTTGTTGTTATGAGACAGTATGTAGATTTTGTGTCAGTATGAAAGAATAATAAAATCTGTGTGAAGTTTCTTGTCGGTAATAAGTTAATAGTGAGGTCACCCCAGTTAGATTTTAAACCCACAGCATATCTCTATTATTCAGAAGAAGAAGAATGCTGATCATCTAACTTCTCAATTCAAGATCAGAAAACTCTGAAAAATATATTCTTGTCTCGGGACAATTCCCTAGTTAAACTTTCCTAATTGAGCCATAGATTCAAAAGTTCTTCTTTCTTGCACTTTACGACACTTCCGTTGAGTTTTCTGGCCAATTTTTGTGTTTTATTCACAATTTCTTTAGCCATTTACGCCACTGATTCAGAAGTTTTTCTTTCCTGCACACTATGACAGTCTTCGATGACACAGCACAAGCTGAGGACACAATTAGACATGTGTGCAGGCTTTATAAATTGGGGCGAGGAGAGGAGTGGGTCAAAGAGTTCGAGCAAGTTTCCAACTTGCATAAGGTTCTAATCACTATAGGTCGTGACTGCAGGGACAGGCCGGCTGGTGCTGCAGAATAACAAGTTCAACAAATGATTCGTGACAATTCCCGCGCAGGTGATGTGATTATCTATACAGATGGCGGTGTAGTGAGGGACAGACGAAGTACGCGGGAATATCAAAAGCAAATGGTCGTCGCTTGGTGCAAAAAAAAAAAAATCTGGAATATGATATAACAACGTCTAGTTTGAAAATGGAGGTGGAGGCAGTCACTGCTGCCTTTCGCTGGCTTGAAAATCAGCTGTAAACATGCAGTGGTTGAAACTAAATCGCAGAGCATGTTGAGAAAGCTGGAGACAACATGCTCCCTGCATAGTGGCAAGCAACACCTCAGAGGTCTTGGGTTATTAGCGAACTTTGGATATTTTTTCCAGGTATGACGGTGTGTTCGGAAATGAGCAAACAGACAGGCTGGTCGGTTTTGCACCACTTGAAAGTGAACTGTTGTAGACAAGCTAGATGTGAGGGCCCTTTGTGAGCGAACGAACAGTGCAGATCATTACAGTGTGAAGAGAATGGCGCTGCGAGGAGTTACCAGGCGACCTGGCCGACGCTCAAGGGAAGGGGAAGACGGATATACAATCAAACAGTTACTGATGCCATGGAAAATGGAACGCTTGGCTTGCTGTTGAAGACAGGGACAAGAGCTTATCGGAGCGTCCCGAGTGCTGTGGTCTCGATTCAACATTAGCACAAATATTGTTGATATGCCAAGGTGTGGAGGACCGTGCTGAAAAGTGTACTGATGGAAATGCAGAAAAAAGTGAAGAGAACAGTCGTGAAGTGGCCCTCATTTACCCAATCTTACTTATTCTCTAAGCCGCCTGGTAATAAAAATGACTCCAAGAAGATTCATTTACCATTGTAAAGTATGACGTTGTGCTTACGTGTGGGTTTTATGGATCAATGGTACGGATGGAAAAATTAGAATGTCATTCCTTACCGACACTTTAACTTAGCCACACATTTGTACCGAAAACATCTAGACAGAAGGACTACACAGGAGAAAAAAAAAAGATGTAAAAAGAAGTGAGCTGCTTTGTTAAGACTTTTGAGGATGCTGATCACAGATCCTGAAGTATGTATGTACATCTGTTCCAATTACTGAAGAAGAAAGCATCAAAAGCTAAGCAAAGCGACGATGAGGTTTGAACCTGGCAAACGTGGGGTCAGGAAGTGATAAAACAGACGGGAGTGGTTACTCGCTCTCTTAGAACCTCCGCTGTTCATACAAGTAACTTGTAGTTCTGATTTTCCCGTTGCGTTCAATGGTTTAGCGCAATGCGGGTTGATGTGTGTAGGCAGAGATAGGTTCCATCTGTTGTAGGGTGTTTTCGAACACGTGAATTTTAATACATTATTATTTGTGAAGAACTTAGCCTATGTTCAATGAAATAAACAGATGTTGAATGTGGTAATTATAGTTCCAGTTGTTTTGGTTCGATTAGGGCTTGTGGTTAGTGTGCCTAGTTTATTTTTTGCTTGGCTCATTAGATTTTACACAGAAGATCTCGTGTTTGGGACAAGACAAATTTTTGTTTCTAGTCCCCGCCTAACGAACTATTTTCCTTTATTTTTATCTTGGTACTTAGGGCTTTTTGCTTCTAGTACAAAAATATTCAACTAACAAGACCTGCAGTGCAACTCGAGATGTGGAAAAACAGGTGACATTGAAATGCTATTTAAAGAACTTTCGAGCAGCAATCGTATCAGAGGTCAATAACGAAAATGTTAGGTTGATTGTGTAATGGTGAAATTAAGTAGTGAAATGCATATTTAGATGCTGAATAATATGAAAATAGTAAACCAGAACAGAATAAGTTTTTTTTAAATTATTATTATGGGGATAAATCAAGTTTATAGATTACATAATTTATGAAAATATCAAAAGAGAACTCAAACGAAAAATTTCCATTAAAGATCACATACGTTTTAATAAACTGATAGTTTTTTTTTTTTTTAAATTATAAAACATTTTCGCGTAACAACCTCAGCACCTCTACTTCAATGAGGCTTTCCACATCTTGGACAACCTGTGACACAACTTACTTACGTAGTGGTCTGTCTGTCCTAAAGTAAATGGTGCATCTTTAGGTCTACGTCCAGATGCGTGAGAAATTATTGGGTTTTACTTTAGTTCCGCGGCACCGAGACGCAAAACTGTCCATGCTAGCGCTAAATGTAGTGACGTCACTCTCTCTTCTAGACTTTGGAAACGTCACAACATTCCTTGTGTGAGCTTCCCTTGTCACCGTAGAATAATATATTTTCTATTTAATGATCGTATTGGGCATCATGGGCGAGTGTGTATTGCATTAAAAAATATTTATATTCATATACAACTTGTTATGTGCGCTAGAGAAAAGATGAGAACGAAGTGATAAGATGCAAACCGTCTGTCTACGGCATTGCTCTCTGTGAGAGAGTTTGGAGGGAGCTCTGAAACCCTCTTGGGTGAAACTTTTCTACTCTTATCTTTGATCTAGGCGATCCATCTATGTTGGGATCAATAGATCGAGGTTTTCTGAGTTGAATGGAAATCTATTGTAACTTATGTCTTGTCCGATATATATGTAAATTGAGAGTGAATGGAGTAACCGGTGAAACCAACGGACGGCAAAGGTAGGGTGTTGCTATGCACTTGACGTCATCACTTTGAGCGTTACTAAGCGATACTACTCAAGTGTCATCTGTACTCAAACTCTTAAGGAATTCGACAGATCGGATATTTGTCTTCTTTTTTGTGTGTCTGTGTGGTGTTCTTGTATTTATCGGAACATGGTTGGGCCGGCAAAGAAGAAGAAAATCTCATAATTCTCTTTTAAAGAACAAAAGGGCCTCTGAAGACCTCACATTAACTGTTGGGTTCTTCTTTGGGAGAGGCTAAAGTATTCCTGAGTGGAATAGTGCGGATTATTTCAATCCCCAAAAGCCCTGCATTCACCTCTGAGCCGTAATAAGCACAGCGGATTATAAGTGACGAGGCACTGGGTTGGTGGTCAACTAATGTATGTGCCGTTGCTATTGCAGGAAACTGAAGGATCTGACTTGTCATTTAACTTGTTTGTGGAAGAAGATCCAGAGTTATGTCCAATCATACATCCACCTGGGTATACATCGACACACCCAACAGTACCTCTAGTGGATTCAGTACTCCCACTAGTGCATCCAATATATCCAGTTCGTGCAACATCCTACCCAGGTGATCCCGTTTGTATAGTTCTGTCTACTATCATGTGGGAGTCGACGATTACGAGTCTGTCACCCAAATTTCATGCGATGTCTGGCTGAACACGTTTGCTGAACCTGACGTATCTTACCTCTCGTGATATCGATAGAGATTTTCGGGGTAGGTCAGACATATCTACGTCATTCAGGGATTCGAAGAGACAACGGTGCATCCATATACTCAGGGACACCTAACTACTTCTCCAGGACTCACAAAAGGACATCGAGACTCTTCTCCGTTCTGTCAAGTACGGATGAGGGTAACTTTGCATGAAGACTGTGGAAGAATCAGTCCCGCCGCAGTTAAGTACAGAACACAACGTCAGTTTCTGCTTATTTGGTGGCAGGTCACAATAACCTCTCTACGGCAGTGATGATTAGTGGTAGTGCTCGTGGCAACCTTCAAGAGAGTTATATTTCTTTAAGTCTGTTCTGAGGAATATTTATAATATATTTTCTTAACGTTTCTACACGTCTGTGATTCACTAATTACATATTCTTGTTCTAGTTATAAGGATCTCTTTGTTAAGCTTATGGATTGTTTCAATAGTTGAGTCCGTTGTTGGGTGTATAATAGTCATGCCTGTTCTGATCATAGAAGTATTACCATTCGACTACCAAATATTCTTGGCAGTCTGGGGGTTTTGTAAGTGGTAAGGACGACAGATCAAGTTACAGGCGGGAATCTTTTTAAGTATCCGGAAGTGTAATTTGAATCCCTCATCCCTGAGATAGTTGAATGTCTTTGAACAAAAGGGAATCGAACCTAGACGAACCGAGCCAACCTTCAGGTCTTAACCTATCTCAGAGTGTCTATGATTTTTTTACATAAAACCTCATAAACAAGACACGTGACTGTATCCCTTCCATGACAAACAGTATGTAGATTATGTGTCAGTGTTTAAAAAAAAAATTGAGAAATATTTGTAGTGATTGTTGTGTGCAATCCAGAGATTCACTTTTTGACATTTGTTGCCCCTAGAGTAATAAGTTACTTGGACTTGGTACGGCGTGGATCTGGGACTACATTTCACATGATAATCTATGTACAGTATGGGGGCCAATATCGCCGTACAGTTATGGGAGGCCAAGCCGCTCCGTGATCTTTAATTTTCCAGATCCTGTGGAATTAATGCTTAGTACATACGTTCAGGTCAGCGTGGTCATTACACTCAAGCATGTTATCATCAAGCGTTATCAAAATATCCGTTCGGATCAAGTTGCTGTCATTATTTGAGATAAAATCACAATTACTTCTGAACCCTTTCGTGGGACCATTGTCATCATCATTGCATCAGAACTAGTCATCGTTGGATTTACAGGTCACTATTACTGCTAAACACTTGCTGTGGACCGTTATCATCGTCACTGCATCCACGTGTCGTCGGAGTCAAATAGAAACCACTCAACATTGGATCTACTTCGCAGCGGCTCGTCACTGGAATAAGTGTACATCAACTCATCACTGGAGTCTTTGCACATCCACCACGTTGTTGAAAACACATTGGGTAATGTTTTTTGTTGCTGGTCCGTGTGTAATTGCTGCGTTTGCTCTCATTATAGTAACCCAGGTGTCAGTGTCACTGACTGTTCTCGTACTGTGTATTTCGTAAATAATCCGCATTTATTATTCGCGTGAGGTTGGAGCGGTGCGCATTCAGAATATGATCCCAAAACATCGAGGATGGTGTGTTGGAGTGCTGAATTCAGCATCGGATGTCATAAAAGTGGCCTGGAGTTAGTCGGGTACTTTAATAGTATAAGACTTTTGCGATCTCTCTTGCTTTAGTGTCTGCGTCTTGTTAGTGACTGGTCTTGACGTCATTCTTTGTGTTATCGTACCTTAATTTCTAAGTGTAATTTTTTTTCAGGCAATTTGTATCGTCAGTATTTTTTTCTGTCTAATTCGTCAATTCCACGGCGTCGCTTTGTATGTTCGTTGGATTGATTGGTGTGTTGTGTCATTACGTTATATTACATATTGCTGTGTTCTTAAAAGCATATAGTCCACAAATATACACGTAATTTATAATTCACATAAGAAAATGACATTTTTTGTGGAGTTCATTCAGCTGGGTCGTTTCCTGGGTTTGGACTCAGATAATCTTATCGCCTTCGCCGAGGCCAGAACTAGGGATAGGGAGGCTCAAGAAAAAGAAATTGCGCTTCGTGAAGAAAGAGCACTAGACAGGGCGCAGAGAAACTAGAGGCAGAATTGCAAATTCAGATACTTAAGGCAGAGAGGGAAAAGGCGGAAGCAGTGGACAGAAACTCGAGAGGGAATCACATCTGCAGATTGCTCTAAAGAGAGAGAAGACAGAACTACAACTCAGCTAGCGGAAGCAGAAAGGCAAAAATTAAAAGAAGAAGAAGAGTTAAAAAATTAGGCTTAAAAAAGAGAAGATTGAGACTCAACGATTGCTTCAGGAGAGTGAACTGGCTCTAAAAAGAGAACAACTTCTGCAGAGCATGCAAGACAATGATAAACTTCAACAGCTTCAGGAGAAAAAGCTGGAGTTGTCCTACAAACAACACCAACTAAAATTCAACACTGAGCTGGAAATTGCAAAGGTTGAGAGAGATAAGTCTATCTCACTCAAAGACGCAGAAGGCAGGATGGGTGTGGAATCACATTCAAATCTCAGACAGGAACGAAGTGGTGGCTTATACAAGTCAAGGTTGCCTTTTCTAACGTGTAACGACTCTTTACATGGTTTTCTTCAACGTTTCCAGGAGACCATGAAGGGGCGGAGATACCGGAGGCGCAGTGGGTATCTCGTCTCAGGGACTTACTAACAGGATCGGTGTTGACCACTTTCACCAACATGTCGCCGGAGGACAGAACGTCGTTTCCGATAGTGTGTCAAAAGTTGCTAGAATCGCAGAATTTAACTGCGGAGGGGTATCGAAAACGTTTTAAAGATATTATTGCATCGACAGTGGTGAGCTTCGGCAGTTTTGTGGCCAGTGTGAAGACGCTTTTTTCCAGATGGACAACGCTCGCTGAGGTAAATGGATCGAATGATCGCCTGGTGGATCTGATAATTCAAGACAAGATATTATCTTGTTGCAGTACGGAGTTGTGTGTATTTTTCCAAGAGAGGAAACCCACCACTGTTGACTAGATGGTGAAGCTAGGCGAACAGTACATTCAGGAAGAGAACTTCACAGGGAGAAATTCCCTGATGCACTTTCAGCCGCGGCGAGCATGCGAGTAAACCATTCAAGGGGTTCAGATGTCGACTCATGTAGAAAACCCCCAAGAGTTGAGACACATGAACATGAAAGGTCGCATAGTGAGGATAGATCGAGGCGACCCAACAGATCTGGGGTTGGGCAAAATCAATCACCCAGATATTACAGCAGGTGTAGAAGTTGTGGATATTGTTTGTCCTCGCGCCATGGATCAGATCGTTGCCCAGATCAAGGCAGGAAACAGGACGATCATGGGTACTCAAATCGTGACAGGAGACCAGAACGTAAAGGAAATCTGAAATGTTACGTATGAAACGGTTCTCATCTGAAAAGGAATTGTCTAAGATTGTCACCGAGGCAGGACAATACTGTGCAGGTAGTGCGGATTGGCAGCACCAAAAGTAGAACCACAAGAGAAACAATTCAGGTAAGGGTGCGACCTGAGATCACATAAGCTGCTTTGTCTGCTTTGCCGACGGTGGGGGGATTGCCACTGTATTTTGGTTACATTGGTAGGGTGAAGTGCACTGTACTGAGGGACACAGGAGCGAACATAATCGGAGTTACAAGGCACCTAGTACCCTCATCTGCATATACGGGAAAATATGCAAAGTGCAGTACATTCAGGGGGGGGGGGGAAGGGCCTTAGAAAAGTACCATCTTGCTATTGTGAAGAATCGTTGTCCCTATTTTAAAGGAGTTGCTGAGGTCTGTGTGGTAAATGGCAGCTCGCCGGATATCATTCTGGGTACAGTGCCTGGTGTTAGGTCCTGCACACAAGTGGAAATTAAATGCTGGAACCGTGAGAACGATGTCGTTGCTAATGCTGTTACAGCGGCACAACAGCAGAAAGATATTACAACAGAGGCAGCAAATAAATTAACAGAGGTAATTCACTCAAAGGCAGTGGTGTTCGAGAGTGGTGTGAATGAAGATGCATCGGTTACAGGTTCAGTATCACACTCTGCACCATCATTTGCTGAAGAGCAGCGTGCAGATCACACGCTGGATAAATGTTCGAGAAAACAAAGACGCCGGGTTATAAGATAACCAAAAATGGTAAATATCAATTTTTCTTGAGGAATGGCTTGTTGATGCGTTATTTCGAATTGGCGCAACGTACTAACAAACAACTGGTGGTTCCCAAAACATTCAGGAAAGATCTGCTGAGGACAGCGCATGACACACCCTTCGCAGGTCATTTGGGTATGTGCAAAACGCATAGGCGCATTTTATTCCAATTTCACTGGCCCGGCTGTTCCACAGACGTTAAGAAATACTGCAGATCGTGTCGCGAATGCCAGATTATGGCGCGAAAATATTCGGCTCAGCGTGCGCCAATCCAGGGGACTTTTTTTTACCACATCGTCCCTTCGAGAAGGTGGCAATTGACATTGTGGGTCAGTTATCTTAATGTCTAACAGAGGTTATAGGTACATTCTTACCTTTGTTGATCTTGCGACTCGTTGGCCTGAGGGGATTCCTTAAAAAACATTACCACAGAGACGGTGGCGGATGCCCTGATGTCAATATTTTCTAGACTGGGTTTTCCGGACACTATTTTATCTGATCATGGTCCTCAGTTTATTTCTGAAACGATGCAATCGTTTAACAAGCTGTTGTCAATTGCACATGTATTTTTTGCTAGATTCAACCCACAGGCGAATGGAGTGGTGGAGAATTTTAATGGGCGTTTGAAGGCTATGTTGGCAAAGGTCACCGCTGAGTTTCCGGCCGATTGGGATCGTTATTTACCCGCGGTATTGTTTGCCTACATTCCTGTAGAGGAGAAAAACCTGGCCAAGATGGCGGAATAAGCTGCGGCTATCACTATGCAGTTTTGATAAATTTTGTTTTAGGGGATTTCCATCAAATTATTGTTCAAACAAGGATGATCCAACGATAGGCCCAGCAAGCCGGTAGGGGATTTGTTTGTTCAAGCACCATTGCTCAAGATTTATGGTGTATTTTGAAGAAAAAGCGCGATTACACCAGCGCTTCAAACCGCCACACACAAGACAGAGTCATGAAAGAAACACCAGCCAAGATAGACAGATCCGGCACGACAGTTTTTAAGATGGCTACATGGAACATTTGTGGTATGGGGGATAAAGTGGCTGAATTGGTTGAATTTATGATTAAGAGTAAAATCAAAGTTTTGGGAATTGCTGATATCAGAAGAAAAGCTCAAGGCGTCCAGAAAATTCCTAAGAATTTTGTTCTGATAGGGAAAGGGACTCAACCACAAGAAACTAATAAACATGGAGTGGGTTTTATCATTGCTCCAAAAACAGCAAAATATTTACTAGATTCAGAATTCGTGTCAGAGAGAATCATAAGTATCAGACTGTCTGCAGGTAAAAGAAGAGTATCGTATATTCAAGTATATGCTCCTTGTAACGACACTTACACTGAAGAAGAAAGAACGGAATTTTTTGACCAACTTAGTGAAACCATCAGTAAAGTTACAGACTTTGATGGCTTGTATGTGATGAGAGATTTCAACGGACATGTGGGAGAACGTCGACCTCCATGGTCCACATATATGAGACCATTTAGTGACAAAGAAAATAAATGTAACAACATTGGAGAACAATTACTCAATGTATGTGCAGAGCATGAACTAATTATCAGCAACATGCTATACCAACATAAGAGAAGCAAGATATTGACCTGGTATAAATAGAATAATATTAACCAAGCATCACAGATAGATTTTATTCTCACAACAAAGAGCGACAGATGGAGAATAAAGAACTCCAGGGTCATCCCAAATGCAATAAATGACTCTGACCATAGACCTGTAGTACTTTGGCTCTATAAACCAACAAGAATTTGCATTGATAAAACACCACAGCTAATGGATCAGATAGCCATAGAGAAAGTAAAAGACAAAGATGTGGCAATTCAAGTTGGGGAAACAGTGAAAAACACCTTCAGTACTCTAGAGAGAGGAAATGACATAGAAGAAGAGTGGCAAATTTTTAAAACCTGCATCCTGAATGTAATGACAGAAAAGTGCGGTCTCCGAAAGCTAAGAAAGCACATGAAACAAACAGCATTGTGGAATGAAGAAGTTAAAATTTATATCAAAGAAAAGAAGAAAAGTCCAAATTAGATGAGGACTACATCAAATCTAGAAAAGCAAGAGGAAAGTAAATTCGGCGAAATCAGAATCATGGGAAAGTACGGAGAACAATTAGCAAGGCTATGCAATGATTCACCAGGTCAGTTCTACCGAAGCATCAAGGCTATGAGACTGAGAGAAGAGAAATTTAACCCATCAAAGATCATAAACAGCAAGGCTAAAAAACCACTCACCAAATCCCAAGATGTTAAAAGAAGATGGCAAGAATATTTTTCTGAATTACAACCACAAGAACCAGTGTCTAATAAAATAAAATTTGGACAAGAACAAAAACCTAATATATTAGAATCTGAAGTTGAAAAGATCCTAGAGCAAAGCAAGAGAAACAAAGCGGCCGGAACAGATGGTATTACAACAGACATAATACTTGCATGTAAGGCAACAGCAGTAAAATGGCTGACAAGAATATTCAATATGGCCTGGGAGGAAATGAAAGTTCCCGTTGACTGGCAGAGAGCAATTATAGTTCCCATATGGAAGCAGAAAGGTGATAAACGAGATTGTGAAACATACAGAGGTATCTCTTTACAAAGCCACGTAGAAAAGATGTTTGCAAAAATATTAGAACGAAGAGCGAGGGTGATATTAGAACCTCAATTAAGTAACAACCAGTTTGGATTTAGAAAAGGAAAGAGCTGC
This sequence comes from Candidula unifasciata, assembly GCA_905116865.2. NCBI lineage: Eukaryota > Metazoa > Mollusca > Gastropoda > Stylommatophora > Geomitridae > Candidula > Candidula unifasciata. Next base: position 870,173 of record CAJHNH020005290.1, read on the forward strand.
ACTGATGCAATATTTACTCTTCGGCAAATTTGTGAACAGACAATCGAATATAATAAACACCAGAATCTTATATTCATTGATCAAGAGAAGGCTTTTGACAGGGTTAACAGAAATAAACTATGGAACATTCTTGAAGAATATGGTGTACCGGGTCGATTATTGGGAAACATAATGGCTCTCTATCAAAATAGCCAGAGCGCTGTAAGAACAACGGAAGGTATGACAGACTGGTTCGCCATTACATCAGGAGTACGACAAGGATGTGTCCTATCACCCCTACTCTTCATCACATACATGGATAAAATTGCACAGGAGTCAAACCAAAACACAGATATTTTAAATGAACTACACTTTGCAGATGACCAATGTTTGTTACAAGAGGAAGAACAAAAACTACAACAACATGTTGATTTGCTCACTAACTGTACAAAATTTGACATGAAAATAAACACCTCAAAAACTGAAGTAATGACCATAGGAAAGAAACACAGTAATGTAAACATAAAGATCAATGACAAACAGTTAGAACAAGTTCAAGAATTCAAGCACTTAGGGTCCATATTTACAGAAGATGGAAGACTCGATAAAGAGATACAGGCTAGAGTTCAAAAAGCCAATGCAGTCAACTACCAACTGGCCCCACTTCTTCGTCATCCAAAGATCTCGTTACCAGCCAAACAACGGATGATCAACAGCATTTTCATCCCTACGTTATGTTATCAGTGCCAAACGTGGACAATGAACAAATCACGTATGCAAAAAATAACTACATGTGAAATGCGATGTCTCCGAAGAGTCACCAACAATACACGAAGAGTCAGAGTCACAAACGTCAGCATTAGAGACAAAGATGAAACAAGAGCATGCATGGAACATATTGAAAGACAGAGAACGAAGTGGTTTGGCCATTTAGTAAGAATGCAACCGGTTCAGATTGCCTATAAGGCCTTTTACACTAGAACATCGGAAAGAAAGGCCGGAGAAAGACCCAGGAAAAAATGGATAGATGGAGTGGCTGAATACGGCCAGAAGATCCAGAAAACTGTCACTCAAATCACGCGAGAGGCACAAAACAAATATTTTTAACAACGACACTGGGCTGCAACCCGGTAAAAGGGAAGAAGACAATAGATAGACAAATTGTTTGCCTACAGGGAAGTTCCCCAGGCAAGTACAGGATATTCACCATTTTAACTCGTGTATGGTGCGAATCCGAGAGGTCCAATGTCTTTTATCAAGGATCTCTGGACAAATCGGAACAGAGAAGGCGTCTCCCAGACATACACACAGTTTGTAACTGAATTAATTTACAAAATTATCACCAGTTGCGAGATCGCCAGAGAAAGTCTGCAGCAGGCGGGATTTCGACAACACGAGTATGTCAATAAGGGACGTAAGCTTGTTTCTCTTAAGCCTTCTGACGAGGTTCTTCTATTTCTTCAGGACGGTTTGAATCGTTTGTTGTCATCGTGGCAAGGATGTAAGAGGACACATGAAAGTCTATTATATCAATATGCTCAAACTTTTTACACCGCGACCTAAACGTCTGGAGGAAATCATTGATGTTGCGACGGAAGGAGGCGAGACTCCGAACACAGATGTACCACTGGAATCGAGTTTCTGTCATATGGTCAATAAAACACCAGATAATCCTGAGGAGTCCTACTTGCCTATTGTACTACCTTCCTTGACCCCTAAGGAATCTTGGAGGGATGTGGAGATCTCAGCCTCCATGCCTCAGGAATATGCGGGTCGTTTTCTTGCATCGTTTTCTACCATTTTCGCGGACATTCGGGGAAGGACATCGCAGGCTAGTGGATGATGGACCTATAAAATTACGACCAAAAATTTGCCATTACACTATGAAAGTTTAGTGGAAAAAGAATTGGGACAAATGTTGCGTTTAGGTATTATTGAGCCATCTACCTCACCCTATTCTTTCCCTATGGTAATAGTAAGGAAAAAGGAGGGAACCATCCGCATATGTATAGACTACCGCAAGCTTAATCGCATTACTGTGATAGATGCAGAGAATATGCCAAACATAGACGATATGTTCCATAAGTTAGCAGCAGCAAGGTTTTTCACTAAACTGAATTTGTCAAAAGGATATTGGCTGATCCCGCTGGCGGAGGAGTCCAAACAATTCACGGCTTTTCAGTCCCCTCTAGGTCTATTCCAATTCAGATTTATGAGTTTTGGACTTACCAATTGTCCAGCCACGTTCACTCGTCTAGTTAGGAAACTGGCTGTCGGTCGTTCTGACTTGATTTATTATTTGGATGACATTCTACTACTCCATGACAATTTGAATGATCATCTTGCTACTTTAAAATCTCTTCTTGACAAAATCAGAGAGTTTGGGTTAACGATTAGTCCTTTTAAGGTACAAGTAGCCTTTCAGAAACTTACTTTTTTGGGGCCATGTAGTTGGTGACGGTATTCTTCAACCGGAAGACAACAATGTGGCGAACATTCTGAACATTCCAACGCCAAAAACTTATAAACATGTTAGAGCGCTGCTAGGTCTGTGCAATTTCTTTTCGAAATTTATTCCTCTTTATTCGTCTGTTACGCCTGTCTTGTCGGAACTGACACGGAAGACGATGCCTCAGTTTGGTATACTGGGACCAGGCGCGTGCTAAGGCACTGGACCATGTACAAAAGGCATTTAAACAGCATCCATTTTTAAAACTACCGAATCTATCAATGGATTTCTATTTGTCCACAGATGCGTCGAACACAGGGATAGCCGCAGTACTGAGCCAGAGATATGATGGGTATTTACTACCGTGCTTGTTTGCTAGCAGGAAGCTGACACCAACTGTGACACGTTATAGTGTGTCAGAGAGGGAGGCCCTCGGCGTGTACTGGTCCATTTTCAGATTTAGCAAATATTTGATGGGCCAGAATGTTTACATACTAACCGACCATCAAGCTCTAACTGCTATGCATGCGAGTTCGGTGGCCAACCATCGGATATTACGTTGGGCCATAGCATTACAATCGTTTAATTATACGGTAATATACCAAAGTGGACGAGAGAACATTCTCGCTGATTACCTGTCCAGATGTCCTTGTTTTTAAAAGTAATGCATTGATTTGTGATTTTGTTTTAGAGCTGACATGACCAGTGTAAAATGTGATTTCCGGAGCTATGCTTATATTTGATTGATACTATTATTGAGGTTATATTGCTGTTGTTGGTAGTTCATAGTTATATCAATATGTGTTATTAATGTGTGATAGACATTCATCGCCATTGGTTTCATAATCGTTTGTGAGTTGACTGGACGAAGACGTTACGATTTTGGATCTTTGGATTGCTTCAACAGATGTATTACAATGATCATTAAACTGGAACCGCGGTCCCAGTTTCTCGGAGAGGAAGGGGGGGGGGGGGGAGAGATAAGCTGTTGTGTGCAATCCGAAGATTCACACTACTGACGACCGCTAATGAACATGAGATATGACGAGAGACACGACGTCACTTGTCGACAGAAGAACTGGACAGACGACAGATACAAAAAAGGTAGGACGAGCAGAGGCTTGTATTTATATGTTCTGATGCCACAGTTCGCGGGAGAGCAAAGTCTCTGAGCTCCATGTTGGAGGAAAGTAATTATCTTACCGTCGTCCTGATGCCGCAGTTCGCGGGAGAGCAAAGTCTCTGAGCTCCATGTTGAAGGAAAGTAATTATCCTACCGTCGTCCTGATGCCGCAGTTTGCGGGAGAGCAAAGTCTCTGAGCTCCATGTTGGAGGAAAGTAATTATCTTACCGTCGTCCTGATGCCTCAGTTCGCGGGAGAGCAAAGTCTCTGAGCTCCATGTTGGAGGAAAGTAATTATCCTACCGTCGTCCTGATGCCGCAGTTCGCGGGAGAGCAAAGTCTCTGAGCTCCATGTTGGAGGAAAGTAATTATCTTACCGTCGTTGAGTACAGTGACTGTAATATATTCATTTCATTGACACCCATTATATCTGTGGAGAATTGTTGAATAAACGTATTGGTATTGCCTGTCAACGACATGTTCTCAAATGTACCAGTTTCAACGGTTGACCTTGTTGGTGGCGTTTTTCTGCCCGTCGTTGGTCTTTGACATTTGTTACCCCTAGAGTAATAAGTTACTTGGACTTAGTACGGCATAGACCCGGGACTACATTTCACGGAATAATCTATGCACTGAAGATCACCGTGCAGTATGGGGGCTAATATCGCCTTACAGTGATTAAGTTTCTTGGGGGCAATATTATAAGAGTGAGGTCTTTTCTGGTGACGGCAACGTGTGTTCCTGACCCAGAGTTCTCAGCAGTGTTGTGAGTATAAAACATTATTCATAGAAACGCCTACTACTAACAATACCAATATATAAAAAGGCAGCTAGGCGCCATGATTTTTACGCTTCAAGAAGAAGTAAAGAGAAGGAACAGACCAAGAAGAACGTGGATACTGTGAAGAATGATCTTGACTTTGCAGAAGCTATCATCATAGAGAGGGAAGATAGTGACCCAAGAAGAAGTAAAGAGGAGGAACAGATCAAGAAGAATGTGGTTGCTGTGGAGGACGATGACGACTTTCCTGAAGCTATCATCATAGAAAGGGACGATAGTGGCCAGTATAACCTGCAGTCAACTAACGCGCCCAATATAGCCAAGAATGACAAACCAAAAGATATACTGGCAGTAGAACGAACTACATCAAAGAACACTATTACAACTGAGGAATCAGATGATTGTACGACCGAACAAGCTTATATGCCGGCTGAGGAGGAGACGCCAAACAACGCAAGAATGTGCAACGGTCCGGTTATCAAGACACGAGTAAAGATTTACCAAATAAACGAAGGAGGAACCAAACTCCTGGACTTATCGAGAACCAAAATAACCAGATACCTGGAAACTTCACTGCGGATAGGAAGCATATGCAGAATCAGAAAGACACAAGAGGGTGTGATCGTTACGCTGAATGAAACAAAACAGACGAAGAGAATGACTGAGGACATTGGCACACAGCCTACAATAGAATTACAGCTACCGGAAAAGATACTGGTTGCAGCCAAGATGTTTCAGGAGATCCAAAAGTGGGTGATCAAGAGAGTGAATACCAAATGGTCAAACCAGGAGATCGCAGAGCACTTGAGGAGAGAAAACCCGAAGATGAGTATAATCAGAGCAGAGAGAATCATATCCAAAAACATGAAATCAACAGTAGCAGTAGTGACAACAGAAAGTGAGAGTATTCCAGAAACAGTCAAGCTTGATAATAAACTACAGAAACCAGAGATATATATCCTAAGGGTACTGTTGTGTGCAATATATGGAAAGGGAAGTTCATTATTGAACGTAAAACTTGGTGCGGTGCAGCACACATTGAACGGAATGGAGAGAGAGAGAGAGAGAGAGAGAGAGAGAGAGAGAGAGAGAGAGAGAGAGAGAGAGAGAGAGAGAGAGAGTAACGGTGGGCTCTACGACGCTGTGTAGAAAGCCTGTTCTAATCTGGATGGGTCCATGCTGGTCCTGCATAACTTTTTTACGCTGGCGGTAGGTGTACGGGCTGTCTGTGAGTGTTGTTACAGTGGCCGCGCCAGCGTGACAGACGCTCGTGTGGTGAGATTATTTAGATCTCAATTACGTGTCAGGCCGCAGACGGAAGGTCTGGACAAGTTTCACAATGTACTGTGCATCGGCCTGTATGATTCTGCTATGACAGTGTACCCAAGGAATGGGTGTCATAGAGGTAGATACATAATCACGAGTAGTGAGTTTGCACGAGCAGGTAATGTTTGCTCGTAGTTGACCACGGGAC
>CAJHNH020005291.1:0-23258 GCA_905116865.2 Candidula unifasciata
CCAAAGATCCCAAAAATTTTAAAGTTTGAACATGACAAACAACCCCGGTTTTTTGGGATATGTTTTTTTCTGTCACTATCATTTCCTGCGGGGCCCAAATGTAAGGATTCCCCTTCAGCCAAAAGCACTCGAGAAAATATTTGATCTTTTGGGCTGTTTTGGGTTAAGGGGTTTTCCCCGTCCAATTACGATCAATTTATCTCTGGAGTAGGGAACTCAAGTTTTGCACTAAAAAATATACAATATAAATCAAATCTCTAGGCACACTTGGCGGGGAAAAAAAACCCCCCTTTATAAAAAAACCCCGGTTTGATAGTTCATTATCATAACCATTTAAAACAATAATAAAAAAACTACATACAAAATCCCAAAAACTGCTAAACACAAAAAAAGGGTAAAATAAGACACTAAGTACCATGAAAATAAAGCATTAATCAATATAAAATAATATTAAAGGAGAAAATTGCCGATCCCCTAGGCTAGATTCAGGATATCCTGTCAAGGACAAAAGGCGAAATCTTGTCATCATTGGACCAACCTAGGAGCTGTGAGGAATAAAGCACATAAGGGCATCAAACTGCACTTTCAGCCTCTTCTGTCTATGATGCCTCCCTCAGCTCCTGATGATTTCGACTGTCTTTGACTCTGGTAATTCTGCTCAACTGGATCAGGTAGTGAAAGAGTACTTCTTCACCATAGAAGACACAGCAACTGTACCGGTATTTAGCAAGTCTCTATCACCAGTAAGGACACACAATGTCTTTGAGCCACACTAAGCTCTAGCACTGGTAGCTGTTTGAGAGGTACCATCATCCCACATGTTGGAGATGTCAGGAACCTTCACAGGTGTTTAGCTGGTGGGTAACAGTTTGTTTCTGGTGGTTTGAATGGTTGTGGATGTTGGTTGGACTGTGAATCTTCTGCCAGCTCTTCAGAAAGATACATCCTGTCAAGAAAATAACTCAACATTAGTCATTACCAAGAGGGTAACACATCTTGACAGGAGAGACAGAGCAAGCATCAGTCATCACCTCCCCCATACTGCTGACTCCTCCCTGCTCTCCTGTTTCATTCCTCAGATTGCCTCTCCAGACCAAAAGACATAAGTCTCCAATATTTATCTGTCTGTTTAGTGCAAGAGAAGGCAAATCAGATATACAGTGGAGATAGATTAAAGTAACCAGAAAAGGCAGACATAATAATTTTGTCCAATACAGGCCTATATATATATAGATATAAGGGACTATATATTTCTGGGCGAGTGCAAGTTTGAATGTTTGTGCAGATTACAGGTAAGACACAGTTATCAGCCTTACAGACCGATGCGTAATGGCTATCATTTCACGACACCGGCCTTTTTTTCAAAAATGACCTTGACTCCCAGGTTCTTCGACCCAGCCTTGAGTGTGGGTACCGGGTGCAGTCATGGGAAGTAAGGCGACTGGCGTGATGCTGAAGACATCACCCATATTGTGGCGATAGGTCTATACACAAATATAGGTCTAGCCCTATTTGCCCTATACGCCTAAAGGCGTGGGAAAGGCACTTTTGCTTTTTTACTTACAAATGAGAAAAACTGTCATGTGCGTAAATTTAATTACACTCTAAGACTGTTTACGCCTAGGCGCCCTAGGCCCTAGCTACTACGATAATAATAATGAAACAGTGTTGTAAACAATTATAATGTAAAAATGTACTACAGTTTTCGGTAAATGATTAAAATAATACTCATTTTTAATTGAAAAAACACGTATTTCCAATTAAGTTGTTACAATAAAAATGACCGTTAGCATTGTCACTTCAACTGCATTGTCAAAATAGTAATAACAGTAATAATAACTGTTCACAGTTCGTTTCATATGGCTTTGTGCAGAAGAAAGCTAAAACGCCGAAAAATGTAATTAATGGGAAAAGTTGCATTTCCGTTTTTGAGCTAATTTGATAAAATTTGGTTGGTGAGAAGTCAGAGCTATTCTCATGCAATCCTGCAGCCTGTCATTGCTCAGTGAGCTCCAACTGTTTGTCTTGATGTCTGTAGATTCGTCAATGGCAACTGACACAGATTGTGCCTTCTTTATGCTTTCAGTTAAAGATTCAAAAACTTCAGTTCCTAAAATTTCGATTCTACGTATCGTCGAAGTATCCGACACATGGATTTGCTGAACTGCATGTGTCACTCTTGTTTTTATGTTATCATCAACTGCTATTTCGTCCAGAATTGCTAGTATGCATTCTTTGGGCTAATATCCACGAAACATGCCATTCTTGTTCAAGCTTTTTCATGTTGAGTACAAGCTCGCACAATAATTCTGCTGCTATGCTGATAAGCAGCAATTAACGACTCAACCTTTGATTTCCTAGCAGTGAAACCTTTTGGTATGATTTTCCAAAATCTGCATGTTTCGTTGTAAAATTAGCTTCAAACTACTCCTCTACAGTCGACACGCATTCGTTGCGTAGCAAGCACTGTTTTTTAATCAGGCACAGTTGAGGATATAAATAAAATATTTCAGTGACCAGTCATTGTTGAATGCACGATTTTCACATTCCCACTTTGATTTCTTTACAGGAAAAATTCTAGTACCAGCCAGAGTATCAAGTATTTAAATAAATTATTAAAATGTAGATAACCTAAAACACTGTTACTGTTTCACTTTGTTACCACAAAATCGCGCCCGGCCATCTACGCCTGGCTGTGACTTTGTGTTTAAAAAAACTGATTATTATCTGATATTAAAATCACTAGCAGGTGTTCTGCGATGTACAGTGTCACCCAGTGCTCTGCAGCATTCACTGTCATTGGTCTGTGTGTACTAGTGGTCACGACTAAGGAAAGTTTCTCAGTAATCTAAGCGCTAACTATCTGGACCGGGCTGGTATTTTACTCGCCTCCTGTCTAATAAATATCTCACCTTCATTGACTGTTCAGTGAAGCGATTGATTCCTACCGGGCACTTGATTCTTTCCTGCCTATCTTATTACCTTTGGCTCCAAACAGGCGATGTATTCTATTTAATGTAACTTTTTGCCATAAACTAATTACTATCCATGCCTGAGACATTCTCCCAGTTGTGCTATAGTCTTTTCATACGCCCGATTCGCTTGTATATTCGCATTTAAAGATCCTTGACAAAACATTTTCTATTGTCGCATTCGGACACAACTGGTGTTTGAAGATTTATACGAAAACATTGCAGATGATTTTTGTTTTAAATATACTACCTTTCAGTGGCAACGATTGGCGGGCTACTAGATAGGCCTCAACGGGCCACATCTGGTCTGCGGGTCGCCAGTTTAATAGTCCTATGTGACTCTATACAAACTTTTGCAAACTTCAATGAGACAGTTTTGTGCATGTGCCAAACAGTGGAACGCGTTTTCCGGGATACATAGCTGCCATTCTTGAGATGTTATTCGTATAGACAGCAATCCTAACGCGGGTAATCAATTTTTTTTAAAGACACCTTTATTGTGTTTTATCAGTGCGCTGTATCGCCTTCATTCGACTATAAAATTGCACTACTACACACTTTGTCACTGGTGTGTTGACTGTCTTTCTGAGCTTAGCTAGTTGCAAATTTTTACCATGACTTTTCAAGCCAACTCTTCACTGACTAGCTATTGTGTGGGGTTTTCTAGAAGGGTACGATGCCTGTACCATGAGATATGCAGCGCAAACGGTGTTGCCACTAAGTCGCTTGCAACCGACTTTGAACTCCAGTATTTCAAGATTTTAAAACGTCGTTCACATTTCCCAAGCCAGAGATGCCAGTTAGCTGAATAACAGAATGCACATTATCTGGGTTCCATATTTACAGACTGTCTACCCCAGTGATGTCCTGTGGAAGCAAATCCTTTTACCATTAGCGGCTGAAACCGGAAGGATCACTGTCATAAAATGTCGGAACAGTAGCCATACTGTCACTAGATGCCCAGAGAAACTTGATGGTTGATAGCTCCACAAAGAAAGGTATTTAACCAAGAGAAACTGGTACACCAATTCTATATTGGGTTGTCTCCCCTGCAACACAAGGCGAGACTTATTTTTAAAAAAAAAGGTTTGTTCTTTTCATAATTTCGCTACTTTCAAAATCTAGGAGACACCTTGGTGTAGCGACTAGATGCTTGAATCGGAAGGTCTAGGTTCAGGTGCTGATGTGGCATAGCTTTTCTCGAAAATGATCTTGGCTCTCAGGTCGATTCAGCCTTAAATGGGTACCAGGTAAAGTCCTGGGAAGTAAAGTCGGCCGATATGATGCTGACGACATCACCCACCAAGTGTCGACTGATCAATAAAATATAGTTATCACTCGACGTAAGGATTGACACATAATGTATATTTCAACAAAGCTGTAAATATATTTACATTATGTGGCATTTTCCCACCTCTTTAGGGCGGTGTAGACAGGTGGCTGAGAGCCTGGGGATTTAAGGTGGCATGGCTAGTGCTGTCGCCACGGACTGTGCAGGTTAGTATATTTATTTTGTCCTCGACAGAAAAACTCATTCACCTCAACAGGGGTCGAACCCAGGTCTCCTACATGAGAGCCTGATGTATACACGAAGCAGCTCATAAAATAGGACTCGTTATCTGTCAGAGGTTTTGAAAGAGGCGGGAGCCTGAAGACAACTTATCACAGACATCAGAAGGAGACAGTCATCACTTTTCGGCCATGTTATGAGAAGAGGGAAAATAGAACATGTGACCACTGGAAAGATCTGTGGAAGGAGGGATAGAGGAAGACAACGAAAGAAGATGCTTGACAGTCTTGTTGCATGGCATGGAGGTGTGTCGGCACACGAACTGATACATGCTGCAGGAGAACGCAGAATATGGAGAGGCATGATCGCCCACCCAGTCGGCAAGGCACCTGATGATGATGATGATATCTGTCATAATAATTTTTTTGATAATAACAAGACTGAGAAAGGCTTTAAACTACTGCCAAAGAATAGTGACACTGCAAGCTACCAGGCATGTCGTAGGAGGCGACTAAGCGTAAAGTTGGGCTTGAGGTTGGCTACCTCATCCTGTAAAAAACAATAGCCTAAAAAACCAACCAACCATGGATAAGTCAAAAGGAGAAGCAAGTAAAACCCAGCCAACAAAGATGAGGGGAGGCTCTTCGAATAGGAGAGGTATGACACGGTGTGGACAAAGCCGAATAGATTCTGGATCGTCGACATACCTTCTCTCAGCTAGAAAAACCTCTAGAATTAGCACATAGAATGTCGAACTCTATCATATAGGGAGAACAATGGAAGTAGCAAGGGAAATGAAACATTATACAATTAGTATTTTAGGGTTATGTGAAACTAGATGGACTGGGGCAGGGAAAACTATTATAAATTCAGGGGAAACTATTTTGTTCTCAGGACACAGATGATAATTCTCTCCACATGGAAGAGTGGCCCTGATGCTATCGAAAGAAGCAGACAGAGCATTAACAGAATAGGAAGCTGAGTCCCAGAATAATAAGAGCGTCATTTAGAACAGCAAAACAGAAAGAGAACATGTCGGTAATACAGTGTTAGGCACCAACAAATGATAAAGACGTATCTGATAAGGAAGAATTTTACACGCAGCTTCAAAATATTATAAATAATGAAAGAATGGGCAATTTAAAAAAAATGATGATTGATCTGAAGTCTAAGATAGGATCAGATAACACAGGTTGTGAAGAGATTATGGGAAGACATGGTCTATAAATAAATAATGAAAGTGGAGAATTGTTCACAAATTGTTGTGCAGGAAACCAGTATTTTATTGGTGGAAGCATTTATCCACATAAAAGAATACACAAGGCAACATGGGAATCACCAGACCATAAGACAACCAATCCAATTGATCACCTATGTTTTAACAAACAGTATAGATCATCCCTTTACGATGTTAGGGTTTTCAGAGGTGCCGATGTATTTACTGATCATTTTTGATGGTAAGTAAAATCAAGTTGAAACCTAAAAGATATATAACATCTTGTAATCATAGAAACCAGTAAAATATAGGTAATCACAAGGATAAAGGAGTTGAGAAACAATTTTCAGTTTTAATCTCTAATAAGTACCAAATGTTGTAGCAGTTAGCTGAAGATGTAAGCACTAAAATATGCTAGGATCAGATCAAAGGAATCTGAAATTAATCTTGTGTAGAAGTTCTTGGCAAGAAAGAACGGAAACATAAAACGTGGATAACATCAGAAACCAGTAAATTGATTGAAGAAAGGAAAAGTAAGAAGGCAGACTTAAACAATAGCAAAACTGGAGCTGCTAAAGCTAGAGCTCAAGGTAAATACCCAGAAGCCAATAAGGAATTTAAGAAGCGTATAAGGGCAGATAAAGTGAAATATATAAACGATCTAGCACAACAAGCGGAGACAGCAAAAGGAAACCTCAGAGAACTTTACAGTAACTCAAGAAAATTAGTAGGTTAATATAGTCAGCCAAATTGATCAATCAAATATAGTGAAGGAAAGGTACTTACTAACAAATCAAATGGGTTGAATATTTTGAAATGCTTCTAAAAAGACCAGGTCCAGAGGTTCCTCTAGATATCCAGCCTTTAGAAATGGAACTGGATATCAACTGTGATATACCATCTAAAGAGGAAATTAGAAAAGTTCTCAATCATCTCAAGGAATGAAAGCGGCAGGTCCAGATGGAATCCCAGCAGAAGCCATAAGGGCTAACAAAAACACATCAGCGGAACTGCTACATAGATTATTCAGTAAAGTCTGGGAGACCGAAGAAATACCAGCAGACTGGAGGGAAGGATTTCTTGTGAAACTGCACAAAAGAGGGGATCTACAAGAGTGTGAAAACTATAAAGGAATTATGTTGCTGTCAGTTCCTAAAAAAATATTAAGTAGAATTATTTTGGAAAGATTAAAAGATGCTACTGATAAAAAGCTAAGAGATGAACAGGCATGTTTTCGGCCAAACAGATTATGTACTGACCAGATAGCCACATTACGTATATAATAGAGAAAAGCATTGAACTGAACACACCACTTTACATTGGATATATAGACTATGAAAAAGCATTTGACAGCATTGATAGGGAATCTCTCTGGAAATTGATGGGACACTATGGAACCCCACACTAAATTATTAACTTGGTAAAGGCAACACATAAAGACATGAAATGTCGAGTTCTTCATGAGGGAAAGCTAACAGATACATTTGAAATAAAAACAGGTGTGCGACAGGGATGTCTTTTGTCGCCTCTCCTAATTTTACTGGCTATACACTGGACTATGAAAACAGTAACTGCTAACACCAAGAATGGAATTCTGTGGACCCCTACAAAATAGCTTGATTATGTGGACTTCGCTGATGATATTTATCTTTTGTCCCATTCACGGATTCAGATGCAAGATAAATAAAATATACTTAATGCGAGATCACAGCATCTAGGTCTGAAAATCCATAAAGGAAAGACACAGATAATGAGAATAAATCAGGCGAATAGTAATGTGGATTTCTCTAAATGGCACACTACTCCAAGACGTGGAATCGTACACCTATTTGGGGAGTAATGTAGGTAAAGATGAAGGAACTGATAGAGATATTAAAATAAAAATACAAAAGGCAAGAGGTGCTTTTATAGCACTCGGGAATTTGTGGAGGTCAAAAGAAATTATAAAAAATATTAAACTTAAAATTTTTAATTATAATGTCAAATTAGTACTTTTGTATGGGGGCGGTAACATGGAGAACAACTAAGGAAATTACTAATAAATTACAGCCGTTCATTAATTGGTGTCTGCGAAAAATTATAGGAAATAAAATGGTTTGATAGAATAATTAATGCAGAGCTTTGGGAGAAAACTAAACAGGCTCCAGTGGACTAAGAGATGAGGAAAAGACTGGCGTTTGACAGGGCACACATTGAGAAAACAGGAGAACAGCATAACTAGAATGTCTTTGCCACAAGGACATAGGATTAAAGGAAGGGGAAAAAACATGGAAAAGAGAGCTGGAGAATGAAGTTAGAAAGATGGGGAGGACATAAGCAGACCGCCATGTAATAGCGAAGGATAGAACGACTTGGTGTGAGTTGGTTGAGGGCCTATGCTTCATTTTGGGATAGAAAGGCAAAAGAAGTACTTGGGTGCAAACTTCAACTACTCCAACATGCTGAGAGAAGAAATACAATACATTGTGGAACTAAAGTATAATATACTATGCCCTTCACCATCAGCTAAAGTCATAGTCTCTATCTCGCAACACCAAATTTTAAATATATAAAATGTTGATAAGACCAGTCGTTTTTTGTGGCTCTGAAACTGTTAACGATGAAAGAGATGAAGCCTTATTACAGGTTTTCGAAAACAGAGCCTTACGACGAATCTTTGGACCCATCAAAGATGCAAACAGGGGGATATTGAGAGTGAGAAGCAACAACGAAATTCATAATTTGTTTAAATCATAATTGATAAATGGCATTTTGAGAGCTAATATACTGAAATGGCTAAGACATACTGAGAGAATGTGAGATGACAGAGAGGTAAAAACTGTTTACACAATGGAGCTGAATGGTCGTAGACCACGAGGCAGACAAAGAAGACTGACGAAATAATTTCCAGATAGACCTGCAAACATTTGATGTCGCCAACTGGAAATAGAAGGCCAATCAGGAAGATGAATGGAGATGAATGAACCTTAAGGGTTTGGAATGCTGAAGAATATATATATATATTTTTTCAGCATTTTGTCACCTCCGAGGTGATGATATCCGGGACAGCCCTCATTGTACCCCCTTCCTACATTATTGGTGGCATCTGGGGAAAAAAAGGGGGGGGGGAATTGTTACAACTCCCCTATCAGCCCAGAGATGATGTGTTAAATTACAATTGAGACGGATTTTTTCAATAATAATAATTACTTTTTTTATTGGCGTCGTATCCCATAATTCTAGACATAGTCACTTTAAAATAAACAAGCCATTTAAAGGCGACATAATGTGATACTGATATAATTCATCTAGTTCCGTTTGGACTCACAAGTATTGGACAGGCGCTATAACATCCCGTAAGCGACTAAGCGTGAAGCAAGGTTCTTTACCTAGTTTACATTGCGAAATAATTTCCGTTGACAAATTGACATGTCATGACCCTGTTATAAATACATGGAACTGTAGCCCGATAAACAGGTTCTGTTGGCAAGTATGAATTTATTTTGGTACTGACATGGATTGACGACATATACAGAAACGCTGGAATTGGTCCTTAGTTTATGGAGACAGTCGTCTAGAAAATAGTTCATAGGGGTTGCAGTAATGACGCTTTTTCTTCTTCTGAACGGTGACCGGTTGTTAACTCTCTAAGTTCTGGTTGTTCATCAATTCTGTATTTTGGTCTTGATACAGAAGTTAAGTTTTGTGTGCACTTACCTTTTACAGGCCTGGTTTATTTGTGTGCAAACTGCTGGTTTTTTGCATAAAAGGGAGATGCACCCACTCCGACTTTAAAAGAACACACCTAATTAGTCATCTTTTACGACATGCTTGCTTAAAAAAGGACGTTGGGGGTGGGGGGGGGGGAGTGGGTCTTTTCTTTGTTCTCCAAAATGGAGCTCCCTAATCCCCTAAGGAAGTTGTAACATTTGTGGTAACATACATAACGTTTTAGAGATATTTCATCATAACAATATAAAAAAGTCTTTGCAGAACGTTACTCTCATTATTTACGCTGGAAAGCCATTCGCTTCCCTGCCAGCTTTTCTGTTGCACCGTCCACCGTAACGCTGGCTTACCCCTGCCTGTACTTCCAGGAACACTGGGTCCAGAACAGTCTATCGTGGAAATCTGGCCGTTTTGAAACTTTCTACTACCCTCATACACTTGCTGGACGGCTTGCGTCATCACACCCGACCTGCATTCGCCCATGAATTTCTATAGCCGTAACCCCCTCAGTGATAAATAAATGCTCCTCTCTCTGTGATGCATATAAAAAGTGGAAGTCTCCTTTTTAAACTGTCATTATTACCTTAATTGTTACTCTGCACCGCGATGTCGCATGCTTAACACTCTTGCATCCTTAACAACAACATTGACAGGTTACAGAGCAATAGCTTAGTTGGTGTCATTTCTATCATACTTTTAAGGTTTTCATTTGAAGCTTTATTGTATTTCCCCCATTACTGTTTTTTCCTAATAATTCTTCTTCTTCTTCTTCTTCTTCTTCGATCCTTCTGTCAGAAAACTTATATCAGGAGGCCGGTAGCCTTTATGAAAGCTATCGTGCAATCCATATCCTCTCGTGTACCATACAGTTTTGTCTTCAGTGTGGTTGGAACAGGCCAGATTGCGTCTCTGTTGTCAGCATACAGTTGACAGTGTTGGAGCACATGCTCAGCATTTTCGGGTGCCACGCTGCAGGGACACGTCTCCGTATTTCCTACACCAAAAAATTTGAACATATGTTGACGAAATCTGTTGTGCCCTGTCCTTAGTCTGTGCAGAAGTACAGTTGTGCCTCGCTATGCGGTCGTTCTGGTATGCGTTCAAACTGGTATACGTCCTGTTTAGACGCGAAAACGTTGCCTGCTATACGACTGATGCTTGGAATACAAACCTCGTGAAAGAACTTGTGTGAGTCATGACACCGCGCGCTACCTTTATTACCTCTCTCGAGACAAAGATGTCATTGCTCAAAAGTATCAACCCAACAAAGCCCAAACAAGCTGTAAAAGCATCGTCTGAAATGGCCGGACAATGTCACATTTCCGAAACATCCTGGGGAGAAGGCAGAAGCAAAGTTCTTTGGGCAGATTTTTAACAAAAGTCCAACCTGATGAACTTTACCAAGGTCCAAGTAGCACACACTAAAAAAGAAAAAAAAAAAAAAAAAGGATTATAGATTTCTAAAATTTTTTGTAGGAATGGGACTCTTCTTCCGAACAATAACATCTCCCCCTTCTCAATACCACCCTAGTAAGCACTCGACTCTTTTCAAGAAGGTAAGGGGAGATTTAAATATAATTGGTTTCGTCTAATTACTTTTGTTTTTATGCTGTTTAGTATAAGGGAGAATATTGTTTATTTTATACAACCCATTTAGTATATGATATACCAGTAACATTAGTATTTTTCTTTGTCATATGGACAAATAAATCCTTCCCCCCCCCTCCCCCTTATGAAGGAATTTGTTTCGTGTAGATAGGGCCTACTGTGTAGTATTTGTCGAAGGGTAAAGAACGGATTAAGTACGTATATCTAGGTGGTGATGATGATGATGATTGAGGTACCACTGTATTTCAGTCTATCAGAAACAATACTGTTTGTGAGCGAAATTATGTATCGATTGTTTAGGTAGCAGAGTTAGACATATAGGACACACGATAAATAAACACAGAACAAACATAGCCACATAAATAATTCCAAGAGCCATTTTTCGGATGCGAAACCAGTAGGAATCAAATGTCAGACACGCCGTTTGGGTACTCCAAGGGGCAAGAATGGCAAAACAGGGACCCGGATACTGTCGTATTGCATTGAGCTGGCATTTCCAGCATCGATACCATTATGATGCAGTCAAAGATTCGATGGGTAGGCAGGTTACTTTGTCAGCTTGCCAGACTATCGGCTTCAAAAAATAATCCTTTGTGGTGGTATACAAGAATCGCTATCTCAATATGAACCTGCCACGTAGGAGGCTACTACCCAAAACCGTGAAACAGGCGCAGTGATTTCGAGGTATCTAAAAAAAAGGGAAGGGTGAAAGGGGGGGGGGGCAGCTGAACAGCGAAGACAGGCCAGAAAGACCCGTAACAGCGAAGACAGGCCAGAAAGACCCGTAACAGCGAAGACAGGCCAGAAAGACCCGTAACAGCGAAGACAGGCCAGAAAGACCCGTAACAGCGAAGACAGGCCAGAAAGACCCGTATAATAAGTCCTTTATCTCTACACACACTGTTCCCTGCCCTCATTGTCCTAGATTCTTCCAGGCCTGTACTGGGCTTGTCATCTCCGGACTCGCAGACAATCAACTACAGTTTTATGACGGAGGGAAAAAAGAGTGGTCCCCATCCCTTGTGATGGACCAACAACAACACCATACCGTCACAAGTAACCTGCTGTTTCTTAAAGAAGGAAATACACGAGTAAACAAGTATCCTATACCACTGTATTTGTGTAGTATCAGTCAAAGGCTGGATCCTGGGTGCTTTAGTACCCTCGGGGCCCCCCTCACCCTAAAAAACATTAGAGGTGCAGAAAAAAAGGGGGCGGGGGGGGGGGGGTGGTGGTGGGAACGTTAAATCCTTCCCTCGAAATTTCTGAAAGGGCTTAGCCGCCACTCCCAACATGTATAGAGGTGTTCTATTTAAGTTTTTGTTGACACATTTCATACAATTTCCAATATATTATTATATTTATTTGCCACTTAGCACATTACTATTAACACGACTTATACTACTACTACTCCTAATACTACTACTACTACTACTACTACTACTACTACTACTACTACTACTACTACTACTACTGCTGCTGCTGCTGCTGCTGCTGCTGCTACTACTACTACTACTACTACTAGTACTACTATTGATACTGCTACTCCTGCTGCTGCTGCTACAACAATTACTATTATTATTTAGCACTTAAACCAGGCTTAAGTCCTAGAGGCATCTCCCAAGAAACCTTCCAGAGGACAGCCTCCAAAACCCCACCCCTACCCCCTCATGTTTTCTTTGTTGTCACCATGGACGGTTTTGCGGACTGGGGTGAGCGATCATGCCCTCCCCCCCACCCCCCCCCCACCTTTTCCCCCACCCAATTGGTGTGTCTGAAGACAGTGTTTACGTTAAATTTAATTTTTCGATGATAAAGAAGGAAAACATATTTTAATTGTTTTTAAACTGATATACATTTGAAGTATACAGACTAGATCACGCCAAATATTTTAGGAAATGTGTTTGTTGGATACTTTAACTTTAATAATAGCTGATATACATTATCCAACCCTCCCGGCACAAGCCAGCAGGTAGACCAGGGATTTACTATAAGTGTTACTGGTGCCTTAATAAATACCTTTAACTCTTTCAGTCACAGGCAGGCGTACATTACCTTGTCCTGGGCTTGTCACTTTGTATTATAAAGTTCTTGTGCTTCAAGGGGTTAAATATTAAAAGCTTATAACAGGAATATTTCCAGAGTGCATTGATACATTGGGTTAGAATGAGTTGATATAACGGATGGTGACACACAGGTGGTAAAGACGAACACCGCGCTTTCTTAACATAAAATATAGCTAGTAAAAGGAACGCCTTTCGTGCCATGAGAAGTACTGGGTCTATTTATTGATCTCCCCGTGTTAGTTCCGGGGGCTTATTATAGGGAAAACAAGAACAGACCCACTGCCTGCCCGAAAGCAATGTCGTAAGAGTCGACTAATTGGGAGCTTCCTTCAAAGTCGGAGTGCATCTCATGAGACGCAAGGAACCACGGTGATGAGTCAGATCTGTCAAACGGAATCACACGCAACACTCAGGTTCTGAAACAGGACTGCAGTCCAGAAATGGACGAACAACAAGAACTTACCTCGGAGTTTACAGTCGATGAACACAAAGAAAAAAACAACAAACATAATTTATTGATGGATCAGTGTGTCCATGGTAAGGTTGACCATACAATCCTGAGATTATTTATTGATGGATCAGTGTGTCCATGGTAAGGTTGACCATACAATCCTGAGATTTAAACAGTTTTAATCTAGACCACAGAGACCAACAAGGCAGATCCCCAGATACCCCGATTAACCTCCAGAGAAGTTATAATTAGGGCACCTGTAACGAGGACACCAACCTGGTATAACCTGCAGTCCTATGTTGGCAGGAAGAGGGTCAGTTTAGCTAGCCTTGTGTTTTACCACAGCCAGCTCCAGATATAAGGACGTACAGCTCAAACGGGAAAATATATATCTTCAAAATGATAATTCATTCAATAACACATGCTGCAAATTAATTAAACTGTAGTTCAGTTTATATATTTCCCTCGAAGTCAAAGTACATCTGCCCGTGAGGCAGGGAACAGTAAAAGCCAGTAAAACGGTTGTATACCCAAAACTCAGGTCCAGGTAAAAGCCGAAAGTCCAGTCAAACGATTAATCGGAACCTTCTGCCGGAATAAACTACCGGTGAACGAAGAAAAGAAGAAGAAGAAGAAGAAGAAGAAGAAGAAGAAGAAGAAGAAGAAGAAGAAGAAGAAGAAGAAGAAGAAGAAGAACGAACGAACGAACGAACGAACTTTATTTTCAAAGGGTTACAAATTGGGCACGCAGGCCCGTCTGACATTCGGCCCTTCTAAGCACTCATTTTCAGAATCAATTTCAGTGCCTGTTATCAATATTGTGTGTTATGGATATAATAAAGAAATATGCATTTTAGAATAATTTATACACACATCATGTGTACATAATCTTACGCACTCACACACACGTATATATACTCCTACATTCTCATACATGCACATTCAGATACAGATATACCTAATTCATACATACACGCATCTACATACAGACACAAACAGAAAAGACACACACATACACATACTGACATACATGCACACACACATTCATTTCAAACATACACACCTTCACATGCATGCATGTATGCACACACATATAATCACATGTACAGACACCCACATACGCCCACAACGACACATTTACACTCACATGCATGCATACACACACACACACACAAGCACGCACGCACGCACGCACACACACACGCACGCACACACGCACGCACGCGCAAACGCACACACACAGACACACACGCACACCCACGCACGCACGCATGCACATACGCACGCAGGTACGCGCGCGCACACACACACACGCACACACACACACACAGACACACACACACACACACACACACACACACACATATATACATATATACACCTACATCTTTACACACATAGAAAAGAAGAAGAAGAAGAAAGAAGAAGAAGAAGAAGAAGAAGAAGAAGAAGAAGAAGAAGAAGAAGAAGAAGAAGAAGAAGAAAGAAGAAGAAGAAGATAGAAGAAGAAGAATAAGAAGAAGAAGAAGAAGAAGAAGAAGAAGAAGAAGAAGAAGAAGAAGAAGAGAAGAAGAAGAAGAAGAAGAAGAAGAAGAATAATAAGAAGAAGAAGAAGAAGAAGAAGAAGAAGAAGAAGAAAGAAGAAGAAGGAAGAAGAAGAAGAAGAAGAGAAGAAGAAGAAGAAGAAGAAGAAGAAGAAGAAGAAGAAAGAAGAAGAGAAATAGAAGAAGAAGAAGAAGAGAAGAAGAAGAAGAGAAGAAGAAGAATGAGAAGAAGAAGAAGAAGAAGAAAGAAGAAGAAGAAGAAGAAAAGAAGAAGAAAAGAAGAAGAAGAAGAAAGAAGAAGAAGAAGAAGAAGAAAAAGAAGAAAAAGAAGAAGAAGAAAGAAGAAGAGAAGAAGAGAGAGAAGAAGAGAAGAAGAAGAAGAAGAAGAAGAAGAAGAAGAAGAAGAAGAAGAAAAGAAGAAGAAGAAGAAGAAGAGAAGAAGAAGAAGAAGAAGAAGAAGAAAGAAGAAGAAGAAGAAAAGAAGAAGAACAAAGAAGAAGAAGAAGAAGAAGAAGAAGAAGAAGAAGAAGAGAAGAAGAAGAAGAAGGAAGAAGAAGAAGAAGAAGAAGAAGAAGAATAAGAGAAGAAGAAGAAGAAGAAGAAGAAGAAGAAGAAGAAGAAGAAGAAGAAGAAGAGAAGAAGAAGAAGAAGAAGAAGAAGAAGAAGAAGAAGAAGAAGAAGAAGAAGAAGAAGAAGAAGAAGAAGAATAAGGAAGAAGAAGGAAGAAGAAGAAGAAGAAGAAGAAGAAAAGAAGAAGAAGAAGAAGAAAAGAAGAGAGAAGAAGAAGAAGAAGAAGAAGAAGAAGAAGAAGAAGAAGAAGAAGAGAGAAGAAGAAGAAGAATAAGAAGAAGAAGAAGAAGAAGAAGAAGAAGAAGAAGAAGAATAAGAAGAAAGAAGAAGAAGAAGAAGAAGAGAAGAAGAAGAAGAAGAAGAAGAGAACTAAGAAGAAGAAGAAGAAGAAGAAGAAGAAGAAGAAGAAGAAGAAGAAGAAGAAGAGAAGAAGAAGAAGAAGAAGAAGAAGAAGAAGAAGAAGAAGAAGAAGAAGAAGAAGAAGAAGAATAAGAAGAAGAAGAAGAAGAAGAAGAAGAAGAAGAAGAAGAAGAAGAAGAAGAAGAAAGAAGAAGAAGAAGAAGAGAAGAAGAAGAAGAAGAAGAAGAAGAAGAAGAAGAAGAAGAAGAAGAAAGAATAAGAAGAAGAAGAAGAAGAAGAAGAAGAATGAAGAAGAAGAAGAAGAAGAAGAAGAAGAAGAAGAAGAAGAAGAAGAAGAAGAAGAAGAGAAGAAGAAGAAGAGAGAAGAATAAGAAGAAGAAGAAGAAGAAGAAGAAGAGAAGAAGAAGAAGAAGAAGAAGAAGAAGAAGAAGAGAGAGAAGAAGAAGATCCTAGAAGAAGAAGAAGAAGAAGAACTCAAGAAGAAGAAGAAGAAGAAGAAGAAGAAGAAGAAGAAGAAGAAGAAGAGAAGCAAGAAGAAGAAGAAGAGAAGAAGAAGAAGAGAAGAAGAAGAAGAAGAAGAAGAAGTAAGAAGAAGAAGAAGAAGAAAAGAAGAAGAAAGAAGAAGAAGAAGAAGAAGAAAAAGAAGAAGAAGAAGGAAGAAGAAGAAGAAGAAGAAGAAAGAAGAAGAAGAAGAGAGAAGAAGAAGAGAAGAAGAAAGAGAAGAAGAAGAAAGAAGAAGAAGAGAAGAGAAGAAAGACGACCTCCTCCTAAGAAGAAGAAGAAATAAGAAGAAAAGAAGCAGAAGAAGAGAAGAAGAAGAAGAAGAAGAAGAAGAAAAGAAGAAGAAGAAGAAGGAAGAGAAGAAGAAGAAGAAGAAGAAGAAGAAGAAGAAGAGAAGAAGAAGAAGAAAGAAGAAGAAGAAGAAGAAGAAGACAAGAAGAAGAGAAGAAGAAGAAGAAGAAGAAGAGTAAGAAGAAGAAGAAGAAGAAGAAGAAGAAGAAGAAGAGAATCCAGAAGAACAGAAGAAGAAGAAGAAGAAGAAGAAGAAGAAGAAGAAGAAGAATAAGAAGAAAATGATGAAGAAGAATAAGAAGAAGACAAGAAGAAGAAGAAGAAGAAGATCGAAGAGAGAGAAGAAGAAAAGAAGAGAGAGAAGAAGAAGAAGAATAAGAAGAAGAGAAGAAGAAGAAGAAGAAGAAGTAAGAAGAATAAGAATAAGAAGAAGAAGCCTCCTCCTCCTCTCCTCCTTCCTCCTAATCCTCCTCCTCAGAAGAAGCCTTGTTCCTCCTCAGAAGAAGATCCTCGTGAAGAAGAACTCCTCGCCTAAACTAAGAAGCCCTCCTCCATGAAAGAAGAGTCCTCGATCCTCCGAAGAACTACAAATCCTCCTCCTCCTCAGAAGAAGATCCTCCCTCCTCCTCCCTCCTCCTCCTCCTCCTCCTCCGAAGACTCCCTCCTCCTAAAGAATCCAAGGCCTGAAGACGAAACAGAAGAAGAAGAAGAAGAAGAAGAAGAAGAAGAAGAAGAAGAAGAAGCATTTGTGTATAAATCTACTCAATAACAATTGTTACCACAGACGAGTCGCTACAGCCTCACAAAACATGAATTCCCGTTTATGATGAGATAACGCTTTAGTGGCAAGGAAATTTGGTTTTAAATGTCTCACTTGAAAGAAAAAAAATCAAGGGGAAGAATGAAAAACAAATATAGCTTGGCTACACGGATGGACGGGGCAAAAACTCATAGACTTGTTCCTTGATTCCGGTGATCGTGTAAGATGGCGACTCTTGACGCCTGCTGTTATTAGATGACGACGATTCTAGGCTAGGTCAACAAGATGGCCATGTCAGTGAGAAAGAGTACAAGTCTACCACTGGAAGTGGAAACAAATTCACGTTCACAACTGAGTATAGTTTGCCACCACGGTCATCTGCCAGCCTAAACATGCCATTTCCTTTATTTGATATTGAAAAGGGGGGCGGGGTGGGGAGTAAGAATGCGGGAGTCGTGAAAGCTGCCTGGAAATGATCTTCTATTTAGGCATGCCTAGCAACAGACATCTGTTTTTGTGTGTGTGTTTTTAATTTCTATTACATATGAGCAGCCAGTTTCTAAAGCTGACAATTTCCCCCCACATGAATAAATAAAAGATCAAAGACATAATAATAGCGGCCGTGAAAAGAACTATAAATGAGTTACGGTACATTTTGTAAACAGTAGCTGTGTTGTAGCAACGGGTGGACGATCCCATGTGTGTTCTCAGGCGGTGATCCTGTGGAGTCTTAATACACTGCATAGGGTCTGACCTGGAGATATGTTAAGAAATAAAAACAGGAAAAAAAAATAGGTCTCTATGCATCGTTGAACATCGTGAAGAAATATTTGGGAGGCACCGAGTTGTGAAGGCGTCAACCAGAATTGACTGGTTCATACTGCTTCAACTCTGCCGTAGGGCCTTGATTGTCGTCGCCGGGGCGACTGGTACTGACATAATAAAACATGAAGCATCTGTGTATCGACGATATACTGCAACAGGTTAATATACACAAATACAGTGCGCTGTTAATATTGCTTGGTGGGTATGTAAACTACTTGCAATCTGATGATGATGGTGATCATGTTGGTAGTGGTGGTGGTAATGGACATCTGGAAAGGAAATGCTGTTGCAAGAAATGATTGACATAACTGTGACAGCAAGTCAAGACAAACACCTTACTCTAAAACAATAACAGAATCAACGGCAGTTATACCAAATATTTCCTAAGCAATTTAACACATACTATCTATCTTTTTGTTCAGTTTGTCCATTGACTGGCTGATGAAGGAAGTTACATAAGATAGAAAAAGAGGCATCAGGTGGTCACTCCCCTCTGTTTTAGAGGATTTGGACTATGCATATGACATCAGCCTTATGTCAAGCCGTCATGTGGACGCGCAGGAAAAAGACTGAAAGACTTTTAACAACAGCACTCAAGATAGGACTCAAAATAAACACCAGTAAAACTAAAGTAATGAGAAATAATTTTGAAACCAAAAATCCAATTATATTAAATGATGAAGCAATAGAGGAAGTTGACAAATTTATATACCTCGGAAGTAAATTTACTCCAGATGGAGATTTTGAAAAGGATGTAACATCAAGAATAAACAAAGCAAATCAAGCATTTGCCGTGCTTAACAATATATGGAAGTCAAAGGAATTTAGTTTAAAGACAAAACAGAATAAACAAGATCAACATTTTAGGAATACTATTATACAACAGTGAATGTTTCAAAATGACAGCGGGAATTACACATACACTTGAGACTTTTCAAAATAATTGTTTAAGGAGAATTAAAAGAACATTTTGGTCAAGACGATGGCAAACGTTTGGCCCCTGCTACTGTCATGGCTCTTCGCTATGTAATAATAAGGGACCCTTTTTCATGCCTGTAGACGTATTGGAAATATAGTGTTAGACCTATATTTTATAGGCCAATCCCCACTCGGTGTGTGATGTGATCAGCATCCCGCCAACAGACTTTACTTCCCATGACTTTCCCTTGTATCCACTTAAGGCTAGGTCGACTTGATAGACAAGATTATTTTTTTGGAGGGGAAAAAAAGTCCGGTTCTGTTCGGACTTGAGCCCCCGACCTTCACATCCCAAGGTGAGTGTCTAGTCGCTACACCGCAGCGGCTTTCTTCCTCCCAATGTCTGTTCACTTTATAAAGCAAATGGCTTTCAAAGAAACATTGGGAAAAGGGGGGGGGGGACCTCACACAGTAAGTACATGGCGTGGAGGGGGTTGTGGCGGAGGTAAAGGGATCTCACCCTTGTTTAGATATTAGCCACTTAAAGTATCCCAACCCCGTCAATAAAATTCATAATTGGGGGCGGCGGGGGCGATGTCCAAATCCGAGTCCGCGTCACGTGTTTCTCAAAACTTCAGTAAATAGTTTAAAACCAGATGATATAGTCGACCTGTAAGAATACGTCATTATACACGCCAGTGGCTCATTGGGCGTTTGCGGTCACACTTATAGATTTGTAGACCAAGATTGGCGATAGGCCCTTTTCTGCCGGCCGCCCTAACTTTTCAGGACTTTACCTAGTACTTTTGTTTTTGTTCGCCCCATCTCGAGTTCCTGGTAAATATTATTGGCGGGGGGGGGGGGGGGGGGGGGGGGGGGGGGGGGGTGTGGGGGGTAGGGTGTGGTAGGGTTAGTGTTAGTCGGTATTCATTTCACACTCTTACACCCCTGTACCATTAGACTTTCTCGGGAAGTCCCTACGAAATCTCGGATCCCGGAGATGGGATAAACAAAACGAAAAGGAGGCTTTACCTGGATACCTATTTAAGGCTGAGTCAACATGAGAACCAGGGTCATGTTTGAACCAAATGGTAAACTTGACTGGGTACTAAATGTTAGATGTATCTCTGACTTAATGCCCTCACTATCGTGTCTGTACACACCCAAGGTAGACACTATCCCTTTAATTCTGCTGTCTCTTTCTTTTCCCACACCTCTACCAGGTGTCCACTGCTCTCAGTTTATGTGTTTTTCTATTTCTTGCGAGTGCTAAGTTCTCTCTCTCTCTCTCTCTCTCTCTCTCTCTCTCTCTCTATCTCTCTCACATACACTCTGTGTGTCTCTTTGTCACACACACACATACATACTGTGTGTGTGTGTGTGTCTCTCTCTCTTTCTCTTTCTCTCTCTCTCTCTCTCTCTCTCTCTCTCTCTCTCTCTCACGCACGCACATATACACACTCTGTGTCTCTTGTCTCTCGTTCTCTCTTTCTCACTTACACACATTCTCTCTCTCTCTCTCTCTCTCTCTCTCTCTCTCTCTCTTTTTTTTTCTCTCCACTCACACATGGCACGAATACTATACTGCCAACACTCAACCCCCAGAGCTCTATATGCTGGAAAAGTAACCCTGTTTCTGCTGGTCCCTGAACTCGGACCTAGGGGCGACGTCACACATAAAACATTAGGAGGCATCTGACCATCTTTACCTATCTGTGCTTTCATGAATAAGGTTAAACCTCATCCCCCCACCCCCGCCCCTTCTCCTGTTTTTTTTTCCCTACACATAGTACATTCATTCTTGCTTACCGGCGTGGGTAGGGGGCGTTGTGCCAAAAATGCTTTCATGGGTTATATGCACACAGCTGACCGAGTTTTTACAATATTTTTAAAATGCATCATGGCTCCACCTTTTTTATTTTTTATTTTCAGGCATTGCACTAGAACGGCCCGTAGCACGGCTATTTGTGTCAAGGCATGCAAACATTTAATGATCCCAAACAAAAAACCGTATGTATGTAAGCTGTACCCTACCAGGACATCACACAGTACGATAACCCACCAGAGTCACAAAGTGCGGATGTGGATCACCCGTGGAGGGGTCCCAGAAACCCCTTTCAGCCGTTGGGCCATATTTATGGCCCGGTTAAATTTAGGGCCCCCGGCAAAAGCCAGGGTAGGGCTTCAAAATACCGAAAAATTGCATCCCACATGGGAACTACTTGGTTGTGGTTGTAGGAGCAAGCTGCAAATATTACAATGGTTAGACTATAGAATACTTGGCTTTAATATTTAAATACAAAAAATGCCATTTCTGGCCATAGTTACCACTTTTGTGGTGTAGGCTGGATATTAAAAAAAAAATATTACTTCTCTTGGCCTGAGGATTTAGAACCTCGTGGCTAGTGATGCCGCCACAAACTGTAGGATTTCGTTTTGGAGGCCCCTTGACAGAAAGCAATCCTCAGCCTCACCAAGGATTCGAACCTGAGTCTCCTGCACGGGAGCGCTGCGTTTGTAACCCTTAGACCAGCCGTTCCTTTGGTCTCAGTATTGCCGCACTTAAATCGCATGAATTAAAACTGTCTGCTGCACGTATTTACAACGTCTTAGGGCTGTGTAGGCTATAGAGGTCTTGAGGATTTAGGGTCTCATGGATACTGCCATCGCCACGAACTGTGCAGGTTAGGATTGTATTTTTTGGCCCGAAAAAAATAACAACCGTATACCTTCACCAAGAATTTCACTCTAAGGCTTCGGAAAGATCCTCAACAGCATCCTAATGTGCCATGCCAGTAAGGATCAGTTGAATGTGTTCCTCTTCTCTCCCCCCCCCCCTCTCCCATCCATCTGACTTGACCATCCAGGTATTAATCAGTGTGTCTTTCTCTTGCTTTCTTTCCATCAGTCTCGCCAACTGTTAAAAGATACGTGTGTTCTTCTTGGTCTGACTTGTAGTCTACGCGCATCCGACTCGTTTGTGTAGGCAGTCTTGTCACTGCTTTCTTGTCCCCTTGTACTATATTTCTTTTTTGTTGTTGTTGTTGTTGCCCCAATCGCTGCAGCCTCGTGATGTCAGCAATTAGTGTTGATTTAAACGGATTATGAATTTCTTTGTTGCTTCTCACTCTCCATTCTCTATTGTTTGCACCTTTGGTAGATCCAAACAATGTGTCGTAAAACTGTTCTCAAATGTTTGAAAAAAAAAAAAAAAAAGTTTCCTCTCTCTTTTTGTTTTACTCCAGGTTTCAGAGCCATATAGCACATCGAGTCTTATGAATGTTTTATATTTTTTTTATAAAATTCGATCTTTGTGCTGTGAAATAGAGCATGCCATTTTAGCAGAATTTTGAGGAAGTAGCATCTGCCCCCCCCCCCTTCCCACTTTTTAACCCCCCCCCCTCTCCCCCCGGGCCGATTATATTCTAGACTGTGTTTGGCTATTATATATTTAATTCATAAATACATCTTTCACCAGCCGTTATCAATGTACTCAAATTAAGCCAAATTCAGGAACCCCTTGTCTTGTTTCAGATCAGTTCCATTCACAGTACTTTGTGTTTGGAAATAGCAGACACAGTTTATACCCAGGCTATGAACCTAAGGCTGGTATGCAAACGTTCTAACACACAACAGTAGAGAAATGACCCTTTCAGGAATGTGGACTGTGCTGAGAATAACACTTTTCTAAAATACGCAGTCCCCACACAATTCTACCCCACTTCCCGTGTTCGCGAGAATGAAATTTCTGAGGCGTGAAGTATGCAAGGCCGGTTTCCGTGCATTCGTCACGTAGTGTAAAGGACAGTTTTCTATCTTCTATTTAACATTTGAAAAGATGTAAATCCTGTGTAACCTAGATTAGAGTCATGTCTCGACAAATGGTTATTCCTATCGCTTAGGGTCAAACCTTTGGCTGGCACACAAGACATTTACCATTAACTCTTATCATTCTATT
>CAJHNH020005292.1:0-23256 GCA_905116865.2 Candidula unifasciata
AACTTCAGAACTATTTTCGTCAGTTTAGTTAAGTTCTTCTTTTTCTTTCTTTCGTTCGCCTGAAATAAGTTGTTTAAATCAGCGATTATGTCTTTGGTATAAATTTCACTGTCGCTGTTAGTTCATTCAATGGTTCATAGAGTTTACGTTCCACTGTTGTTCTTTCTGGCCAAAATGTTTGCCTTAATTTGTCAAATTCGGTACAGTCCTGGAGTACATGCTCTGCTGTCTGGGGCACCTTTCTACAGGTGCACATGGCTGATACGCCTATCTTGAATTTTGTGTACATGTGGTTACGTAATCGGTTGTGCCCTGTTCTGAGGCGGAGGATAATGACTTGTTCTTATCTCTCCATAATAAAATAGTTGTCTTGTACTGGGGCTCGTGGTTTCCTGACCGATTTAATGATTCTTTTCTTTTGATGGTATGTGACTGGTACATCCGGCTGCACTTTTATCGCACCTTTCCCTGCCAGTTGATCAGCTTTCTCATTTCCAGGCACTCCATATGTGACGGTATCCACTGCATTACGACTCTTCGATGAAGGCTGAGTTGTATCAGCAGTGTTTGAAATTCTGGTAATTTTCTAGACTGGAGTGCTTCAAGTACTGATTTTACATCTGTAGCATTACCACATAATGTGAGCCAAGATTGGCATTTAGCAGTTTCTCTGTTGCTATCTTGATAACCTGAGTTTCAGCATCGTAGTTATTGTAGTACTTCCCGGTTGGTACGCTGGACTTATCCCTAGTACCATCTGGGAATTCTATGTACACTTCAGCACCACCGTTTCTAACTGCACTTTGTGCGGACCCATATGTATAGACTCTGACCCATTGTTCTTGTGGGTATTCTTCATAAATATAACTGAGGGTTGCCATTCTGCGTTGTAAACTATCTTACTCTTTCTTGTCAAACATTCCTTTCACATTTGTCTGGATGTGTACTGTTAGTTTGCATTTTTCTCTCCATGGGGTTTGTTCTGGAATACTTTTAAGTGGACAACCAATTTCTGGAAGGTCAGCAGTTTGTATACATATTCTTTTTTGCTTGGTGTATAAAGCTGGTATAAAGTTAAGTTACCTCGATTGTTCCTTTACCTTTTTCATGCGATCCCTCTTCGTGCGCAGTGGTTCCATCAGTATATTTCTTCACGCTCAGTAATGAAGTTATCTGTTAGCGTTATATTTTTCTTGATTTTGATAGACATGAATATCTGGTAATGGAACAGTATATGAGGCAAGTATCAAACTTAGGATATTAAACACTTATACAAACAATTAGTACTGTATATCTGGTATTATTGCAGCAAGACTAAGAGCTTAACACCTGAGTGGAAGCACTGTAAATTCATGTGAGAGTAGCAGTGGTCCTGAAAAACCCCGCTCTGATGTGGAAGAATTTCCTGAACGGAGCGCAACTTGCTAATCAAACTCGCGTTACCATAGGATTTGGTAATCCGTCACACAGGTCATGCTTCTATATACCACAATATAACAAAACTGGCTGGTAAGGCAGAAATGTGCCAGCAATGATAGAAAAGAATTAAGTACAGTAAAATATCGTTAGATTCATATTTGTATAGACTAATGGGAACTCCGTGGTTAGTGTAGTCAACATCACGCCGACCGCTGTTACTTTTCAGGACATTATCTAGAAGTCTTTTTAGGCTGCATTGACCACGAACATGGGGTGTAAAAAAAAAGGGGGGGGGGGAATCATATTTGATGTGAATTGGATCCTAATACCTTCGGCTCATCAGGCAAGCGCCTGTGCATTGTTGGCTCTGATTAAACGTTCCAGGACAGAATATTCTCGCTCCTGTGTCATCGGGGCCCTCACGGAAAGCAAATAATTGTAGCACTGCGACATGCCATGCATTTCGTAAGAGGCGACTAAAGGTAGGATTGACCTTGGGACTGGCTACCTCATTCAGCACAAACAATAACCACAAAAGCTCACCAGCCATGGACAAAGAAGAGCGAAACAAGAAAAACATAGCTAACAAAGATGAGGGAAGGCTCTTCTGGTAGAAGAAGTATGACAAAGCGTCGAGAAAGCCGAAAGGAGCCCGGATGGTCGACGTACCCCCTTAAGCTGGAAAGGACATGGGAAGAGCTGAATGAGAAAGCAAAGAATAGAACGACTGTTGAAGTGAGTTGGTTGAGGGCCTATGTGTCACTGGGGGTTAGAAAGGCAGATAAGACATAGAAGGACACAATATTAGCCCACATGACCTGCAACAATTTGCCCAATACCTACAAGTTATTTTCATTAAAATCTCTGCTTGAAACAAGAAGCAATTGCCTTGACCCCGTCACATATGAAAATATGCATCTGCTATGTTTCCGGTTTTCGACACGCTGGATGACTGCTGTCAGGTAATACAATGAATGGCTGAACTTAAAGAGGGCAAAAAGGAAGCTCCAAGAAAGTATTCACAAAGAAAATAAGTGAAGGTTTCTATCAAGGTCTTCATCAACAAACAAATCAACAGTGTTCTTCACTACGGAAGGACGTAAAACGTTCTCTCAGAGAAGTAATCCCGAAGTTCTTCAAATGTTTCCTATTTGTGCATTCCGGAAGCGACTGCAAAAGTTGCTGTGTTTTGTTTCCGGTGTTTGGTGGCTTCGGTCTCTTAAACTGGACTGCATGTTTGTTTGTTTTTTCTTTGGGGTTTCTTCATCGCTGTTGGTTATAAAAGCGTCAGCACTATCTTGGCTTTTGGGAATAAAGTCGTTTGTTTGTGTTTATCTAGATTTCAAATGGCTTGCTATGCTTCTCGTCAGCTAGAGTTATCCATTTGCTTCACTTTGGTCTATTGCATAATCTCATTTCTTATTCTCATTATTTTTAATCTTAACGTGTATACATACATACATACATACATACATACATACATACATACATACATACATACATACATACATACATACATACATACATACATACATACATACATACATACATACATACATACATACATACATACATACATACATACATACATACATACATACATACATACATACATACATACATACATACATACATACATCCATCCATCCTCCATCCATCCATCCATCCATCCATCCATCCATCCATCCATCCATCCATCCATCATCCATCCATCCATCCATCCATCCATCCATCCATCCATCCATCCATCCATCATCCATCCATCCATCCATCCATCCATCCATCCATCCATCCATCCATCCATCCATCCATCCATCCATCCATCCATCCATCCATCCATCCATCCATCCATCCATCCATCCATCCATCCATCCATACATACAAACATACATACATACACGGTTTGATTAACTACTCTCTTGGCTTTTAGTAATATTTTTGTCACTTAAACAATAGTAATTTGTGTCTAATAATAATTACAAATATATTATCTACAGACATAGGAAGTCATGCAAAGGTATAATTTTCACATGGTTTGATTCTCCTCAAGGCTGGGCAGGTTCCAATTGGTAAGGTCAACAAAAACGCATTCGCTCCATCTGTGCTAGACTCTGCGAGGGACTGGTTACTGGCGGTTGATCTGCCAGGCCATGAACGGTATCCCGAGTTGATCCGTAAAACCGGCCTGCGACCGGACATCGTTCTCCATTCTGCGCAAAAACGGCAGGTCATCCTGATTGAGTTGACGGTCCCGTTTGAGTCGCGTATGGAGGAGAATCATTTGTACAAGCTCGAGAAATACAGTGATTTAGCAGCCGGTTTGAGGAGAAACGAGGCTTACACGGTACGGGTATTTGCCGTCGAAGTGGGAGCGAGAGGCCTCGTTTCCACTTCGCTCTACAATGTGGTGAAAGAACTAGGATTGCGCGGTAATGAACGGAAACGAACACTCAAAAAACTGAGAGAGGTGGCCGAAAGGGCCTCTAGCTGGCTTTGGACGCAGCGCAACAACGTAGGGGACGGGCCTCGGTGAGCTGGTCCGGGTGTCTAGTGGAAAAGAGTTTCTCATCCCTTTGAAAGTCCATATTGTCCGAATTGTCTGCCAGTGTTCCTCTGCCAACTGCTAATAAAAGTCCAACATGTGTCCGGTAAACCAAAATAAGCTTGTCGCTCGGTCGTCCAGGCATGCGGACTGTTTTAATTACGCTGCCGCGGTGGCTTCTTATCTCACAGTACCTCCTTCGAAACCACCAAGTCGTCTTGTCTCTGGCCGAAAGTATAACACCATCCGGTAATTCCGTGCAGCGGGGAACCAGCCCTGAGCGTCATGAACTCATGAGGGCCCACCTCCGAATACGTCTAGGAATCGTGGGCCGAAACGTGTGTCGACGAGGATAATTTCTACTGATGACTGGTAGATTCCCGCTGTACTTGCTCCCTGTGAGTTTATTCCTATTACCAAGATTCTCGACATGGTAACGATTATTATTATTTTTTTTTTTTTTGACAGGTATCAATAGTCAACGTATGAAACGCTCTAAGCCCTCCTTCCCCTCCTTTGGCTGTAGTTAAGGAGAGGGACGGGGGGGGGGGGCTAATATAACCCAACTGTTAAATGGTGTTTCTGGGACTTGATCCCGGGTGATTCTCATCCAAATGGTGGCGCTTTGTGTCACCAGGTGTTTATTGCTCGTTGCGCTTTCCTGGTGAGTTGAAAATTATTCACACTCACGAATGAAAAGAGTGGTGCTTTACTACGTTATTGTGTCGTACAAAGATGTACACTGAGAAAATATCCTCTTCTTCTTTACGTCCTCTTCTACCGCTTTGGGTGTCGAGGGAGATATAAGGTCCTGCTTCGTGCTTTTCTGGCTGCTTCGACCAAAGACACATATTGGTACTGTACAGTTTCTTTGTTGTTATCCTTCTTTGTTGTTTTTGGTCTACCTCTTGCTCTACGTCCCTTTCCTCATTTGGTATACTCCTTGAATGGTATAGCATCTCTAGAAGTAGGCATTTCATTTGATTTGTTGTCTTTCTATGTAATTTAGAATATATTATGTGCCGACTTTATCTCATTTCTGTTTTTATCTTAGGAATTAAACGATTTTTTTTTTAATTTCCTAGGAAAAAATCAGGAATGAGATCATACGAGATAAAGTCGGCACAGAAAACAGGAAAATTGAAGGAGGAGACCAAAAAACACCTGCAGGAAAACATAACTGCTAGTAAACAGGCCATGGTGGCATAAGAAATATGTATCGGCGATGACTGACAGACAAGACGGCCCAGCCAGACAGCATGAAATTTAAGAAGATGAGGAAGTCTTTCCACTGGCACCTACACTGTTTTCTAATAAAAGCTAGCTAAGGATTTTGAAGAGTATTGATTGATAATTTGGTTTATGATGCCGGTTTTCAGATAAGTACGGGAATCGACAGCGCGGGGTTATTACCCTCTCCAGGAAGTCTTTGTCCGGTGATGAAACAAGTTGTTAGTCGTCAGACTTCAAGCCTGTCCCGCCATTATGGTTAGTGTTGGTTGGCGACTCAGCTCCTCCACCCTTTCCTCCCCCCAAAAACAACTTCGGGACTCTGGAAGCGCTTGGGGATGAGGCTGTCATAACAGTCTAACAATTTAGACAGGGTGAAAGTATTACCTGTACTCTGATAAAATGGTTTTGTAGAGCCACCTAGATACTGTTCACTGTTTTCTGCCTATCGAATGGGCTGGACTTGATTGTTTTCCTATGTCAGGCCCTCCATTTATCAACATTTTGTTTCCAGGGCTCTCGTGTTCTTTTGCACTCAGCTCTGTAGCATTTTAAATGGACGCCAGATCGTATTTCATATCCATGCTATTGAATTTTTCTTCTTTGCAATGGCTTTTTTTTTTCAGGGATTTTAAAAGTTACTAACGATGATTATGGGTTTTCGCATAGCCCAACCAAAATACTCGCTTTTTAGCTTTTGAGAGTTACGTCTGCTTTGATTGCCGAGTATGCGTCCACAAGACGATCGTTTATTGATTTTAATACCATCATCGAATCCATTGTTTTTTGGATTTTTTTCCTCGCTGCAACGGTTTGGCTTTCGGTGCTGCAATAATTTGTCTCCATTTTCGGTGCAAATCTGGCCACATCAGTCACGTGCACTCAAGGAGTTTTATTGTTTACCGTTGTGATCTTTTTTGTAGTAGCTGTGTTTGCTTCTTGCCTCATAGTGAGATACAGAATGCCTTTTCCGGCATTCTACGTCGTAAATACAACTCAAAAAGTGTTTTAAAGACGAAAGGATCAAGTTTGTTCTTTTTATCATTACCTGCTTTGTTTCGATAGACTTGGCAGTTGAACAGTAAAGACCCTTTTCCGGGCCTTTAGGTGCACTGGGCAATATAGAATTAGACCATGTTTCACACACAAATTGGTTGAAATCACGCCAGTTACCTGTACTTACCAGGACTTTAGCTGGGTCTAATTTAAGGCTTGTCGACCTGAAAGCCAAAGTTATTTTGTGAAACAAGTCAGACCCGAACCCACGAAATTCAGGTGAAGGTTAAGAGGTGATGGGTACATCGAGCCAGGATGCCCATGGCTGCCTGGTAGGCTGAGCTATTGTGGAGCATTATATCGTCTTCCTCGGTCCATCCCAAACCGTTGTTACTTTAGTTATTTCTATCTCAACGAGTGGAGTTTAAAGGTAGAACATAATTAGATTTGCAGGTGTTTGCCATAGACACTATATTTTATGCAGACCAGAAATAGTTAAGCTAATAATTCACTTACAAGAGTTATATAACACAGAACATCAGAAGCATCATATTATCATTGTAATGAGCAAGAAGCATATGGGGTGCTGTTTGGTATTTAAAGAGCTAGTTCGCTTTTCTAGTTTAGGTGTTTACTCTGCATAGGGTTTTACCGCATGTCTCTAGGTACCTTTCAGTTCTCTGAGAGAGAGAGAGAGAGAGAGAGAGAGAGAGAGAGAGAGAGAGAGAGAGAGAGACAGACAGACAGACAGACAGACAGACAGACAGACAGACAGACAGACAGACAGACAGACAGACAGACAGACAGACAGACAGACAGACAGACAGACAGACAGACAGACAGACAGACAGACAGACAGACAGACAGACAGACAGACAGACAGACAGACAGACAGACAGACAGACAGACAGACAGACAGACAGACAGACAGACAGACAGACAGACAGAGGAAAGAGCTGTATAAAGCTTATCGCTCTATGGCACCACCAACGACAAGCACGCATTTTTGAAATAACTATTCGAAAACCGAACGAAGTAGTAGGAAACCGAATCAACAACCTTCAGCGTATGATGAAAGCAGCCTAACCATTTCGCCACCGAGATAACTGGTACCACTATCTATTCATTCGCTCTGCATTGAGATGTCCTAGTTCTGTCATTTTCACGTTCTGCTGTGTCATTACGTCCATTCTTCCACATTAGGCAACCACTTAGTAGTGTGTTCGTGTTGTCTAACAGTGAATCATTGAAGGAACAATTTCTTGTAACTTCACATTGAGCGTAGTAAAAAAAAACCAGTATTTTAATAGACATTCTGGCACTTAATGGGTGATTTGGTCATCAATACCCAGACCAAGTGCCGGATTTAGACTTAATGAGGCCCTTGACTACACAAAGTCATGAGGCCAACATCGTTTTAAATTACACCAGCTAATCTAGGAAATATCAAAATATAAACCCTTTTAAAAAATACTGGAAAATATCATCGTTTACCTTAATGTGTTTACAGAACCACAGAAAATTACAATGACTGAGATGACACAAACTAATAAAATGTGAAAGTTGATGTATATCAAGCTCAAACCCTGTTCACCTTTAATAAGCTACAACAAGTTAAAATTACCCTACAGCGTAGCTAGAGCTGATTAACTAAATCTGGCTAAACGAATCCCCACCACAGCAGTGGAAAGATTGTGTAATTTTCAAACTGCCTAAACAATGTGATCTGTCTGATTATAACAACTGGCATGATATCACCCTGCTTTCAGTACCAGGTAAACTTTTTTTTTTTTTTTAGCTTTTTACCAGAGAGATTGAAATATGTCTTGTGTTGAAAGGCATAGAAAGGATAGAAGAACAAGCAGATGTCAGAGCGGAACGGTAATGCGTAGACCACATCTTTACCCTCAGAGTAATTAATCACTGAAGAATCCAAAAAATGTCAGTCGCAGTTAATCATCAAATTTGTCGACTTTCAAAAAGCTTTCAAAAGTAACCACAGTCCTACACTTCGGAAGCTACTTAAACTCTATGGTGTCTCTACAAAATGTATCAATGTCATAAAATCGTTTTACAATGAAACACGTTGCAGTGTAAGAACATAATCCGGCAACAGGAGTGACACATAGCTGTGTCCTATCACCGATGCTCATTGGAAAATCATTCGATGGGTCTTGCGCAAATGAACAAATAACACAAATATCTGTAGCAAATATGCTGACACAATATAGAAGACCTTAAAATTCTGATGACATAGTGCTTGTGAGTTCAACGCACCCAGTTATGCGAGAAAAAATAAACACAACCTCCAAAATGTTTCAGGACAAATCGAACTCCAAATTACCAACATAAAAACAAACAAATTATTGATCTTACCAATAGTTCAGACGACATCAAATTAAACGATCAAATTCTAGGGGAAAATCAGCAGCTTTACATACCTAGGAAGTAAGATGACATCAACAGAACTAGAATCGCACTGGCATCTGGTGCCTTTAACAAACTGTCAAATATCTGGACGTCAAAGACACTTAGCAATCATACAAAACTCAAGATCTTTCACTCTTGTTCGATTCCAGTGATAACTCATGGATGCGAGAGCTGGAAGGCAACGGTAGCTCTAGATGAAAAAACAGTTTTGAGAACAAATGTCTTAGAAGAATATTCAATTTCCACTGGACAGATTTCAGATCCACTACACAAATAAGACAAGAGACCAAATAAGACAAGAGACCATGCAAGACAAATGTATCCAGTTTTATGAGAAAGCGACGCTGGAACTACATCGGCCACGCACTCAGAATTGATAAGACAGACTTCTCCATCAAGCCCCATATGGACATTGGAAGGGATATAAAAACAGGGAAGACCAAGTGACACTCTACGTAGAACCATCATCCGAGAAGGCTCAGTCTTGGCTCTATCAAAGATATAAGACCTCAATCAGGTGAGCTATGACCTCTGCCCTATGCGCCGCCCTAGACCCAAGAGAAAAGACTAAGACTAATTAAGAATATTTAAAATAAAACGAGATAACATACCCAAAATAATATTGATAAAAATGTTTGAAAAGTCTGTGGGTGGGGGGGGGGGGGGGGGGGGGGGGGTGGGGGGGGGGGGGGGGGGGGGGGGAATTGTTTGACTTTGTTTTATATATATATATATATATATATATATATATATATATATATATATATATATATATATATATATTTATTTTTAATTTCAGAAGTGACCTTGACTCCCAGTCTTAAGTGGGTACCAGGTATAGTCCTGGGAAGTAAAGGCGGAAGGCATGATTTTGACCACATCACCCACTGAGTGCGATTATATAAAACCAATCCTAAGCTATAATGGCAGTGGCGTTTATCTGTGACAAGTTGCGTCGAG
Organism: Candidula unifasciata; assembly: GCA_905116865.2. Classification (NCBI taxonomy): domain Eukaryota; kingdom Metazoa; phylum Mollusca; class Gastropoda; order Stylommatophora; family Geomitridae; genus Candidula; species Candidula unifasciata. The sequence continues at coordinate 9,578 of CAJHNH020005292.1, forward strand.
TTTTATATTTAGCTAATAACCAGGAAGGATAACCCGGTCAACAAATGCCCGCAGAAGTCGGATGCGTTGTCCGAAAGGTGCAAATATCGCAGCTATGCTGTAAACGGACACAACGCAATTACATCTTCGGATCAACGCAGAAGAAGAAAAAGAATATATAGCTATTTAGGTAACACACCTTTTTTTTCTGGTCGTGTTATAAAATTGTAGATCCTTTTTTGTTAAGATAATGAGTTACCCTCGTGTGTCTATTAAACTATGCGATATACATACAATAAATATGGTTATCAAAATCTCATTATCAAATCGCACCTATAATAAACCACATAATGAGGTGTTAAGACTTCTAGTACTTTCCTCTGGTCTCTGGGTAGTGAGATCGGACGCCCGTGTGCATTGTTGCGCACGTAAAAAAAAATCCCTTGGCAGTTAGAAATCTAAAAGACTAGCCTAACGGCACTGTCGGGGCAAAATTCTGTATTTAAAAATATACCGAAAGTATTTTAGAATCCTCGCCGGTGATACAGAGCCTGTGCACTGTGCTGAGCTTTTCGGATTCTGACTTGAGTGAGAAGAAAAATGGAGCACTCATGGGTTGCCCGTGTGCCACGATGATGCCGTTGTTCAAACGTGTGTGCATATTTGTATGTATGTATGTATGTATATATATATATATATATACATGTATGTATGTGTGTATATAAAAGTGTGTGTGTGTGTAAAGTGTTTTATGTGGGTTCCCCTCTTTTTGTAGTCTACTATTCATTTTGTATAAACTATCACGTGTTATCAAGAAATAACAATTTTACGGAATCATAAATTAAGATTTAGAATCTGGATATGGTCACTTTCAATATCATAAATGCGTACACGCCTATAAATGACTGGACACACTAACAAAATAATACTCTGGTAATTTTATTTAAAAAAATAACACCAAACAGAACATTTCTTCGATAGCACGCTATCTGCTGGTCTAGTGGTCCGTGATTGATAGCGAATGTACGTTCAAAGAAATGTATCACACACGAAACCAAGGGTCATTAAAACATTAAGGTGTTTGAAACGAAATTCTTGCACACAGTATTTTGCTAGGTCAACGGGAAACATGTTGGCATTCTAAACCGTTTTCTTATAATCCATTCTGGTTTTGTCCATCGCTTTCTGCCTGGTGTACCATTAGTCATCTCTTCTTCTTCTTCTTCTTCTTCTTCTTCTTCTTCTTCTTCTTCTTCTTCTTCTTCTTCTTCTTCTTCTTCTTCTTCTTCTTCTTCTTCTTCTTCTTCTTCTTCTTCTTCTTCTTCTTCTTCTTCTTCTTCTTCTTCTTCTTCTTCTTCTTCTTCTTCTTCTTCTTCTTCTTCTTCTTCTTCTTCTTCTTCTTCTTCTTCTTCTTCTTTTTTTTTTATTTTTTTTTTTTTTTTTTTTTTTTTTTATTCTTCTTCTTCTTCGTCTTCTTTCTTCTTCTTCTTCTTCTTCTTCTTCTTCTTCTTCTTCTTCTTTCTGCTTCTTCTCCTTCTTCTTCTTTCGTTCGCTTAAAATATATTATCTGCAATGTTATCTAGCATGAGTTCACTGTCTTTTAAAATTCACTCAGCGACCCACAGAGTTTGACTTGCGCCGGCGTTTCTCTTGGCTAAAAGTTTTGCCTTGATGTGTTATGTCATTTCTGTCACAGACGGTCTCGGTCTTTCTGTGCCTCTTTTCCCATCCCTGTTTCCCATCGTCACAATGCACTCAAGTTATCTCCTCCTCATGACATCATTAAAGAATGTAAACTGTTTCCTTCAGATGTGATCAAGTTCTCTTCGTGAGTCAGTTTCTTCTAAGACATCTTTTCCTCTGCCCAGGATATTCTCATCTTGCCTATAAAAAAAAAACCTCAACGGCTTCGAAATAATTAACAAGTCCTCCAACTATCCAAGATTGGCTTCCATATTTCAGAATAGGATTTAAATAGCTGTGGAGTTATCTTTCTTGGTTCATTTGACAAACACTTATTACAAAGAATATTCATCAGTTTGTAAAATGCTGTTTTGGCTTGAGCTATTTTGTCTGCGTTTTTCTAATTTATATAATATACTTCTGGCAATATAGAACGAGGCGTGCCAAGTATGTAACTTATTCCAGTAATTAAGTCATGTACATTTTTGTTATGTCTAGCGTGCACTCTGATTTGTATTTCTTTCAGTCCTTGTTTTTCTTGCGGAACCATTGACCCTAACGACTCAAAGAGCCATCTTCAGATGCAAATCTAAAAGTAGCAAATACCACTACTTTGTTCAACCGTACTCAACAGTTATGTTTTGGCATCATGTGGTTGCGAATTAAACTGCTGTTTTATATCGGTGGCTTGTTAAATACCATTATGTTTTCTGTTTCAATGAATGCAGGTGTTTACAAATGATTTTTCGCCTATATATTACACACTATTTATCTCTATGCAAAAGATTAAAAGATCTTTGGGTCAATAGAGGTGTCGCCAAGCCTGAACACTATAAAGGTAGTTAAACAGGAATAATAAACCAAAACAGAACACTTGTGTTATCAGTCGCCACACGCTGAGAGACATACTGAAGGTGGGATTCGAGCGCTTATACTTTCAATTTTCTGTGTTTTATCGTCTTCAATAGCTAACCTTCTTCTGTATTCATTTCTTGAACTATAAACAGTAATTTAACAAGACAAACATCTTCTGCTTCTTCTTTTGTCCTACTGATTACGCCGTGGGTCATATCAGAGAGGAGTTAGGTGTCTTTCCTGTTTCCTGTCTTTAGCTAGTTGTGTGTGTAGCTTGTGTTAAGTCATTCTACGTTTCTGTAGTGTCTCTTGTATTCAGTCTACTCGTCTCTTTCCTAATCGGCATCTTGCCTTTAAACGATGGCGAAATACTGGATACTGGTATGTGTGTGTATGTGTGTGTTGGGGGCTGGCGATGTGTATACGAGTACTTAAATGCAATTCGTATGTTCCCGTCGGATCACATGAGTATACAATACTTTAAAAAGACGAGCATTCAATACTTTGAAAAACGAAAAAAAAAAATGGGAAGAAATATGAAAGTACTCTGACGTCTGCCATGGGTTAACTAATGGCGCGGATTTATTTTAGCTTAGCCATTACGGGCCTACCAGCAGAATAAACACCATGATGGGCTACTACCCTTTCTGCAAACACTTTTGCGGAATATGGGGTCGTAGGTGATGACGGCGCTGATAGAAACTGGGTTGAATATGCGAGCAAATAGAAAATGACAGAAAGAAATATCACAAGCGGCGGCCAAGTTCCCTATACTCAGGCTACATCCAACATCCTTGAGATAATGGGCGGTTCAGAAAGGACATTGGAGAAAGATTGATTCAAACCACATGTCGTTCTGGATTTCCCCAAAAGAATCGGGTGCACATTTTAGGATAGATTGCTCGGAAGAAATACTTCAGAATTCGAGCCTTCTAGGATTTTCATTGTCACACACGTTGTTATAATGTATACTGTATGATGAGGGGAAGCACACATTATTATTTGTACATGGTTATGATCTTCTCAACATTCATTGTCCAAGCTTCTGTTTATTTAATACTTTACCGACGCTTATACAACCTTGCTGCTTGTCACAAATTGTAAAATGTCAGTTTGCTGCAATCAGAGTCTCGTGCATATATAATTTCACGCTCGCTTTTGTATTTAGGATCAGAATGAAAGTCTCAATGTTTCTTCGTGTTAGTTTAAAAACCGGTACACGTAACGTTTATCTCCCCCACGCCGGCCCATATACACACTAGCTCACTTCTGACTGGTAGTTCCTGAGTCTGACATCTTGGCACAAGGTTACGGTGGTGTTCCGCAATGCCGTTGATATCACGTGTTGTATATTTCAGCACGCCAGCGCTTTCAACACTCCAAAAACATTTTGCAACTTGCCCTAACACCCCCCCCCCCCCCCCCGAGAATGATGCAACCTATGTCACAGGAATTATCTTTCTCAGAATGAAAACGTAAATGCAAGACAAGACAGAAAGCAAACAACAGAGCGGGACACACCAGTAACCTTCAGGAAAGTCGACCAACAAACTTGTTTATGAAAAGGGACCTACTCTACTTGGGGAGATTAACGGTACTTTAACCCAAAAACCGATTGTGATGTGGGGAAACGATGAGGGGTTGGAGGAAGGGGACGCCCTGTAGAGGTTAAGCAACATCATCATCCTCATCAATGAACAGTTTCTCTTACAACGTCGCCCTCGTCACAGCACGTCTGAGGGTTTCACTTTTTCTAGCGAATTCTCCGGCCTTTTGTTCTTTCCTAGTCAATGCATCTCAATCACTTGTATTCACCTCTTCAGAGGTCTGCCTCTGGTTCCTTTTCTGGAAACTGTGCCCTGCAAACTGTTCCATCCAAGCCACCGTGACGTTTAACATGGCCAGAATAGCTCAGCTTTCGGTTAGGATGATTGTTTATGACATATTTGTCAAGGGATTTAACTGGAAGATATGCATGGGCATTTACAGCTCGCTCTTCAGGCAGAGCAGTTAAGGAAGGCAGCGATGCCTTCTCCATGACCACCAGCAGCATGACGATGGAGGTGATGGAGGTGACACAGGCTTTAATATGGCTAGGATCGCAGGACTATTCCCGTGTGTGTGTGCTGAGTGATTCTTTGAGTATGATCCGGCGGGTGGTAGGCAGGCTGGTTACGCAGTTAGTGGCTTGAGTCATCGCAAAATTCTCCTGTGTGTGCAGTTACTTTCATATTTTTTCCCAATGAATGCAGGCGTTGTTAGTAATGAGAAAGCTGATAAACTGGCAGGCACTGCATTAATTGAAGATGGCCGGCCCATGGATCACGCAGACATTGTCATTGCCCTTAGAGAGATAGGACGTTCTGAGGATTTTGGAAGCAACATGTCCACATCACTTCTAAGAATACGCGAATTGGGAGTAAAGATCGGCACATCCAAGCATGAGAAGCACACTGGACGCACACGAAGTCTTGTTAACCAACATAGGACTGGTACTATTAACCGCACGACGCTGATGAATATGTTGAGAGGGGAATCTGAGCGCCTATGGATGTGTCTGGAGTGCAGTGAAGATAATCTAACTCATTACTAACTAACTAACTGTAAGATATTAGTTCAACAGGTGCTATTAAAAGTCCCCTCGCCCACATCACCTCTTTCATTGGTTGCTAGCTGAATGTTTGACACCTTTGCGACCCGATTAGCCTATCTCAGACACCAATACGGAAGGACACATCACAAGTGGTCGATTCAATCTCCATAAAAGTTACAGAAGTAGGACCCCTGAAATAGCACACTCGTGTGTGCTGCTATTCCTGCCGAGTAGGGAACATGTTTGCGCCAACATCACTGTTTGTGTCTTAATAATGTACTTGAGTGACTTATGCAATGTTACTTTTAACCTCTAAATAATCTTTTTTTTTTTTTTTTTACAAACACTATTGTGAAATCTGAAGACTTCTGTAAATTCGTATTTGTGTTACAAACATGTGGTCCACAATTTTAAAGGAACCAACAACGCCAGCCTATGACTAGAACTGCAATTCATCGTTTAGTAAGGTAGCTGTTATGACACACCAGGAGGTGCGCTCCTAATGCTGTCTGTGGCATATTGCCAGGTCTGCTGTAAACACTTCCTCCTCTCCCCCCTCCCATTTTTATCAACCCCTCCCCCCATCTCATCCTTAACTCCCCCATCTCCTCCCTAACTCCCCCTCCCCATCTCCTCCCTAACTTCCCCCATCTCCTCCCTACTCCTCTCCATCTCCTCCCTAACTCCACCCCATCTCCTCCCTAACTCCCCCCCCCCCCCATCCACACCCTAACTCCCCCCATCTCCTCCCTAACTCCCCCCCCCCCATCTACTCCCTAACTCCCTAACATCTCCCCCTAACTCCCCCCCCCCATCTTCTTCCTAACTCCTCCCCCCCCCCCCCATCTCCTCCCTAACTGCCCCCATCTCCTCCCTAACTCCCCCCCCCCGCCCACAACCTTATACATTTCTGAATAAAATGGACAATGTGTTCTGTGTAACTTCTTGTTGTTCTAAAACTATAAGAGGTCTACTGTGTTCGTAAATTGTTGCTGTGATTGTTATTCGACATATGCTTCGTTAATTTAAATTTCTGTAACCTATGGTGCCATTTCAATGGTTTGAAATGAATTCTGTCTGTATTCCATAATTGTGGATTTCAAGCTGTACGATAGAAATGGCCAAAAAGACACCTTTTTTTTTTTTGGGGGGGGGGGGGGGGGGTGTGCCTAGTTGACCATGTTCTTAGTGCACTTGTATTCATGGCGAGGGGCACACGCCGTCTGGAAGTGCCAGGTTCAATTCCCGGCACGGTAACTTTCGATTTTTATGTTGTCTAGTGTGTTCTTCTATCTTTCTACTTCTTTCTATAAGTGCCGATAAATACACTTTCTGTTACTTTATTTATTCTAAAACTAGCCTGTTCCTTGAAAATGGTTTCTTTCTATTTCTGATTGTTTCGTTACTATACTTAGATGACAAATGAGGCTAATGATTCTTTAGTGACTGCATATTTTTGGTTTTCACTGTCTTAAAAATTGTCAACGAATGGGCCTAATTTTTCTACTGAGGAAACTAATAGGGAAAACGTTTATGTAGTTATGCCATATGTTTATTTGACATCATCTTCTTTAGCATTCCGAGCTCTTTAGGTTCATGGTAACAGATATTCCCCGCTTTCAATCAACTCTGTGATCAGTCCTTTCTTTCCACTTGGTGACTCCAAGAATTTGCAAGTCTGCCTGGATATTATCTCTCCATGATCTTCTTGATCTGCCTCCTGGTCTATGACCATTCAACTCCCTCGTATACACAGTTTTTACCTGTCTGTCATCTGACTTCTTCTTCTTCTTCTTCTTCTTCTTTTTTTCTTTCTTCCTATTCTTTTTCTCTTCTTCTTCTGTCCTTCAGGGATCATGTGGATGCAGTTGCAGTGAAATGCCAAAAAGGACTCAATGCTCTCAGCAATTGACATGGAACAAAGAATGTTGTTTACAATGTTCCAGCATGTGATCCTGTCGGTGATAGATTATGGACTTGGCATGCTTACCATCTCAACTGATGAACGCATACAGAATTAAGCCATGCGGGTGATTCTGGGATGTACAAGAGATACTCCGGTAGTATGTATGCGATATATACTTGCATTGCCTACTATTGCAGATAGGCTCCAAGTTCTGCAGGCAAAGTCATATCTCAGAGTAGCTGCGGACAAGACGCACCTCCTGCATGAAGCCCTGGATAGAGCTAAGGGTCCCAGACTGAAAAGAGGAAAGTCTTGAATGGCGCAAGCTGAAGACACAATTCGACATGTGTGCAGGTTTGATAAATTTAGGTGATTAGATGAGTGGGTCAAAGTGTCCGATCATGTTTCAGACTTGTGTAGGGTTCTAATCACTTTGGGACGAGTGCAGAGACTGGCCAGCTGGTGCTGCAGAATCAGAAGTTCAACAAATACATCATGACAATTCCCGTTCAAGTGATGTGATTGTATTTACAGATGGCTCAGTGGTGAGGGGTAGACAGAGTGAATGGGGGTTCATAGCTAAGGCGAATGGACGTCGCTTGACGCAACGAAGCCTGGCATGTGATATCACAACGTCTAGTTTGAGAATGGAGGTGGAGGCAGTCACTGCTGCCTTCCGTTGGCTTGAGAATCAGCTGTACACACATGTCGTCATTGTAACTGACTCACAGAGCATGCTGAGAAAGGTGGAGACAGGCATGTTCCGTGCAGAGTGGCAAGAATCACTTCAGGGCTCCCGGGTAGTTAGCATCTTTTGGATATTTTCTCCAGGACACGCCGGTGTGTTGGGAAATAAGCAGGCGGATAGACTAGCTGGTTCTGCACCACTTGGTGGTGAACTGATATATGACAAGCTGGATGTTGTGAGGGCCCTTTGGGAGCGAGTGAACAGTGCCGAGGAACAGATAGATCATTACGGTCTGAGGAGAATGGCACTGCGAGGAGTTACAATGGGATCTGACCGACGCTTGACACTCGGGGGAGGGGCGAGACGGATATACAATTAGACTGTTACTGGTACCATCGGAATTGTACTCTGTGCTTGCTGCTGAAGATGGGGACGGAGCGCTTATGGGAGTGTCCCGAGTGCTGTGATGTCGATTATTAATCAACATTCAACATTGTTCTTCTTCTTTTTCTTTTTCTTCTTCTTCTTCTTCTTCTTCTTCTTCTTCTTCTTCTTCTTCTTCTTCTTCTTCTTCTTCTTCTTCTTCTTCTTCTTCTTCTTCTTCTTTTTTTTCTTCTTCTTCTTCTGCTTCTTCTTCTTCTTTCCTCTACTCCTAAAATGTCCTCGCTGCGTCAGGGCAGGAAGAGATCTCTAGAACGGCCCCTGCTGTTCGCTTTGTATAAAGTACTTTTCAGTGTCACTGATGTTTCTGCGGTCCATCTTCTGTCATCTGACATCCTCTCAACATACCCAGCCATTTCATTCCCGTTAGTCCGCATGATGCTAATGATCAATGATGATTTCAACAGAATATACATTTCGCTGTTGCTTCTCATTATCCAGTCCCCAAATCCACTGCCCGGGCTTCGATACGAGTGACGAGTCTTACCATTTTTATATTGAATGTTGAATTAAGATTCGACACCACAGAACTCGGGTCACTCCCATAGGGCTTTATGCAGGAAGTGCTTCTTATCTGCAGCTACTGTGAGATATGATTTTGAGTGCAGAACTTTGAGCTTATCTGCTATAGTAGGCATAGCAAGTATATATCTCATATAGACTACTGGGGTGCCTCTTGAACATCCCATGATTACCTGCATGGCTTTATTCTGTATGCGTTCAAGTTTTATCCAGGACACTCATATCCATCGAAGTGTTATTGATGAGGCATGATGATATCCAAGTCATAAATCATTCTTTCAGGTATAGGTCCTCTCTGCTTGACGCTACGACAATTCCAGTAACCCACTTGGGGCTGCGTGGTCTCGAGGTATGGTGGGTGCCTCGAGTGCTAGAGATTCCGGTTTTAATCCCGAAAAGGACCAGGATTTTTTCACGTGGACGTAGACTTCTAGTGATTGTTTTCTGGTCTCTAGGTAATGAGATCGGACGCCCGAGTGCATTGTTGCGCACGTTTAAAAATCCCTTGGCTATTGGAAATGGAAAAGAGTATACTATCAGCGTTTCCAGGGCAAAATTTGGAGTTAAAAATCTACCCAAAATATTTCAGGATCCTCGCCAGTGCTAAAGAACCTGTGCACTGTGCTGCGCTTCTTCGGACGCAGGCTTGAGTTATAAGAAGAACGGAGCACTTATGGGTTACACCCACGTGCCATGATGTTGATTCGTTGTTCAGAACCGCAAAACCTCAAACCTAAGTAACCCACTCCAATATACTTATTCCCAGAAAAGCCCTAGGTCAAGGCAGGTATACTTGGCGCCACAACAAGGTGCTAAAAGAGTTAGCAGCCGTTGTGGACCAAGCTAGGATGTGAGCCAATGCGAGGGCCAGTCCTACCATCGTCCCCGTACGTTTCCTCAAGGCTGGGCAGATTCACAAAGGGAAATTCAATAAAGTCGCATACGCTCCATTTGTGCTATACTGTGCGAGGGACTGGTTTCTGGCGGTTGACCTGTCTGGCCATGAAAAGTACCCTGAGTTAATCCCGAAGACCGGCCTGCGACCTGACATAGTTCTCCACTCTGCGGAGAAACGTCAGCTCATCCTGATTGAACTGACCGTGCCGTATGTGTCACGAATGGATGAAAGCCATATGTATAAGCTCGAGAAATACAGTGACTTAGCAGCCGGTCTGAGGAGAGAAGAAGCGTACACAGTACGAGTCTTCGCTGTCGAAGAAGGCGCTAGAGGTCTCGTTTCCACTTCATTTTACAATGTGATTGAACAACTAGGCTTACGAAGTAATGAACGCAAACGGACACTTAAACAACTGGGCAAGGTTGCTGAGATGGCCTCGAGCTGGCTCTGGACACAACGGAACGTCGTGGTGGTGAGCTGGTGCGGGTGTTTAGTAGAAAAGAATGTTATATCATTTAAAGTCCATCGTGTCCGAATTGTCTGCCAGTGTCCCTCTGCCACCTGCCAACAAAGTCCAACATGTGTCCTGTAAACCAATCGTAAGCTTGCCACTCGATCGTTCAGGTATGCAGACTGCTTTAATTATGCTACCGCAACGACTTCTTATCTCACAGTACCTTTTGCAAAAGTCACCAATTCGTCTTGTCCCTGTCCGAATAACATCCGGTAATACGTGCAGCAGGAGAGACCAACCCAGAGCTTCATGAACTCAGGTGGGCTCACTCATTGAAAATGTCTAGGAGCTCGTGGGCCGAAACATTTGTCGACAAGAGGTTACTTCTACTGATGATTGGTAGGCTCCTGCTGTACATGCTCCCCTGTGGAGTTTCTTCTTATACTTATTCCCATGCACTCCGTTTTTCGAATGACTCTCCTGGCTACCGCTTTCCGAATTCTGTGCAATCTTTTCTCTCGATTTCGTCGTCTTCTCCTCTTCCCACGCTCTCCGTTGCCACCTAAAGATGGTATCAAGCACAGAGCACGCACTCTGAAGCCCCAGCGACGATTCTTTTTAAGTACAATCCATAGAAAATGGGTTTTTAAGTGCAGGAAGTAAGTGCTCACCCTAGAAATTTTTTGTCTGTTTTTCTTTCTTCTTGTATCCACTGACAAAAGGCTATTTGAGTGAGGCTGACCTATCAAGTGTTGATTCGAATACAGTAAAAAAAAAAATCATCATGTAGCACCTTATTCCTGAATTACTAATGGCTTGAAAAAATTCTTGACCTCGGTAATAAAGGAGCCTTGGAACTCACTACTTCTCTACCCCCATTCCCCCCCCCCTCCCGCCCCGCGAATAGTTAGGGGCAGGGCTCGCGGCCGGCGTGATGCTGACCACATGACCCATTTTGTGCCAATAGGTCTATAAAGAATACAAATTATCTTCCTTTGTACCCTATAAGTCCTAAAGGCGGCCGGAAAATGCTGTCCACATCACTTTTTTTTCAATTTTACAAATTATCTTTAGAATTTGTTTATATTTTAAATTTTTAATTAATTGTAGTACTAAATTTATTCACGCAGAAGCACTGCATTTTTTTATTATAATTATACTCTTGAGCTAGGGTTATGCCACTGAGCCCTCTTTTTGTCTAGAAAATATCTATGGCATCTAACTTTCACAGCACCCAACACCAAACATTCAAACGGATTATTTCCACTATTTCGTCACAGATATTATTCCGCCGGCTTTTCCCCCCAGAGACATCACTTCCTGCGTTCACATAAAAACATCAATCATCCCTGCAGCAAGTGTCATCTTCCATCACTCAAACCACCTGGGCACACACAATTTCCCTGCCTTTTTCCCGGAGAGTCGACAGTACTGTCTCTCAAAAAGTGGATATTAATTACATGTTCCTGCGGCTGCCGGTACACTTCGTCGCCTGCAGTACACTTTGTCGTCTGCTGTACACTTTACACAGTTCCCATCTTTGTTTTGTTCTCCCTAGCTGGATCGCTAGATTTTACGATTTCCTTTTTTTTTTTTTTTTTAATAAGTTGGTTTATAAAACAAATGTTGAAATGTGCTGTAGTTTTAGTGCGAGTGCCGAATGAATGAAGTTCAACCCTATTAGGACCGCACAATGAGCGATAAACACCCGGTGACACAAGGCACCACCATGCGGATGAGAATCACCCGGGTACGAGCACCTAAACTCCGTTCATCCTTTAGGTTATTTTAGGGCCCTGGCAACAGCCAGGTTGGGGCTTTAACATAACAGAAAAGTGCGTCGTATAATGGGGCGAGGTTACAGTAAAAGCGACTTTCCCTTTCCCGGGTTAAACTTCTTAGTCGTAATTACGGGCGTCGACATAAAGAAGCTCCGTGGGGCGCTGGGCCCCCTTAAAAATGTGGGGAGGGGAAGGGTTAGAACAAAAGGCTAAAGCAGTGTTTCCCAACTTGTGTGTGTGTGTGTGCGCACGCGCGAGCGCGCCATGCCTCACCTACGCTGTTCTACAATTCTTATGTGCCCGTGTAACATATGCATATTAACTCTAGATGGGTCCATTTTCGAATTTTCTCCCTTAACAATCAAATTGCCCCCACCCAAAGTCCCCGCCCCGGCACCCAGACAATCAAATTGCCCCTTCCCCATAACAATCAATTTACCCCTCTGTGGGGAGTGTGCCCCACGTTGTGAAACACTGAGCTAAAGACTTCCTTAAATGTCTATTATTGATGATAATGATGATGACGACAGTGATAATGTGTTCAATAGCAAATACACGTATATATATATATTTACAATAAAACGATTTGAACAAGAACACCAAAAATCATGTCTAGAATTTCCCAGACAGCATCAGTCTTTGTCAGGCAGCAAACAATATAGAGATCCAACAATTCGTTGTCCCTCGTGGGAAGCAATTTTTCGTTATTTTGAAGACCCACCCTGGCCGTTGCCAGGGGCTTTAATATAATCTAATGGTTTAACGGGGTTTCCGGGACCTCTCCACGGATGATCCTCATCCGCATGATGGCACTTTGTGTCACCGAGTGTTTATCGCTCTATGTGATGTCCTGGTGGAGTAAAACTTACTTACTTACTTATAAATGTGGATACCCCCCTCACTCACACACCTTTTATCCTTAATTTTGCGGTGGCAAGATGGGTCGGGGTGTTGTGTTTAAGGCGCCTATGCCATGTCCAGCTCGCTAGCGTAATTTGCTAAACCTGACTTCGCGACGACCGGGTGACGAACTCCTTGTGGTCCTGGTTCACGCCCGGGGGTAGGCAGAAAACCACATTTCTCCCATATTTACGATATTTATCATGGAATCAAGGTCCAATGGTTACAATATCCATAGTATCGAGCCAAAGGGTTAAGAACTCAAGGTTTCTGGATATTTAAAAAAAAAAAGTGTCAATGCTCACAATTCATCGTTTGTGTTAAGTAATTCATGTTTTTATACACAAGGGCTTGGTGTCGTTTATGTTCCCCTCAATTACATTGTAAACGATTCACGTTATCTTACACAACATGAAGGTAATAATAAAGTTAAGATGGCATTTAAGATTAGGAATACCGCTTCATTGGAAACAAAATAGTAAAAATGTAAAGCTTGCTAGAACGACATCTTCTTTACAATCTGGAGAACTGAATCTTTTTTACAATAAATTAATAGGTCCCTCCCCACCCCTACCCCTATTTCTTCCTTCTTTTCTTGTATTTTTTCTGTACATTTAAATTCATCTATCGCAACTTCACAAATTACTTACAAATGACAACAAATGTTATAGAGACTCGCAAAATACATGCAAACATACACACAATTAACACGACATCAATGAACATATTATCAATAAACATTTTTTTTTAAAATCCCATTTAATGCCACTGGCAATTCAGGCGTATAATAGTAGCCTAAATTTTGTGATTATGATCAGTGCCCCGCCGGTTACCTTTACCTCCCATACATTACATTTTCCGGTACCCATTTTAGATTGATTGGACCTCTACGCCAGCTTCAATAATTTTTTTTTTTTTTTTTAAATTAGCCTCGATTTGGATTTAAACCCACAACCTTCTGGTCGCTATGCAAACAAAC